>JAZKJV010002058.1:0-305174 GCA_037367405.1 Ottelia alismoides
TCTGGCTTGGGTTTATACCTAATTAGTGCCTTGCATGACAAGGAAATGCTCCCTCCCAGCATAACTTGAGTGTACTGGGCTGGATACCATTCTTCAGGAAAGAATATTATGAGTAATCCAAGTTGTACTCTAATTATTAAAATACAAGATTATTGTGTACTTGTGAGGGTGTATACTATATAGTAATATCAAGAAACCCTAATTGTTTTATTAGTTGATTGAATTAGATTGATAATTGATTTAATATGATTAAATGAATTAAATGTAATTAAACACTCTATTATGAATAGAGTTGTATTTTCCTTGTAAGAATTAATTATGTGAATATTGTTCATAATGATTAATTAAAATTTGAACATGATATGAATGATCACAAAGTAACATCCATTGGTCTCCCATCAAGGTGAAGGGTTCCATCACCATGGATTGTATGTCGGAGATGTATGTACGAAGTGACAATTCCTGCATACAAACGCACATGGATTGTGCTCTTTTCTTCTTGAAAGAGTAAGGTTGTATGCATAGTGGCCTCAATATCGGGTCCTCATATTATTGGGGCGATATTGTATTGTGCATAGAGAGTGTTATTCCTTTTGATGGTTGGTTCAATTAACAACGGGTCAACATCGCCTTACAGGTGGTCGGCTCCAGTGTTAAAGACCGAATTTGGAAATACAAGTTGGACTTGTAAGGTGGAATGCGTTCCTTCTTCTTTTTTATCTAAGTTAAAGGTTCTCATATTATTGTGAAGTAACAAAGGTAAAAAGGAGATCTCAGTTCTTTCTAAAGATATAATGGTATGTATATCTCCTACTTTGAAAGTGATTAAGGGAATGAACGTTCATAGTTGAAAAGGCAAGACTAATTTGATTAAAAATCCCTAATTAAAGAATTTATATTGAATATAGATTATGAATGTGTTCTAATATAATACATTCTTAATTTTAGACAATGAAGTCCATGAACCTACTCAGTAGGCTATTCTAGATCAATCAATTGACCGGACCAAATTACTCAGTTTGGATCTGTAATTTGGATCTTGTTCTCTATACGGATCAATAAGTACACAAACCCTACATCGCCAGAAGAAATCAAATTCAATGAAAAATATGAAGATCATTCATTGGCTCAGCGTTATATTATAGGATCCCTATCCAATATGCTTCAGAAGCAACACATGGAGATGGATACTTTCCAGGATATACTGATGAATCTTAAAGAGATCTTTGACGATATCAACTGCACATAACGTTATAACATTATGAAAGAGATTATTCGCAGCAAAATGCAAGAAGGGACTTCCACTCATGACAATGCAATCAAAATGTGTGGTTACTTTTCAAAACTGAAACTTCGAGGCTGAGATGGATGCATGCATTCAATCTTACTTCATGTTGTTGTCTCTCCCCAAATCTTTTAATAATTATGAGGTAACGTACCACGTGAACAAGTTAAATTTGACTAACATTGAACTCATAGCCTCATTAAAGTCTGCAGAAGAAGTAATGAAGAAAGAGAATCCCTCTGACAGTGTAATGGTTGCACAAATTAGAGGGAAGCGCAATCGGAAGCAAGGATCTCAGAAGGGCCCGACCCAGAAGGGAAAGAAGAAGAGTCCAGGTTTTGGCTCATCTTCTAATGCTTCGGCACTGGTGGCATCAAAGAAGACTGAGCTTCCTCACTAAAAGAAGCCAGGGCACTGAAAGTGTAATTTCCGAAAATACCTAAAATCTATAGAAAAAGGTAAAGCCCAAGCATGTATAAATTCTACTCTCATAATTGAAACCAATTTTCTCGTAGGATGAGAGAGTTGGATCATCGATTCTGGTGCTTCTGTTCGTGTATGCATATTTTTGCATCTATTATAGGAAACTAGGAATCTTGATGAAGGGAAAATATCATCCGGATGGGATCTAATGCAACTATTGCAGCAGTCGTCATCGGACCTGCATACTATCATTATATAGTGGAAGAGTCCTTATGCCTAAAGAGTGTCTTTAGTACCGGATCTTAGAAGGAACTTAATATATATATCTAAGCTTGTTAGAAATTGGATATTCGTTCTTATTATGTAATAAACTTGTCATAAATCATTATGATAAATATATTGCAGATGGTGTTCTAACTTCTGGTGGACTATATGAATTGTGCATTGATGAAACTATCATGAATGTTACTACCACTAATAAAAATCCTAAAAGAACCAGGGAGGATGGAAATCATTCGAATATGATTTTGCATCAAAGGTTTGGTCATTTATCTGTTGATAGGATCAACAGATTGATAAAGAATGGACCCTTAGATTTTCTACAGGTTCAAACTTTACCTAGCTATGAACATTGTATTCGAGGTAAAATGACTATAATGCCTTTCCGTAACAGGTTAGTCGATGCAGGGGTATTCCTAACCTAATACATAATGATGTATGCAGTCACTCCGTACCGTGACTTCAAATGGATATCAATATTATTTGACATTTTATTGATGACCATTCGCGATATGGATTTATCTTCCTATTACATCGTAAATCTGAAATATTTGGAAAGTCCAAAAAGTTCAGGCTTTGGTTGTGAACCGAACTAATAGTAAGATCAAATGGATTCGATCTGATCGAGGTGGCGAGTACATCTCATATGAATTCAAGGAATACCTCAAAGAGAGAGAGTTATTTCCAATCTCACTCATCATGGAACTCTCCAACTTAATGATGTTATTGAAATTTGCAAAAGGACCATCATGGACATGTTTCATTCAATGGTGAGTAAATCACATTTGCCTCTTAGTTTTTGGGGATATGCAGTAGAGACTGCAATATATATCATGAATAAGATTCCTAGCTAGTCTATACCTAAACCTCCCTATGAGCTTTGGTATGGAAATCAAACCCAGTGGTATACACTTGAGGGTTTGGGGTTGCTTGGTCCATGTGAAGAACGTGGACGCAAGCAAGCTGGAATCTCGCACTCGAGAGTTCTACTTCATTGGGTATGTTAAGGATGGTATTGGATACCAACTTTATGACCCTGAGACTCAAAAGGTTTTTGTCTCTAGAGATGTTAAATTTTTAAAGGACGACTTCCTTGAGATTCAAGACAAAAATGAAGTAAAGGAACTCATTTAATCCCTAGAGGATATTGAGTCTCCTGAACCAGAAACTGAATAAGTAACACATGTGCATCTTCGAAGGAGTTCGAAGCTGGTTGCACCAGCTAAAAGATACAGATTCTATGTGTCGGGTGAAACTAACAATGATACATATTCATTTGATGAAGCACTCGCGGACCATAACATGGATAGATGGATGCTAGCAATGAAGTTAGAAATTGACTCAATGCATAAGAATGGTGTACGGACCCTAGACGATCCACTAGAGTGGTAAAACCCATTAGGTGTAAATGGCTATTCAAGAGAAAAGGAGACCTGATGGGAAGGTAGAGACCTTCAAAGCATGGCTCGTAGCCCAAAGGCTACACACAGAGATAAGGCCTCGACTACGATGAGAGATTCTCTCTTGTGTCTATGCTTAAGTCCATCAAAGCACTGCTAGATATCTGCATATCTTGACTACGACATCTGACAGATGGACGCCAAGACAACTTTCCTCAATGGATACCTCAAGGAGGGATATCTATATGGAGCAACCCCAAGCTTCATCACCGAGGAAGGTAAATTATGCAAGCTGAAGAAATCCATCTATGGGCTCAAACAAGCTTCTCATAGCTGGAACATCAGATTCGAGAAACCTAAAGAGTATGATTTTGTTTCAAAATTCTGATGAACCATTTGTGTACAAGAAGCTTAGTAGGAGCACCATTTGTTCATCGTGCTTTATGTACATGACATCCCTATAATTGGGATTGAGATAGGGATGATGACCAGTGTTAAATTTTGTCTATATCATACCTTCGAGATGAAAGATCTTGGAGAAGCCTCTTACATCTTAGGTTTAAAAGCTATTTAGAAATCGAGAAAAAGAGGATTTTGGGATTATCACAACATGGGTACATTAAGAGATCTTGAAACGTTTCCATATGGAGAATTCCAAGAAAGGCTTCCTTCTCTTAAGATATGGTATCCACCTATCGAAAGGGATGTCTCCTCAAAGTGTTGAGGATAAGAAAGCCATGGCTGGATGCCTTTACGCATCATCTATAGGAAGCCTAATGTACATCATGTTGTGTACAAGGCTAGACATATGCCTTTGCAGTGGGAGTGGTAAGTTGTTTCCAATCCTGCTATAGAGAGCAACATTGGAATGCAGTAAAGAATATCTTAAAGTATCTAAGACGAACATAAGATTACATCTTGATCTATGGAGATGGTGATCTCCAAGCCTTAGAATACATAGATTCAGACTTCCAGTCCACATCAGGGGCTGTGTTCCTGCTGAACGATGGTGCTTTGAGCTGGAGAAACAAGAAGCATGACCCTACATCTGATTCAACAACAAAATCCTAATGCATTGCCTCATCGGATGATGCAAAGGAAGCGGTGTGGTTATGCAATTTCATCCTAGAGATTGGCATAGTTTCCTCCAATACTCCCATCTCGCTACTCTGCGATAACAAGAGAGCCATAGCCCAGGTGAAGGAACCCAGATGGTATCAAAAGAGAAAGCACGTGGAAAGGAAATTCCACATCATTCGGGAGATACACACAATGGAGACATCATCATCACCAAGGTAACCTTTACCGACAACATTACTGATTATCTTATCAAACCTTTGACACAGAAGGTTTTCGACCAGTATGTAATGAGCATGGGTTTAAGGATTGTACCGTAATGGTTCTGAGGGCTAATGGGAGATTGTTAGTCATATGAGCCCGAGATGAACCATTCCTACAATAAATGTTATTATAATATTTGATATATCAATAAAAGTTATTGATTTATTTCACTCCTTGTCTGAGATTAAATGAATGAATGTACTATAAGGTTCCTTAGTGCAATTAGGGTTATATACCATGGACATCTTAATGATCATATAGATGTTGTTTCAATTGTTGAATCTTAGAGGCTAGTGCTTGAATGAACATCTAAAGAGTTCAATTGAGGACACATCAAGCATTGTTAAATGATTATTAAGATATGATCTCCAACCTGAGAAGGAGATGGCAATTCTTCTCTATAGGATGATATCTAACTGACCTCTTGATGTAGGTCCTCTGCATATGAATAGAGATTCGGATGTGTTAGATAAGTTAGGTCAAAAAGTTGACTTAACGAGATTGAGATAACCAAGTCCTATGTCGTATACAGTCACGATATACGCATGCATCCTATGACCGGAGAAAGATGTATTGCTATATGTCTGAGTATATACATTTGACCGACCGATAGGTTGATAGCTTAATCAAGGTCTATACATTGGCGAGCTAGTGTGCATATAAGGGTGTATGAGTAATACGATCTCTCTAAGGGATCATACAAGTTCACTTGTGAATCTTAAGATATGAGCTCACTCATGAGGTATTGGGACCAATCAAATTCCATGCATGGTCGTCTTGCTTTGGAAGCATGACAAGAATTTATAGATATGATATATGCTTTTGGAAAGTATATGATCAATACCAACTATCAATGATCGAATGAGAAACTTTATGATAAAACCCTGAGATTGTATTAAATCGATCTAAATCTTCGTCTATAAATAGATCTTCCTATATGTAGGGTGTACAAGTATCAGGAATACCTGAGGGTAATGTGATCATAAAATCTGGATTTTAGTGACTCCTCTCAGTAGAGAAATCTGATCTTAGTCCAAATGTTGGACATTGATCTGATTTAGATTCAGATACAATGAGAAGATTAATTTCTATGAGAGGTTCCCTGGATCTGGATTTGATATGTGATCTCAATATCCAAGTTAGTATACATGGAACGTACAACTGTCCTGTCCTTATCTCTAAGTATCCACGGAGAAAGCGTATTATTTTTTAAGAAATCAAGAATAATTCCTTTGATATAATGTATATTCAAGCATAAAGAAATGGATAAATGAGATTTAAATACCATGAATAATGTGAATTTGATTCATATTATTGAATACATGAGAATTATGATCCAATATACAATTAAATGTGATTTAATTACCATGGATATGAATAATGTGGATAGTACTATCCATATTAATCATATATATTATAAATGTGATTTATGATATATAAGAGAGAGTTATTTGTAAATAATATTTACAAATTAAATTTTGATATGAATTGGATTCACATTGGATAATTAATTGACACTATAATTTACATTTTATTTTGGGGTGAGATATGATTCTCATATTTCGAATGGCATGATTGATATTTCACAAAATAATTTGGAATTATTTTTGTGAAATATTTTACAACAAATATTGTTGTAATTATGGAGAAAATCATGGGATGCATAGTCTCCACCCTAGTCCTACATCAAGTAGGGCCGTCCACCCCCTTATTGGAAAGAGGCTTGCCTCCTTCCTAAATCTCCTATGATGATTGATTTAATTAAATTAATTTATATTAATGATTTATTCAATATATATTGAATTAAATTAATTGTTGTTGTGTTTTTACAACAAAATCTTGGTCATTGAAAGAAAAACATATCAATCTCAACCATTGGATTTGTATTGTTTATGGATTGAGATCCATGGACTCCCAAAATATTTTAAAAGAAGAGGAAACCCTAGCTCTTCTTTTTCAACAATATAATTGCATCTCTCTCATATTCTTATATACGCCCCTCCCTCTATCTCTCCAACAAGAGAGGCATCTACCTCTTGCCCTAGAGAAGACCGTCATTGTCGTTACGCCATCGTGCTACCGCTTCGATCGCTCGTAGATCTTTATCTTCCTCGGTGCTTCTTGTACGTGAAGAAGACCTCAAATTTCGTGTGACGAAATCAAAAGATCCGTCGCTTGGATCAACATCCTAGATGCAAGAAGAACACATTTCATCAACGCACTCGCAAGCGTCTCCTCCGTCGGATAGGACTTAAGACATTCGGTCTCTTCGTTTAGAGACTACGATCGCAACCACGCTTTAAGAGGTATTTCTACATCTTCTTTGTGGTTTAGATAAAATGATCCGAGAAGTGCTCTCGGATTATGTGGTTTCATCGCTTTAAAAAATTTTAAATTTCTGTTGCACCAAGCAACTAGTGCGACTAGTCGCTTCCAATCACATATGAACGATCCTCACGCTTTCGTGATACACTTAAGGTTGTTTGCATGACCTTCATCAAGTGCATAGAAGAAAAGAAGATTGACAATGCTTATATAGGAATGAAGTTAGCACACAACTCAAAGGACATGAATCTCTCGTATTGTGTATGGTTAGATGAAAATTTTGAGTGTCTTCCACGTGAATATTGCTTATGAGGTAAGTGGCTTGAATGGACTCATTGTGACATCCTGAATTTGAAGAATTCCACATGAGGATGCAAACATATGACGATGAAGTATGCAAGATAGAGAAGGATCAGAAACAATAAAAGAGGTGAATCTCTAGTTCATAAATATTGGCAACGGCCTCAAAAATTTCGGATAAATGATCAACCGTGGAGAACTCACTTGGAAGATCACGTGTTCACCAACATCCAAATAGGCGTACATGGAGACAATGATAGAGTAAAAATTCCATTTTCCTCTACATTTTAAACCTAGCCTTCTTCCCGAATCTAACCACGATCCCAACTCCACTATTTGGACTGGCGATATTTTTTTACGCCTAGCCCTCCTTTAAGAGATGAGGGATATCCTGCATGTTAAATATACCTTCCTCGACGAATTGTATCTTTCTTGCTATGATTTTTTTTTTCAAATTTACTTTCTAACTTCTTTAAAGATTGAGTTTGTACTGCAAATGCTCGTCATTCACCACATCTAATCTAATACAATAATGCACACAATAGCCATCAAAAATGGAAAAGGGGATTTAACACGTGTGCCTTTTTGAGTTTTTCTAACAAGATTTATAACCAACTTTTTTTGTAATATCACTTATGGATATATATTCTTACAAAATTCATAGCAGTGTGCCTAACATCATTCCCTGTATTACACTAACGGGAGGGGAATATTATGAAATTTTGAGAGAATATAAGGTGCATGTGTAATTTAAAAAAAAATGGGAGCACAAATATTATTTAAAAATCCTCGATAGACATAGGTGTTTTTTTAAAAAATTGGAATAAGATCAATTTCCGAACAAATAAAAAAAATCCTCCATCGTCATCCCCCATTCGTTCACCAGACTCCCACGACAGTCTCAGAGCCAATCCCTGACGAATACTTCAATTCGCCATAAAAAAATATGTCCCTGCTCGCAAGAGAATGGGCTCCCTCGCCAATCCTACGTGTCGCTTGCTCACCCCACTCCGAACATCCGCGCCTCCTCGGTTGGATCTTACCTGTTACCCCCCGATATGTCCAGGCGATTCATTGCATCTCAGATCTCAACAGAAGTATACTAACAAATATCCCCTGCGTCGATTGAGGGGGGAGAGAGGGAGAGGTGTGACCACATGGGCCTTGCTGGAGCTATATCTTTAGCTCTTGCGGCTATAAATCTGCGAATAAGATCTCGGCCCCTTCACCTATCGCCGTTCCTCCGCTGTTCTACCTCGAGTTGCTCTGGTATCAGATCCTCGCCATCTTCCTCTTTCTTCTCATCATTTGCCTCTCTCTATGCTGATGGGGTTACTCTGTTTCGCCTTTCTTTGGATCATGCCGCAGGTTGTACGTCCGTAGTAGATCAAATCGCCTCACCTGCATCAAATCTGTGAAGGTGGGTAGCAGTAAGATTCGATTTTTCAGGGACCCAGTTGATGGAATTGATCGTTTGGGGATGTGGCTGCAGGTGAGTGGGTGTGGATCGGCCTTAAGGGAAGAGAGCAGGGAGAGAGAGGAAGAAATGATGCTGAAGAAAGGCGCGTGGATTGCGGATGACCGGAGTCTCGTCATTGAGGGGAGGACGGTGCTGACGGAGGTGCCGCCGGAGGTAACTGCCACGAAGGATGCCGGTGGCACGGGGCTCTTCCTCGGCGTGGAGCTGCCGGACTCCGGTGACCGGCATGTTGTCTCCCTTGGAAAGCTCAGGTACCAAAAAAGATCAAAACTGCCTCTTTGTTACTTTTTCCATTGATGAGAAAGCGGAATAAACAGCAATCATTTTTTTTTACATTTTGAATGGGATCATTTACCTTGGTATTTACGAATTCATTTCATTATAACAAGAAAATTTCCATTTGGAACATACAACTCTTAATTGTTCCTAGATTTTGTCTTATAATAGGTCTTTTTTCAACTTCTCTTGTAATATTCCTTTTTTTTCAATAATACTTGCCCTAAAGACACAATTAAGGATGAGCATGGGTCGGATCTGGATCGAGCCCTACAGGGCTCATGCCCAATCCCATTAAATTATTCGGGCTTTTGCCCAGGCTTCGGCCCACTAATTTTTTTTGCAGCCCAAGCCCAAGCACAACCCAAGTTTTATGGGTTAGGCCTGGGTGGGGCCAGCCCATTTGTTCAAATATTACTCCTTGTCTTCCCAATGAAAGGTACTACTCCATTGTATTTGTATAGTTTCTTTCACTGATAGAATGACAGTCTTCAAACTACAAGTTTGGATTTTATTTGTGGGTAAAAAGACAGGGAGGATAATTTCTCACCAAATAACGATAGGAAAGTATAGGATTTAGATATGTCATGACAATATGTTCTAACGATTGATAAAAGTAGAGATCATGAAACGATTCCAAGCATTGTGTACAATAGAATAGAAAGAAAAAATGATACATGCCCAAATCCTCCTTCTGGCTTATTTTCGGAGGAAAAATTATTAGTTGTTGCTGCAACAATGCTGAGGGGTACTTCAGGAACATAAATTTCACCATTACATTCAACATCCGAGTATTTCCTCCAATTCCACCAATCTGATAGTTGATTTCACCGAAAAATGGTAGTGAGCAGTGAGCAGTGAGCAGTGTGTGGTAACTAGTGAGCAGTGAGCAGTGAGCAGTGTGTGGTAAAAGTTTTCTTTCTCACACGCTGTACTATATCTAATAAAAAAGATCACCTTGACGGGTCTTCATGGCAATAGATTGGAGATGGAGAGGTGAAGGTAGCACCGCAGTTGACGAGCAGCATGGTGGCCCTTGCGGCGGATGGATTGCCGAGGAGTGTTGGCAACACAAGCTAGCAGGGTAGGCAGGCCACAGGGCTGGAGTTAGGGTTATGTGAAATAGAGAGGCAGAGGTGAGAGGTGGGTAGCGTTCCATGCGGTCCTCCATTTACCCCTTTACAGTGGTGTAGGCGAGTTCGAGTCTAATAAACTGAGCACCAACATTACAGCGAGGGGATGGAGGAACCAACTCTAGGGTATACGTGTAATAAATTCTTTTCCAATCATATTTAAGTTTGAATAAAACATGATTTCGTATATCTAATGGATGGTAAAGTTATATAATTACACAAGTGTTAACCGTGCAAGAAAGTCTGAGTAAAATGTTATTGCAAAAAAAAAAAGTAGAGGCGAACATATAACTGCTCAAATTCAAAAGGTCTCACGTTTATTTGAATACCTAGGTGTCGACTTTACAACTTTGGACTTGCTCTTAAAAAATTACCAAGGGATATATTAAATCAGGGACGAAGTCAGAAAATTCATCTTGAGTGGGCTAAATTATTTAGATATTATGTATCTAATTTATCTTGTCATTTTAGTTATTAATATTTGGGGAGTGGTTCCTCTGGTGTAACGTGAGTTACAAAAGAGGTGATGTAACTATTTTTTGTTCAATTTTGTTTCTTAAAATCCAACCTTATAGATAGAATCTCCGAATAATGTTATACACATCCTCCAAATTTCGCTCAAATCCAAGATCATTTGCTATTTTCTATCAATGGCTAAATGTTTGTTTCTCTTTTAAAAGAGACTTAAATTTCTTAAATATTGATTGAACTTTTATCCACTAAGATAAAATAAGAAATGACATTAGATTTGAGCAAAATTTGAAGGATATGTAGAACATTAATTGAAGTTTAAATCTATAAAGTTGGATTCTTGGAAACGAATTCAATTTATAAGGTGAGTTTCCAATAATTCTGTAATTGATCGAAACTAATATTAGGAATAGATTTTTATAAAAGTATCTATATAAACTTATAATCGGACATAAATAATTTCTATAAACATCATATTGACAAAGGGATCCCTACAAAACTCTTCATATCACTGAAATATACATTTATTAATATGATATTAAGTAATACCACTAGATTTAATATTTTCAAACAAGTATCACTATACAATACTTTTTACTTACATGGATGCAAATAAATATAGATATATGTACCACTCCTTTATCATATTTGTTGTATATATTTTGACATGTGTGCATTTATCTGCATATATACTTTAAAATGGACGCAGATACAAATAGGTATTTGTATCCATATATATATACACTAGAAAAATATATAATCATATATATTTTACGATCCTAAAAAATGAAAGAGGTATATAAATCCATATTCGTATATGCAAAGAAAATAAAAAGAAAAATCATTATCTATATAATATATCATAAAATAAAAATACATATCTCTGACTGTTTGCAAACGTATATGATGATGGACATATACAGATGTATCGGTATCTGCTTATACACATCATGTATTGTTAACATTTAATTATTGTAATTAGATTTTATATATGGGTCCAATGGGGCTGCCCCCCTCCCCATTTCTGAGTTTTTTTATTTCTTTTTTTCAAAAATATTACCATGTATATTCATCTATATATCCCGCCTTATATGTCATTCGAATTTCGTCAGAAACAGATACTCCTATGCCATCCATCTAGAATAGGTCAATTATAACAATATTTAGACCGTTAAAATTACTTGTTCTAGATGAAGGGAAAATGAATATATATATTTCTGACGAAATTTGAATGACATGTTGGAGGGATATATAGATGAATATATATGGTGGTATTTTTCAAAAAAATTTTAAAAAATTTGCGAAAAAATGGGGCGGGGACAACTCCTTCATTGCCTATTTATTGATTTTTTTGTTGAAATATAATGAGGGGGTTATTATACATAACATGTAAATTTTAGTTATTAAATAATATATTTAGATTAGATACAGTAACATATATATACGGATTTTGGTCCAGAGCAGGGGCAAGCCCCCACCCACCCCCCGTCACTGTACTAAATGTCATATAATACATATGAATATTTTTATTTACCAAATAACTTTTAGAAGGAGAATGTCGTAAGCATCTATGCTGTGTTGGATGTAAACGTAAATGCTAGATAATAAATTTTCGATATCGTTGTTGAAACATTTGTAAATTTTGTAACATCTGGAGTGGAATTCCTATACAAGTTTATGGAGAAGGAAATGTCCTCTCAATCTGTGATTGCAAGCTTCAATAGATAAAGGTAGAAAATTCCCGGATTACGATTTACGAGCTGAACTTCATACTTATCAAGTAAAAGCTATTTTTTAACGTATCTAAACACGATTACTTAAATAAATTCTCTCCAAATTTCCCATCTAAATAGGATTATTCCCAAGTTCAAAGAATTATGCACAGCAATGTCATGGTTGCCAGATCTATTGATGTTGTATTTGGAATAATTGGATTAACATTCAAAAAAGATTAACGACACAACTTGTTGCCCGTCTCCCATCAATCTCTTTTTGTGTCTTCTAAATAGGAGATCTATGATATATCTCATATTACCATCAATATCATCGTTTTAATTGATGCTGGATTATTGACCCAACCGTGCAGGAACATCCGATTCCTAGCCTGCTTCCGATTCAAGCTCTGGTGGATGGCCCAGAAGATGGGCCGAAACGGCGACGAGGTCCCATTGGAGACCCAGTTCCTCCTCCTCGAGCTCCCATCTTCCTCTTCCTCCGACACCCTCTACGTCTCCGTCCTCCCCCTCCTCGACGCCCCATTCCGTGCATCCCTCCGCGGCTCCCCTGACTCCTCGCTCCTCCTCTCCCTCGAATCCGGCGATCCCTCCATCACCTCCTCCTCCTCCCTTTGCCCACTCCTCCTCGGGCCTGCTCTCCCAGACCCATTCGCTGCTGTCTCATCTGCAGTCTCCGATGCCCGCCGCCACCTAGGGACATTCCGCCTCCGCATCGAGAAGCCCCTCCCACCAATCGTCGACCTCCTCGGCTGGTGCACCTGGGATGCATTCTACCAGGATGTGTCCCAATCTGGCGTTGAGGACGGTCTCCGATCCTTCTCCTCCGGCGGCATCCCTCTGGGCTTCGTCATCATTGACGACGGCTGGCAGACCGTTGCCCCAGACACGAGCTCCAACCAGAAGCCTTCCCCACTAATGAGGCTAACAAAAGTGGAGGAAAACCATAAATTCAAATCAGAAAACGCGGGAATTGGCCACATTGTGAGCGTCGCAAAAAGGGACTACGGCGTGAAGTACGTGTACACGTGGCACGCGATACTTGGGTACTGGGGAGGAGTGGGGTCCACGGTGGAGGGTAGCGAGCTCAGATATCCAGTAGTGTGCGAGGGGGTAGACGGGAACGAGCCCGGGCTGAAGGGTGACGCGATGATGGTGGAGGGTGTCGGTGTGGTGAACCCGCAGAGCATATTTGGTTTCTATGATAAGCTTCATGGGTACCTAGCGGGGGAAGGGGTGGACGGGGTGAAGGTTGACGTTCAGAGCGTACTGGAGACACTGGGAGGTGGCCTAGGGGGCAGGGTGGAGCTTGCAAAAGTTTACCACGATGCACTGGACCGGAGCGTTGCTAAGCACTTCGCTGGCAGCGGCATCATCGCCTGCATGAGCCATAGCAGTGACGCTGTTTACTGGTATGTTTGATTTGTCCTTTTGGTTTCTTTTCATTAATTTTGATTCTACCTTCGATTGCATAGTATTCAATACAGTGGTTGGTTGCTAATTATGGAAATGGTATTTTGATGCGCGTATGCTCAAATTGCATTTAAGTATCATGTTTTTCGAGATTTTGTGCATCGAACGGGTATATTTTTCATCATTTATCATCAAATTTTGACTTATCTATTTGCACATTTTGACCCATCTATTTGTCATTCAAAAGGGATTGGCGGTGCAGCTTGTTGCCCGTCTCCCATCAATCGCTCTGTAATAGTTTTTAGTTGAGTAGACCTCTTAAATAAAAAAATATATTGTCAACGGCCTTTTCAATCATTTGAAATCATTCAAGGACCCTAAAAGGAACCTTTTAAGATTCGAATTATCTATTCACGATTTACAGTAGCGTCGGAAGGTTGATGTTGAAATATAAGAGATAATGAGTCGTTTTCGTTTGCCTGCTACTCTGGAAATGAATTCTTGTATTGATAGTAGAGACAATCAGCATGTTTGAGATTTGGGAACTGCTGCAAAATGATTTCTGTTCTCGTAAATAGCGCAAAGCAGACTGCTGTTGTGAGGGCGTCTGATGATTTCTATCCACGAGACCCTGTCTCGCACACGATCCACATCGCATCCGTATCATACAACAGCGTCTTTCTTGGTGAATTTATGCTTCCTGACTGGGACATGTTCCACTCCCTTCACCCGGCAGCGGACTATCACGCATCTGCCCGAGCAATCAGCGGAGGGCCGGTCTATGTCAGGTATTCTTTCTCTCGTCTGTGCTGCCTTAATTCAGCATCTCACGTCCAAAGACCGACTCATGCTTCTGATAATGGCAAATAGTGATGCCCCCGGAAAACACGACTTCGATTTGCTAAGGAAGCTAGTCCTTCCGGATGGCTCCATCCTTCGGGCGCGATTGCCTGGCCGGCCGACACAAGATTGCCTCTTCACTGACCCGACCCGTGATGGCATCAGCTTGCTCAAGATATGGAACATGAACAATCACACCGGAGTATTGGGTGTGTACAACTGCCAAGGTGCGGCGTGGAGTTCTACAGAGAAGAAGAACGTAAGTTATGCTAACGGAACCGATGCATTGACGTGCTCCGTTAAGGGTGACGATGTTAATCTCATCTACGAGGCAGCAAATGACACCGATTGGAATTGTGATTGTGCTCTTTATCAGCATGGGGATGGCGAAATTGTCGTCCTGCCTCAGGGGGTTGCCCTCCCTGTCTCCCTTAAGGTCCTTGAACATAGCATCTTCACCGTCACACCCATTAAGGTCAGTCCTCCTGTTAGCTTTTCTTTTTTAAACTGTCAACTGCCATACTCTCAGTAACTAAAAACTTGTAAATTTTCATCAGGATAAATTTCAAGTTCTTTTTTATAATTATGTCAAATGCAGGTTTTGGCACCAGGATTCATGTTTGCGCCATTTGGTCTGATAGAGATGTACAATGGGGGAGGGGCAATTGAAAATCTCACTTATCAGGTAAATACGGAAAAAAACATCGACTACGGTGATTCGCTTGTAGGGGAGTCTATTGGGGCTGGTTTGCTTGAGAACAAGAGCTTGGATCCAGTGGGATTCGTTAACATAGACGTGAAGGGCTGTGGAACATTTGGTGCATTCTCCTCCACGAAGCCGAGAAGGTGCCAGGTAGATTCGAAGGATGCTGAATTCTCGTACGATCCCGCATCCGGATTGTTCAAAATCAACTTGGAGAAGATGCCCGAGAATCGCAAGAAGGTCCATACTGTAGTAGTTGAGCTGTAATTTCAATTGTTAGACACCATAGGGAGGATATATTAGAATAGAACTGTGCTAGTCATCAACTTGCGATGGCCCCCGGTGTAGAAGTAGTTGATATAAGCTGAAATGATCCTCTCGTAACGAGAAAAATCTAATCTGTTTAGCCAATTATATTGAGTAGTCGAAAATATATTCGATTTAGTTCTGGCTCCTTTTTTGGGATGTATGTCGCCTCAATCTGCAGCTCTATTTCCACCAGGATTAATGAAAGAGTGATGCCAACTTACTGCATTGTTCTCGCTCACCTACTGGGTAAATTGTTAACAATTGGACAATTACTTTTGAGATGTGCAACCTTAGTAGACAATTGGACAACAAAGTTTATCTGTAACTGGGTAAATTGTTAACAATTAATGTTGCAAATCATGGATTTACAAAGTTAATTTGTAATTGAGCTATATCTTTGAGCGACGCGATTGGGTTAGTAGAAGGTTGGGAGGGGGATGTTATAATCAGATGATTCTTCAATCCGGTTCAGTAGAACGGATGACTAGAATTCAAAATATATCAACACTTAATCTTGTTATTAGAT
Source organism: Ottelia alismoides (assembly GCA_037367405.1). Classification (NCBI taxonomy): domain Eukaryota; kingdom Viridiplantae; phylum Streptophyta; class Magnoliopsida; order Alismatales; family Hydrocharitaceae; genus Ottelia; species Ottelia alismoides. Next base: position 16,238 of record JAZKJV010002058.1, read on the forward strand.
TAGTTGTGGAGGTTTATTTATGTAAATAAACTTCTAGAGGCGACAAATTCAGACTTACTATAATGACCATATTATTGATTGGTTGGTTGTTATGCAACAAAAGAAACATAAGGAAACATGTAGTTCCATTGTTATCCACGCAAGCTCTTTCATCAAAGTATTGAGAAAATCCGTTCTTCCATTTAAGGAGAACATGCTATTGTGTCTAGCCCATTTTTGTTAGCTTTGCAATATGTACATGGTGACCTGCCAAGTGATTGGCAGCTGATGTTGTGATTCTCTTTTTCAGCAGAAGGGCTTAATAGCAGGTGTGGTTCCACTGCCTTTCATTTTAAGCCCTTATGGCAGGTGGGAGAGCCGACTTTGGGATAATATTCCCCTTATTTTCTGCTCACTGGCCGACAAAATGCAACACACTTGAGAGAATACGATAGAGAGAAAGAAGGGAACAACCTTCTTTGCCAACTAACTCCACTTCCACTTCCGTGAATTCCTGCATTGTGTAACGGAATGGAATGCAGATCAAAGGAAGGGTGTAAATTAAATTTATACGACCGAACCGTTATCGAATCATGCATGGTAATCAATAAGGATACTAAAATCATTTTCAAAAGAATCTAAAAAAGTCAATTTCAAACTAAGAGTTCCATCATTACGTCACTAATAATGGTATGGTTGCAAAAGATTGATAATTAATGCAATACATTTCCTTGGTTCCAGTAGGCATACATATATCCTTCTTATTCACGCAATATATTGTACCACACCAACATCTTGATATAACCGTTGCAAAATCTTATCTGCATGATGAGCCTAGTCTTGCACCTAAAATAGATAAACACAATTTTGCATGAGCCTAATGTCCATCATGTATTGAGGTCCATGGATGGGGATTCCAACGGTCTTGTAACCCATTACATTTCATGTACTTGAGTACTCATTGAAATTTTTTTTGCTCACATAGATGTCCCATGCATGTCTAGGCCATTCCCTAACAAGTTGCGTATTAGTTTCTTTCATAAATAAGAATATGCATTTGCAGTATATAAAAAAATAAATAAGCTATCATTTTTCATTATAAGGGGTAGGTTTCATGAATTTCATAACATGTACGTGTCCTTTTTATCATATAAACCATTCTTTCATAATAACCCCTTAAGTAGCTTTTGCAAGACTTGTGACAGTTTATTACTCTTAAATCATTTCTCTCATAACATATAATGGTTTATCTTTAACTAAACCATTTCCGCCTATAGCATATAATGATTTATCGTTAATTAAACTATTTTCTTACATAACATTTACCGGTTTATCTTTAATTATACCAATTTCTTGCATAACATGTAATGGCTTACCTTTATAAATTATTTCTTTCATAACTTGTAATGGTTTATCTTCATAAATCATTTCCTTGCATACTTGAAATGGTTTACTTTTATAAATCGTTTCTTTCATAACTAGTAATAGTTTATCTTTATAAACCATTTATTTACATAACTTTCGTATACATATCTTGTTGTACGTTTTCAACTGCTGACACTTGCGGTCCATGGCATGACATGACAGTGTAGTTACAACTATAGAAGAGGGTGTCCGGGAGAGAGAGAGGGTGTCCGGGAGAGGCAACGACGATGCACCTTGGGTGCTCGTTCGTTCAAAGCGACGGCGGCCAGAGAGGCTCCCAACACCAGGATCAACGCCAGAGTCCTGGAGGAAACCGGGGAGGAGAGATCGGCTTGGCGACCAACGCCATGATCAGCGCCAGAATCGAAGGGGCGCACCCTTTGGCGAGGGTTGCTTCCGATGCGGGTCACACCAGCATTGGGCGGCATCCTGTCATGAGCCCATGCGTTGCTTCCGATGTCTTGGCTTTGCGCACAGCGCGAGGAACTGCACTCGCGGGTACGTAAAGGACGTGGAACGGCGGGGTGAGCTGCTTATCGGCGAAGGAGGCGGGGCTCGAACCCTGTTTCTCGGTGCGTCAGATGTGGGTGTGGCGACAGGAGGTAAGGCTGTGGGGGATGTTGCGAGGCTAGGTCCATGGCGAGTACTGGCGCGCGGCCTGTCAAAGCATGAGTCAGAGACACTGATGCGCCTGAGCGAGAGCAAGCAGGCCCTCATCCGATGGCGGCGCCCTGGTATTCTAGACGGACGTTTGGATTTGCGGGAGATGAACTCAGTGCGAGTGCGGGGTATACCACTAGTATGGAGAGGCTTAGAGATCGTGCGGGAAATCCTTAAAGTAGTGATCCCAGTCTTCGGAATCGTGTCGGATGGCAGGGAGGCAGGGAAAGAGACGGACTTGGTGGTCCAGGTGCGGAAATTCATTCCATCGATGCTGGGGTGGAAAAGAATTCGATATCACGGCGAGGTTCTGGACATCGAGGTGGCAACGACCGAGCCATGTGGCTTACCCGGGGAGGCCGTGATCCGTGAGGTCAGCCTTCACAAAGAGTCGTCGGAAGCGCTTAAGCATCAATTGGCGGCGGTGCCGGCCGGCGAAGGTTATTTAAGGGAAGCTGCAACGTTTCGTTGCATCACGAAACCAACGCCGGGATTCTCGCGCGGAGGGCAAGGCGGTTCACATTCAAGGAGGAAGCCAAATTCAATGGGGGCGTTTCCTATTCCAGCGCAATGGAAAACGCAAGTTGATTCAAATGCAATTGCAAAGCCTGGAGCCACGTGTCCTTTTCCTACGCAATGGAAATGGCAAGTTGTTTCAAATTCAAATGTGAAGCCAAAACTCACGTTTCCTATTCCCGTGGAGATTGCCAAAGGAAAAGCGCCAGCTGTGAATAATGTTGAGAACAACATTAATAGCTCAGTGGCATGGGATCTGGCGGGTGCTTGTTTCGAAGCTAATCCGGGAGATATCGCGGGCGTTGGACCCAGTTATAATGCTCGGTTAGCTACTCCAGAAGTGGAAGCTCAGTTTGAGGTGCTGCAGGAGGGCACTAGTGGAGTTTCCGATGCAGTCTATCCAGGGGATTGCTGCGCCGGTCCGAGTGCTGAGCTGGAAGCTGAGGCCTGCGGCGGGACCCAAGAGGCGATCCCGAAGGGTAGGGGGACTGTGCCTTGCGGAGTTGGTGGCATGAGGAGTCTGCATCGGGAAGGGGAGGGGGCTTCCTCCGCCCTTGGGGCTGTGGTGGCTGTCCCCCAGAAGTGTGTTGAGATAGTCGGTTTGGCAGGGGTCTCGGAGGGGCTGGAGGGGGCGAATGGTGGTGATTGTGTGGGAGGGTCTAACTCAGAGGGGTTTGAAGAGGGGAGATCGGAGTTGATTGTGGAGGGGTTGGCAGAGGAGTTGGTGGAAGTCGGTTCGGAAGGTCGGGGTGCAATGGATTTGTCTTCGAAGCCTGGGGGTCTTGGGGGCTCGGAAGGTAGGAAGGCACGGAGGCTCGGAGGAAGTGGGGGGTGGCGGAGCTTGGCTCGGAAGCTCGGGAGGTCGGAGGAAGTGGCGGAGGGGTTGGCGGAGGCGTTGGTAGTTTCTGGCTCGGGGAGAATGGCGGCGTCTGTTACCAGGGGGTTGGAGGAAGAGGGGGTACAAAAGGCTATGCAATCAGGAGTAAGGCAGGTAGTGGTGGCTGCGAGGGATGGGTATTTGGGGTTGCGGTCTGAAGGTGTGGCCTCTTTGGCGGCCAGCAGGGGTCCAAGGGTTGGTGTATGCATAGTAGAAAAGGATCCTTTGAAGCTAACTAGAAGGAGACGAAGGGCGGAGGTCTTGAGGGAACCAGAGCAGCCGTCAACTTCTTCTCAGCCGCAAGCAGTCGGAGGTTCGCCTTGGGGAAAGCCAAGCCGTTTTAGTCCGCTAGACCGGGGCTTTGCAGAGTGCTTGGGGGTGGTGCAACCACACCCGCCTAAGAGGAATCCTTTGGTTACTCAATGAAGATACTTTCTAGGAATGTGAGGGGTCTGGGCCGACCGGAAAAGCGCTTGGGGGTAGGTAAGGTGATCCATGATGGCAAGGCAGATATCTTCTTATTGCAAGAGACAAAGATGTCCCGCAGTTTCGTAGAGGTGGGCCGTGATCTAGGAATTGGCCGAGACTTCGAGGCCGCAGTGATGGAAGCGCAAGGAGCGGCGGGAGGGTTGCTCACAGGCTGGAGGAAGGATGACTTTGAGGCGGTTGCCGAGTGGAAGTCCTCTTTTTCAATCTCGGTTCGACTCAAACGTCGAGTGGATGGATTCTTATTTACGGTGACAAATGTTTACGGGCCCAGTGGTAATGGGAGAGGTCTCTTAGCAACGAACTTGGCACAGATGTACTCAGAACATGTTGATGGTGTGTGGCTTGTAGGAGGGGATTTCAACATTACATTGCTACCAGATGATCGACCTCGAGGTGGAGGTGGGAGAGATGTTGGATCGGCAGAGTTGATGGAGTTGGTGCATTCTTTGGGATTAACAATTTTGGATGCATCGGGGTGTACTTTTACATGGCGTAATACTAGGTCGAGGTCGAGATTGGACAGGTTCCTTCTTTCCATGGAGGGGGTGGAAAAGTTCCCTCTTTCGCGGGCGTGGGCACTTCCGCGTGCTCACTCTGATCACACACCCATTATCTGGTCCTCGGGTGAGGAGGTAAGAAGCAGATTCTTCTTTCGGTTTGAGCGGTCTTGGTTGTTGGAAGATGGGTTCAAAGAGTTGGTGGCAGATCTATGGAGGGGATGGAATCCACTGGGTTCGGCGGTGAGTCGGGTAGCGTCAAAACTGGCAATGCTCAAGTCTTTCTTGATGGGGTTTGGGAGAGAGGTAAGAATGAAGAGATGGGAGTTGAGAGGAGAGGCGCAGAAAGAGGTGGTTCGTCTGGATGGTTTGGACGATCTGAGAGGGTTGGATCAGGAGGAGATGGTGGAGAGATCCAAGCTTTTGGAAATCATTATGATGGAAGATAAGAAAGAAGAGACAGAATGGAGACAAAAATCCAGGTAGAAGTGGTTGCGTGAAGGGGATGCTAATACAAGATTCTTTCACACTATGGCCTCTGGAAGGAGGCGAAGGAATCACATTCAAGAACTTCATGTGGGAGGGTTGAGGATCTCGGGGGAGGCGCAAATTGGTAGTGCACTGAGAGATCACTTTGTAGAGATGACGCGGAGGAGGCGGGGGGACGGGTGGGGTTGTCTAGGGAGGGGGGTGAAGTCTCTGGCGCCAGGGCAGGCAAAGGAGCTGGTGGCTCCTTTCTCAGAGGCAGAGGTGAAGAGGGCAGTCTGGGGTCTAAATGAGGAAGGAGCACCGGGGCCGGATGGATTCCCGGTATTTTTTTACAAAGAGTTTTGGGATCTTCTGAAGGTTGAGATCCTAGAGGTGCTAGAAGAGTTTAGAGAAGGGAACAGGGGGTTCGAGAAGGTTAATAGGGCAATGTTATTTTTGCTGCCGAAGAAAGATCACCCATCAAGAGTTGATGATTTCAGACCAATTGCGTTATCGAACGGGATATACCTCATTGTGGCAAAAGTGTTGGCAAACAGGCTCAGGGGAGTCTTGGAATCGATTGTTCTAGAGAGCCAATCCGCGTTCATTCCTGGTCGACAAATGGCAGATGGCTTGGTAGTGGCATCAGAGATTTGCTTACAGTGGAGACGCAGTGGAGCAAAGGGTGTATTGTGGAAGATCGACTTTGCAAAGGCTTATGACTGTGTGGACTGGTGCTTCTTATGGACGTCACTGAGGAGAAGAGGGTTCCCAGAAGTCTGGATTTCTTGGATGAAGAGATGTATCACTACATCTTCCCTCTCAATCTTAGTGAATGGGCGACCAGAGGGGGGTTTCTTCCAACCACAGAGAGGTGTGCGGCAGGGATGTCCTCTAGCACCCATGCTTTTTGTTCTTGTTGCGGATGCGTTGGCGGTCATGTTCAGGCAGGCGGTTGATGGTGGTTATTGTGAAGGTTTTCGGCTAGATGACATCTCTGTGCCCTTACTGCAATATGCTGATGACACGGTGCTTTTTCTAGACGGGATAGATGAGATGATTAGAAGAGCGGCTCAGTTGCTAGACATTTTTAGTAGTATGTCTGGACTGGAGATAAATATGCAAAAATCTTTGGTTATCACCTTTGGGTTACAAAATGAAGAACGAACCAGAATAGCGGAGCTGCTTGGCTGTCAGCTGGGGGATTTACCAATTACCTATCTGGGTCTTCCTTTGGTGGCTGGTAAGCTGAAAGTGGCAGATTGGGACGCGGTTATCCGGAAGATAGAGGGGAAACTGGCTGGTTGGAAGGCAATTTCCTTATCCAAGGGTGGTAAGCTTGTTTTGCTGAAGCATGTCTTGTCCTCCATTCCGACTTTCTTTTTCTCTACTAGGATGATGCCAGTTGGGGTGAGAAAGAAGACTGAAAAGATAATGAGAAGATTCTTCTGGTCAGACGGGAAACAACAAAAGTCAGGAATGCATCTGGTGGCATGGGAGGAGATCACAAGAACTAAGGATCAGGGGGGGCTGGGAGTTCGGGATTTGGCGTGTATGAACAGGGCTCTGGTGGCAAAGTGGGTGTTGCGTATTTGGGGACCATCAGAGGATCTACCCACAAGATTGATTAGAAGGATCTATGAGGTGAAAGGCGAGCTGATTGCAAGGTCTACTCGGTTTGAATCACCCCTATGGCAAGGGGCACGTGAGGTTTTGAGGCTCGTATCGCATAGGCTGGTGCCTAAGTTGGGGGATGGGAGAGGCTTCAGATTTTGGAGGGATGATTGGACGGGGGAGGGGACTCTTGAGATGCGGTTCCCAAGACTCTTTGCGATATCGACATCGAAGGAGGCCACTTTGCGGGAACTGACTACTTCTGGAGAGTGGGGATTAAGTTTTGCAGCGGTCCTTTCTGACAGGAGGAGGGAGGAACTTCTACGACTTTTTGCGGAGGCTCCTGTTCCAAGGGATTACTCTCATCTCAGGGACCATTATGAGTGGTCTGGTACAAAATTCTCTATCAAGCAGCTTTATGGCGAGCTAAGAAATGGAGGAAATGGACAAGATCTCGACTTGTGTAAGGATATGAAGATTATTTGGGCTTGCAAGATCCCAAGTAGGATAAAGGTGTTCCTCTGGTGCCTGAGGAGAGACAAGCTTTGTGACAAGGTTAGGAGGGCGAGGATTATGGGGCACCAAGATGTGACTTGCGACAGGTGTAGGGAACAGATGGAGAACTCAGAGCATCTATTCTTCACTTGTGAGACTTCGGCGAAGGTTTGGAGGGAGATGGCAATCCCGTGGGTAGACGTGGGCAATTCTGAGAGCTTTTGGGAGACAATAAGAAAGGTTGGAGGCAACTCTACTGATGATGTTACAAAACCTCTTGCGGTGTTGTGGGCTATCTGGCTGGCAAGGAATGAGCTTGTTTTTAAGAATCAAAAGTTTTATTTTGAAAATGTCGTGTCTCATTGTAGGGCTCTCATAAACTTTTGGGAGGCCAGGTAATGTAACTTAAATCATTTCTTATTAATGAATTTTTACTATTGCGGTGACTCCCATCTTGGGAGTTCACCCTCTTTTACATCAAAAAAAAAAAACTATAGAAGACTTGGCTTTTACTTCTTTAGTTCCTTGCAACCATACTCCCCTTACAATGTTGTCCCTTGGGCTCAAATGGTCCCTTGCAGTCGTCCATGTAACTCTTTACGAGTTTGTGCCTTAATAAAATTTGTCTTTTATCATTAGAGTTTCGTAAATGTTTTTACATCGATAATGCGTGAAATTTCAATAATTTTCATGAATAATAGCGTGTACCGTGATGAACGTTCACTAGTATTTCGTGTCATAACATGTTAAATCAAATTATGTAACTTGTTTTACATACATAGTATCATGACATCATTACATGAATAGTTAGTGTAATATCATCATTATATAATCTACTAATTATGCACTTGTATACTTTATCACAACATGCTATTAATGGCGGATTGCGTTATATTTTGCAACAAGTTAGTACATTCCTTTCATAATAATATTTATCAACCTAAGACTCATATGGTAACTATATTATTATTGCATCCAATGCATCATAAAATTATTGAAGATGCATTACCAAAATAAGTTTATTTACTTATCAAATGAATGAACAAATGATTCATTTTCTTTCTTTTAACATGAATCATGCGATGTATCTTATACTATACATACACCATAAAAAAATAATGTTCATAAAGCTTGACCAACACAATATTCCTGAAGTTGTCATATGTATATAAAATCCGGTTTTACTATGTATGTTAATCCAATATTATGCCTCTTTCCTTGTAAAAACCTTCCTTACATTTTTGACATCATCAATTATTATGTAATAAGAATGAGTGTATGGTATTCAAGTCCTTCCTTTTATAACCATGATTACATAACGATCAAAACATATATAAATAAGTACTTAACAAGTTAAATACATTCGTGCTATTCCGTAAAAGATATAATTATTTAATGATGTAAATACTTAACTTGAAGGTAAAATCTGTATAAGCTCCATATTTCGTACCATACATGTCGAAGCTAAGGTAGATTAGTATAAAAAGGATATATGAGATTTTGTAGAGAACAATAAGTTATCAACCTCACAGACTCACCGTCAATGGAGAGTTGTCACATAATCTTTACATTACGAGTACACAATGGAATGACGAAGAGATTACGCAAGACAATCTCCCAGATTTTCATCTTCCAAAGATGATAGCAATAGTCTATCATTCATTATAATAAAAATAAGAATATGTTTTGACAATTTTGGAAAATGATCGAAACTATCGTGATCGAGGGAATGGTATATTGTTGTGTTTTAATCTCGAATATGGTCACATATATTTTAGAGGTATTATCTCAAACAGGTATTATCTCAAACATGATCATTAATCATACACGTGTATTATCCTATGGGCCCGACACATATATTCATAGGTCTATTCTATATCGAGTCGATGTATATACATAATAGATGAACCGACTTATTGATGAATCCACGTTTCATCATCTTTATTCTATCATTTTGGCCTTAAAAACCCTAGTAAATGCGTGTAAATAGGCATAATTCATGCATTTTAGCATTCATGTATATGTATGTAAATAATGTATAAAATGCGGTTTTTAGTGCCAAAATTATAGAATAAAGAAAAGAAAAGAAAAAGAATAAAATATTGTAAATATTTTATGACCCGAAACCCCGAGACCTAGGCATCCTGATTAATAGGTCGACAAGGAATAAAGTAGGGGGAGATAAGGGCCAAAATACAGATAAAATTCCTTTTATTTTATTCATTCTTTATTCATTTTAGGACCTATTTTTGGTTCCACTTTTTATACATCAAATAAAGAAACTTTATACATGAAAGTTGTAGATAATTTTATAAAGAAAAATACAAAATTGATTTCACAGAAAAATAATGTACAGATAAAAAGTTATGGTCTGAATAAAAATCCAGAATCCCAACTTCCCAGAACCGTATCTCACAAATAAAAACTCCAAATGCAGCGTACTCACCTTTAATTGTATATAGAAGAAAATAATCTATTTAATGGCGGTGGTTTCACATTTGGCGGAGCTACGGTTTGAAAGTTGAGTTTTGGACACCCATTGTACCTTGTACAGATTAAAATATTCAATTTATTAATTATTTATTATTTTTATAATTTTATATTTTTATAATGTTGTAAATAATACTTATAATAAATATGTATATTAAAATTGGAATAAAAATGCGAAGAGATTTCAAAATAAAAATACTTGTATATAGAATACATAGATACAACACTTATATACATACCTAGATAACACACTCTTATAATTTATTAAATATACAAAATAATTCAGAAAAATAAAATAAAAATATATTTAAGTGTATAAAACTACTTTATATGTATATAAAATAATAAATAAAAATAATAAAAGTTAAATACACAAAATAAAAATAAAGTAATACAATATATAGGTAATATACCTATAAAGGGCATAAATGCAAACTTGTAAAAATACACGTCATAAAAATAAATAAAAATCACCATAAAATAATTTATAAAAAATAAACATTTTTCATTTTATAATTAAAAATCAATAAAATCATTTCCTATTTTTAATTGAATTTAGAAACCTTTTTCCCAAGGTTTTTTCTGGTTGGTCCACGTGGACCAACCAGATTTCTCCCTTGGTTGACCTCGGTCAACTCTCTGACCGAGGTCTGATGCCTGTCAGAAATGGGTTTTGTCCCATCTTCTTGGATTTTTCCCGGCCTCATCTTTCACCGTTTGGGGTCGAGGTCTTCACGAGATTTGTAGTCCTACTATAGGACATCCACGCCTAGGCATTGGTTTGGCGTTTGAATCGACGATTCGCCCGTGATCACCCCTTGAAAGTCGCGCCTCGGCCTTGTTTCAAAAACGACCCAAAACTCCCACTTCCATTTTGAACCCTTCTTGGACCGTTTTTCCCCCTCGAGTGGAGTGGCTCTGGACCGGACTTGGTGACAGCAAGTCCTCCAGCCCTTCGGAGGCGAGGTCAGCGGCCGGGAGGCGCTCCAAACACCCCATCTCCGGCGAGCCGCCGTGAGGTTTCCAACCTTGGGCTCCCCAGCCCTTGAGGTCATGTTTTATGCTTTTTCTTGTTGCTGTTAGTTTTAGGATTAGTGTTTAGCTTTTAGTTGGTTCATCTACCCATCAAAGAATCCTTCTTCCGCCACTTTCACTCGCAAACCCCTCCTCCTTCGTGCTCCTCGTGACAGGGGGAGTTGAATCGACCCGGGGTTCGCAAGATTTGGTGTAGAATCGAAGTGATTCAGCCCCTCGCCGGAGCGCCGCCGCGCTTCTTCGCCCGCTGCCTCTGGTGAGTCTCCCTCTCCCTTCTCTTCGTCTTTTTGTAGCCTTAGTGTAGATTAAGTTAGCCCATCAACAGTTTATCCCGCCGTTTATCCAATCATCGAGAATCTTCGATCGAACCTACGGGGGAGCTGAGCTCCGCCCGTCGTTCCCGACCATTCCAGTGATCCCCCGCTGTCCTAAACACCTCCATCCTGTCTCCCTCCGCTCCGCCACCACGTCGCACCCTTCCAGGTCCCTCGATCTCGCTCAGATCGAGCCATCGAGCTTCTCTCTCCGCCGCTCGCCGGAGCTCTTCATCCCAGGCACCTCTCGCCACCTTCCGACCATCGGAGAGCCCTCCGAGCAACCCCTTTTTGCCGTGCTTCTAACCCTGCAGGAAAGAAGTCCAACGAAGGCGCTATCGAGCCTCGAAGTTCCCGGGAAGCACCTCCAGGCGACCTCCCTCGTCCGAGCACCTCGCGCCGCCTCCGCCTCGCCGGAGACCACCAATCGACGTGGAAGGATCCCAGGATCCTTTTGCCCTTGATCCTGGGGTCGGAGCAGCCGTGTGTCGGCCGCCATCGCCACCCGAAGTTCGCCGGGGAGGAGTTCTTCGTGAACCTCTCCCCGCCGTAGGATCGGTCCTCTGCTCCAGACGCAACGCCAACCGTCCGATCCCCTCAGCCGCGCCGCCGTCCGATCTGCGCCACGTGTCCAAAAGCCTCGCCATCGACCGCTGGATCGCGCCCCGTGGGTATTTTGCATTTTTAACCCACGAATTTTTGTATTTATTTTTTAGTCCAGTAACTTTCAGTTGTAGTTTAAAAAGTTTTGTAATATTTGCATGCAGACCCTCACGTTCTCACTATTTGCACTTCAGTCCACGCCACGTCACCTCACGTGACGGTGGCGTGTGACTTTTGGGTATTTTGCAAGTTAGGCCCAGAACTTTTGTGTATTTGCAATTTCGTCCCTGTGCGTAGGATATATAATATGTTTTTGGAAATTTTGCATGTATGCCCAGCCGGTTTTCTTTAATTACAATTATGCCCCTATGAATGGTGTTTCACGTGAGCTGTGCGTGCCTTTTTGGTGGAAATTGCATCTGAGCCCCTGGATATTTTTATAATTGCATGCATACCCCTGCCAGGCCTGTGTATTGATTGGATGCTTGTTGTGTTTATTTAACCTATCATTTTAAGTCCAAAAATTCCACAAAAATAGGGTTAAGCTTCTGGACATGTGTACTTTAACGCTATCATTTTAGTTTTTGATTTTATTTTATTTTTATATTTATTAAAAATCAAAAACATCTATTTTCAGCATTGTCTAGCTTATAAAATCCATAAAAATATAAAAACACTCCAGAAAAATCCCAAAAAAATATATATTGTTCCTTTTAGTGTGTTTTAATTTCAGACCAAAAATCATTAAAAATTATAAATCCAAACTCCTAAAAATCACAAAACTCTAAAAACCATCATAAAAATTTATAAAATTCATAAAAAATCCAAAAATCGTGTTTTCTTTTCCTGAACTTTCTTTGTTTTATTATCTTTAGGAGAAAATTAATTTGGAGAATTTTTGTTACTATTTGCTATTTTATTTCTCCATTTTAGTTTCAGCCTTGCATTTTATTCACTGTTTTCTTTATTTTGCTAATTAAAAATACCAAAAATATTTTGAAAAAATACCCAAAAAGCTCAAAAACAGTAAAAAATCTTAAAAAGACTAAAAATAGTTTATTTTGTAATTTTTGAACATTTTTATCTATTTTTATAAATAGCTCTTTCTCCATTTTATTACATTATCTTTATTTTCCAACATTGAAAAAGAAAATAAAAAAATATATAAAATAGAAAAAAAGAAGATAAAAAAATCAATAAATTAAAAATAAAAATACAAATACAAAAATATAAAATCAAAAATTAAATAAAAAAATATATAAAATTAAAACCCACAAAAATTCTAGATTGGTTAAGTAGCTTGTTAGACTTAGGTTTGGATTTTTATCTATGCTCTACACCTTTGCTTCTTGAGTTCGACCCCTACTTGCTTGCCATTGTACATCTTTAGTAGCGTATAATAAATTTTAATCCTTGCTGTTCATTCTCTGATTGATTGTGTGGGTTAATTGTTGAAGACCGAGGAAGTTTGAGCAGTCGCATCAGCGACAGTGAGTCTGACTTGTCAGACCGCTATTTAGCGGCTCTCGCACTCTCGCTAAACAAATGGCGCCGTTGCCGGGGAGCAACAGCGCGTAGTTCGGGTCTTGTTTGTGTTTGTGATTGATTGTCTATTTCACGACTTTTATTTTTCGCTGTTTTATTTTCTTTATTTTTGATATATCTCTTGAGCTGTCTAACCTTCTCCTTTGTTGACTTTGTGCGAGGAACCGCGGATCGAGGGAGGCGCTCCACCCTAGGCGCTTACGCACCCACGTGAAGCCGGCATCTGCCAGCCGAGCACCGAGGAGACGAAGAGGAAATTTTGAAGATCGAGCTCTACTTTAGTTGTAGAATTTATTTCTTGCATTTATTTTGTAATTCGTAGTGAGAGAGAGACTCCTTTATTGTAATAATACAGGTACACCCGAACACCTGGACATTCGAGCCTAATTTCCAAGTAATTGTTCACTTGGGGGCTCATCGCGGTTTTGTCGGCTTTTCATCGCATTTTTTTTATTTATTTTTATTTTTATTTCGTTTTCCGGTTTTATTTTTCATTTCTTTTGTGTGATTGAGCCCTTAGCTTTTAGGATTGCTTGCGATAAATTAGGTCCAAACACATTAATCACCCTTGCATGTGCCTATAGTTTCGTTTGGACTTAGTCAAATTATAAACAGCTGATCATCACCTTCAATCCGTCGCGCCGCGAGCTCTCCCCGCAAAGCGCTTTCTCCTACCCTCAATTTGTTGAGCAGAGGAGGGGTGAGCCTAGACCGGACTTTAGTGTTGAGGATTGGTGGTCGACTTGTGGTGCTTCCCGCTAATAGCAATTTCTGAGACTTAGGGCGATTTCATCGGCTTTGCATTTGCATATAGTTAGGTTTCAATTCTGCTAAGCATCCTTGCATGTAGAGTGCTGGAGGCAAGGTGAGCATTTCTCTTTAGCATCCATCATTGATTTGACGCTTGCATTGCTTTTCCGACTCTCCCTCTGATTTTGCTAACATAGGTGCTCAAAGGAATTGAATCCCCGATAGGATCGTGCATTTCTTATTAAAAATCCAAAAAAGTGATAATCAATAAAATTGGGACTGCTAATTTTACTTGGCCCTAAAATCCACCAAAAAGAAAATGTTGTATTGGGGCGAGTAATCCCCTCATTGTCTTCGTTTTACTTGCTCGCGCACACACTAAGGTTAGTGCCCAAATCCCATATTCAGCCCCCTAAGTGTTTGTGCAATTTTGGATTTCTCACCTAACTCTAAAACAGACAAGATAAAAAGACCGCATTTGTGGTCTTCACCGAGTTGAGTAGGTGAATTGAGGGTTTGACTTGTTTTCATTTTTGCTTGTGATTGTTTTGTGTGTGTCCTAGATCATCCCTGCGCATTTGCGCCTTCTTTTCTACTCTCTTGACTTGACCATCGTGCTCTCCCGATCATTTTTCCTTTGTTTCGAGATGGCCGACTGGAGCGTATTTTATCCGGACTTTGCGGATCATTCGTTCACTCCAGCCGGTCCACCTCCTTTTTTCCAGGAGGACTTTGCTCCTGACTTTTGTACATATCCGCCTCAGCCACAGTATCAGACCTTGGATTTCTACCCACACCCACCTTCACTTCCGTATTCTCCACCTTCACATCCACCCGAGGCCGAGCTGTTGGAGTCACCTTTCATGGAGTCCACCCTCGAGCACTTGACCCAGATGATGGATCATATGAGACAGAGGATTGACCACCTCACTAGTACCAATAAGAGCGACCATGATGTTCCACCATTTGATGATATGGGTTCACTCGAGGATTTCCATGAGAGCTTGCAATCACCAAAATTACAAAAAAATGAGAAAAATTTGAAAATACAAAAAGAGTTCGGGAGACACATGATCGAACCAGACTGTGAGGAGAGGTACCACTTGCCAGACCCTTTGACCACACAACCTTTCACACCCGGTCCCACCTTTGACCCCGAGGATGCCGCTGTACAGACTGCTCTTGGCATGCCTCGTGTATATGATGATTCCGACTTCCTCCCGTGTATGGAGGAGGTCCAAAAATTCAAAAAAATGTTATCTGAACCCGAAGTGGTGGCCACCATTCATGAGATCATCCGTGCCCCACTTCAGCAGGCCATGACCCATATGTCTGCTCCTCTTCCCAAAAAGAGAAAGCGGAGGAGCAGATCTGAGCGTCATATCTTGACCATGGCCACTGCCCATGCCATCACACACCGTCCCATTCCTAGGAAAAAGAACACTGCCACACCTTTCATTAGCTGCACCATCTCTGACCACACATGTGATCACACTCTCCTAGACGGTGGTGCATCGATCAGTATCATACCCTTCTCGCTGGTACAGTCTCTTCACTTAGGGCCTCTCAAGAAGACCAGGATGATAGCTCAATTTGCTGATGGATCTATCAAGAGGCCGAAGGGTATCCTTGAGAACGCCGTCATTTCTATTCAGGGCACGAGCCACAATGTTGATTTTGTCGTGTTGCCCATGGAGAACTCCACAGGAGAGCCATCTCCAATCATCCTGGGACGACCATTCCTCGCCTCTGCGAGGGTCGTTATTGACTATGGATCAGGAGAGATTCGCTTCCGTCCTGCTGATGAGGGCGAAGCAGTGATCACCGCACCCACTGCTGACCAGAGACCTGCACCTGATGTGACTTCACCTATCTTGGCTGACCCCGAGGACTATGATCTATATGAGGATATCAGAGAGACCTTCTTCATGACCGATGATGAGACCCGAGAATTCCTCTCCAAGGAGGAAAGCTCGGAAAGCATAGACCTTGGTATTTCCGCTTCCTGTGATTGGCGATGTGTTGATGACATCCGCGGAATTTACACGATCGATACCATTGAGCGGAGGGCAGATGTAGAGACTATACAGGACGGACGTGTCTTGACTACTTCCACTGATGGGTCCGCTCCTGTCCACCTAGATACTGATGAGCCAAAGGCCGAATTTGATTTGATTGCTTTTCTTCGGAAATTCGGACCTTTTGATGAGAAAGATGATCCAGTTGAAATTATAGAGGACGACCAGAGTTCGACTACTTCCACCGATGAGTTCGTGCCTTTTGGTTTTGACCTGGATGTCTCCTCGCAGGACGACTCTGAGTACACTACTTCCGATGATGATGAGTTCGTCCCATTCCACTTTGATATCAGCGAGCCTCCCAAGGCCGGACCTAGTCGCACTTCTTTTACTGATCCGTCTGTGCCTTCACACCCTAGGGCCACTGAGGACTTACACCCTGTCGACCCTGATTGGATTCCATCCACTGTGGACCCCGATGTCGACCTGCACCACACTAGATCTATTCCTCCGAGGTCCCGCAAGAAGGTGCGCTTTCAACCTTCTTGATCATCTGTACATCCGTCTCTGTTGTATATCCTTTCTGGTATATCTTCCTATCTCTCGTTTTTACTCGTCCACCCATTCTCGTGTCTGCCTTGCTTAGGACGTACTTTGTCCTAAGTATAGGGGGGTGGATGAGCCGAGTGCTCTTTCTTCATTCCGTTTCATTACTCCTGTTGTCGCCTATACTTAGGGCTTCTTTTACCCTAAGTATAGGGGGAGTGATGTGTATATCCTCTGATCTATCCTTCCATCTTTTGATCTATTTTCTTCTTTTCTTCTTTTCTTCTTTTCCTTTTCTATCTTCTTTATCTATCAAAAAGGTGCCGCCCTTGTAGACAGTTTTCCATACTTAGGACGTACTTTGTCCTAAGTATAGGGGGGTGTGCACCCCGAGCTCTCTATTCTTTTCGATCCTCTCCATTGTCTCCTCTTCTTGTCTATACTTAGGGATATCTTACCCTAAGTATAGGGGGAGACAACCCGAGTACGATCTGTTCATTCCCACCCTTGACCCTCCCTGCTTTGTGTACAGTCTGTTATACTTAGGATTATTTCATCCTAAGTATAGGGGGGACGGTCAACTTCTCATTTCATTGATTCATTCATTTACTTCTTTATTCTTTAGGCTTGCCTATACTTAGTACGAGTTATGTCTTCTCTTTTCTCTCCGATCTATGAGGACATAGCTCAAGCTAAGTATAGGGGGGTCGTATATACTACGTATATACTTTAGCCATAACTCGTACTTTCGTATTTTCCTAATAATATGGCTAAAAATTCTTTAAAATTCATTAAAAATCCTTAACAACAAGATGTGGTTATTCCTCAAATTCTTTTTGTATTAACTGATTAATAAATCAGGTGAAAATGTTTTTTGCAAAATGTTTGAAAAATAGTTTGAAAATCTTTGTGAACATTTATTTAAAACTATTTTGAAAATATTTTGTTACATGTTTTCAACCTGTGTAAAAATGTGTGGTTTGTAAAATTTACGTTCTTTGTGTGAAATAAAAATGTTTGAAAAATGATTTGCAAATGGTTTGAAAAATGGTTGCAAAAATGATTTGAAAAACCTATATATACTGTTTTGAAAGCCTTTGCAAAAATGTTTTCAAATGTTTGTAAAATGTTTGTAAAAATTATTTTGGACTATAGTTTTCAAAAATTGTGTGTAAAATTGTTTTCAAATAAGTTTGAGGAATATACACATCACACCAAAATCCACTATATGTATATATGTATAAAATTGATCACTTACCCTTGTAAATTCTTATAATCCACTTCTTGTAAATATAAGAAGCACTCCCGTGTACATATTTTTAACCTAGTTTGCAGCCAAAACTTTTTCTTTTCAAAAAAAAATTCCCAAAAAAAAAACATTTGCAAAATGAAAATCCAAAAACATTTGAAAATCCTTTTTGAAAAAAAATGCATCAGCATACACATGCATCCTCATGTTTTCAAAAATCCATAAAAAGTTCAAAATCTTTGAAAATTGCATCACAAAAATATTTTCTGCATTGCATTGCATAGCATTCGCATTTTTCGGATTGAGTTTGATAGTTGAACGAGTCTAAGTAAAATCCGAAGATTGGAGCTTGATTGGACCTTAAAATCTACCTATTAACAAGAACCTTATAGGAACTGGGTTTGAGGTACTTCAGGTCTAGTTGACTTAATTCTTTGAGGATCACGGGACTTGGTTCAATGGATTCTTGATTGCCTAAGTAGAGTATTTCGGAGCACACGCACGACTCTTGGTGATAATGACCTAACTTGGACACTTGCACCTTTCACATGGCTCAACTCAGTTGGAGTGGTGAGGGGATTGGATTTGCCGGTATGAGACGCACACAAGTGGAAACATTTGTCCTCCTCTAGGGAGGGAAGTGCACCCCAACCCGTCCAGTGATTAGGAAATCTAAAGACAGGAGGCTGTGGGTTGCGATAAAGCTTCAAAAGAGGGATAGTCTACTAGCTCAAGAGGAAAAACTCCTTATGTAAATGCTGCTGTGAATAGTATTTCAAAAAAAAAAGAAGAAGAAAGAAAAAGTTCAGGCATGTACAAAAATAAAAAGCCTGCAAGTATGTACAAATTCAATAAGCAAGCTTGAGTTCCAAAGTCATATCATGTGATCCTGCAGCAGGATGACTTGACTACACTGGTCTTGCATCCAAGGATAGGTAGCTACACTGGCTACCGTCCATTCTTCTCTTCACCCCCTCCTCTTGAGCTGGTTGCCACTTGAACTTAGAAGGGAATACCCCGCTCCTCGAGGATGGAGTTGCTGGATTGGGGAATCATTGGGTTGTCGTACTGGAGAAGTCAGTTTCTTTGTCATTCTAGTTGGGGAGAGCCACCATCACTTACACTGTACAAGTCAAATTCATAGTCGTAAGGGTTTGCGTATGAATTGAGATATTTCTGACCTGGCTATTGAGGAGACTTGAGCAGAGTTTTGGGGATTCTCGGGGACTGTTGGATTTCAAATTCGGTTCTCAAAAAGGTTCCGCCCGCACTAAAATTCCAAAGGTCCGACTTAAGCTCCAAACTTTGATTTTGTGAAGACAAGTTTGACAATTAAATTTAGTCCATCTTTCTTCTTTTTCTTTTCTTTATTTTTCTTTTTCTACACTTATTGCATAAGTGTTTGCTAGGGACTAGCAAAGGCAAGTATAGGGGGATGATGAATCCACGTTTCATAATCTTTATTCTATCATTTTGGCCTTAAAAACCCTAGTAAATGCGTGTAAATAGGCATAATTCATGCATTTTAGCATTCATATATATGTATGTAAATAATGTATAAAATGCGGTTTTTAGTGCCAAAATTATAGAATAAAGAAAAGAAAAGAAAAAGAATAAAATATTGTAAATATTTTATGACCCGAAACCCCGAGACCTAGGCATCTTGATGAATAGGTCGACAAGGAATAAAGTAGGGGGAGATAAGGGCCAAAATACAGATAAAATTCCTTTTATTTTATTCATTCTTTATTCATTTTGGGACCTATTTTCGGTTCCACTTTTATACATCAAATAAAGAAACTTTGTACATGAAAGTTGTAGATAATTTTATAAAGAAAAATACAAAATTGATTTCACAGAAAAATAATGTACAGATAAAAAGTTATGGTCTGAATAAAAATCCAGAATCCCAACTTCCCAGACCCGTATCTCACAAATAAAAACTCCAAATGCAGCGTACTCACCTTTAATTGTATATAGAAGAAAATAATCTATTTAATGGCGGTGGTTTCGCATTTGGCGGAGCTACGGTTTGAAAGTTGAGTTTTGGACACCCATTGTACCTTGTACAGATTAAAATATTCAATTTATTAATTATTTATTATTTTTATAATTTTATATTTTTATAATGTTGTAAATAATACTTATAATAAATATGTATATTAAAATTGGAATAAAAATGCAAAGAGATTTCAAAATAAAAATACTTGTATATAGAATACATAGATACAACACTTATATACATACCAAGATAACACACTCTTATAATTTATTAAATATACAAAATAATTCAGAAAAATAAAATAAAAATATATTTAAGTGTATAAAACTACTTTATATGTATATAAAATAATAAATAAAAATAATAAAGGTTAAATACACAAAATAAAAATAAAGTAATACAATATATAGGTAATATACCTATAAAGGGCATAAATGCAAACTTGTAAAAATACACATCATAAAATAAATAAAAATCACCATAAAATAATTTATAAAAAAATAAACATTTTTCATTTTATAATTAAAAATCAATAAAATCATTTCCTATTTTTAATTGAATTTAGAAACCTTTTTTCCAAGGTTTTTTCTGGTTGGTCCACGTGGACCAACCAGATTTCTCCCTTGGTTGACCTCGGTCAACTCTCTGACCGAGGTCTGATGCCTGTCAGAAATGGGTTTTGTCCCAGGAACCTCTCGCCTCCTTCCGACCATTGGAGAGCCCTCCGAGCAACCCCTTTTTGCCGTGCTTCTAACCCTGCAGGAAAGAAGTCCAACGAAGGCGCTATCGAGCCTCGAAGTTCCCGGGAAGCACCTCCAGGCGACCTCCCTCGTCCGAGCACCTCGCGCCGCCTCCGCCTCGCCGGAGACCACCAATCGACGCGGAAGGATCCCAGGATCCTTTTGCCCTTGATCCTGGGGTCGGAGCGGCCGTGTGTCGGCCGCCATCGCCACCCGAAGTTCGCCGGGGAGGAGTTCTTCGTGAACCTCTCCCCGCCGTAGGATCGGTCCTCTGCTCCAGACGCAACGCCAACCGTCCGATCCCCTCAGCCGCGCCGCCGTCCGATCTGCGCCACGTGTCCAAAAGCCTCGCCATCGACCGCTGGATCGCGCCCCGTGGGTATTTTGCATTTTTAACCCACGAATTTTTGTATTTACTTTTTAGTCCAGTAACTTTCAGTTGTAGTTTAAAAAGTTTTGTAATATTTGCATGCAGACCCTCACGTTCTCACTATTTGCACTTCAGTCCACGCCACGTCACCTCACGTGACGGTGGCGTGTGACTTTTGGGTATTTTGCAAGTTAGGCCCAGAACTTTTGTGTATTTGCAATTTCATCCCTGTGCGTAGGATATATAATATGTTTTTGGAAATTTTGCATGTATGCCCAGCCGGTTTTCTTTAATTACAATTATGCCCCTGTGAATGGTGTTTCACGTGAGCTGTGCGTGCCTTTTTGGTGGAAATTGCATCTGAGCCCCTGGATATTTTTATAATTGCATGCATACCCCTGCCAGGCCTGTGTATTGATTGGATGCTTGTTGTGTTTATTTAACCTATCATTTTAAGTCCAAAAATTCCACAAAAATAGGGTTAAGCTTCTGGACATGTGTACTTTAACGCTATCATTTTAGTTTTTGATTTTATTTTATTTTTATATTTATTAAAAATCAAAAACATCTATTTTCAGCACTGTCTAGCTTATAAAATTCATAAAAATATAAAAACACTCCAGAAAAATCCCAAAAAAATATATTTTGTTCCTTTTAGTGTGTTTTAATTTCAGACCAAAAATCATTAAAAATTATAAAACCAAACTCCTAAAAATCACAAAACTCTAAAAACCATCATAAAAATTTATAAAATTCATAAAAAATCCAAAAATCGTGTTTTCTTTTCCTGAACTTTCTTTGTTTTATTATCTTTAGGTGAAAATTAATTTGGAGAATTTTTGTTACTATTTGCTATTTTATTTCTCCATTTTAGTTTCAGCCTTGCATTTTATTCACTGTTTTCTTTATTTTGCTAATTAAAAATACCAAAAATATTTAGAAAAAATACCCAAAAAGCTCAAAAACAGTAAAAAATCTTAAAAAGACTAAAAATAGTTTATTTGGTAATTTTTGAACATTTTTATCTATTTTTATAAATAGCTCTTTCTCCATTTTATTACATTGTCTTTATTTTCCAACATTGAAAAAGAAAATAAAAAAATATATAAAATAGAAAAAAAGAAGATAAAAAAAATCAATAAATTAAAAATCAAAATACAAAAATATAAAATCAAAAATTAAATAAAAAAATATATAAAATTAAAACCCACAAAAATTCTAGATTGGTTAAGTAGCTTGTTAGACTTAGGTTTGGATTTTTATCTATGCTCTACACCTTTGCTTCTTGAGTTCGACCCCTACTTGCTTGCCATTGTACATCTTTAGTAGGGTATAATAAATTTTAATCCTTGCTGTTCATTCTCTGATTGATTGTGTGGGTTAATTGTTGAAGACCGAGGAAGTTTGAGCAGTCGCATCAGCGACAGTGAGTCTGACTTGTCAGACCGCTATTTAGCGGCTCTCGCACTCTCCCTTTTCACTTATACACTCAAAGATCATAGTTTGGATGAGATCATTGTACATATAAAATCCTAAACCGATACATACAACAAAGTCTTATTCCAAACTTGTTTACTAATCATCAGGGCCGTCCCTGAGCCTAGTTTGAGAGTGCAATGGCCCAGGGCCCCATCAACATCATGGGCCTATTTTTATATTTATTCAACTTTTACTTTTAAAAAAATAATATATGTCCTAATGAGATCTTAGAGAATCAAATTATTAGTAAAACAACTCACCGAAGAATGAGCTCTTGTGGAATCGAATTTTTCGATGAAACAAGTCGTTGAAAAATGATCCCTTATGGATTCGATTTTTCGATGAAACAACTCATCAAAAAATGAGTTCTTATTGAATTTTCAGTGAACAACTCAACGCTAAAGTCCAAAATTTTATGAAACTATATAAGGGCCCATTTTTTTCCTTTTGCCCAGGGTCTACGAAATGTCAGGGACGGCACTGCTAATCATACGAAAAATCCTATGCAGACACATGCATTCAAAGATCCACTCAAAATAAAATCGGTGTACTGATGACGAGATTTTGGTTAATTTAGTGGGAAATAACAATCAAGTATCATTTCTTCAAATCAACCAAATCTTATCAACGAGAAAATTTATTTCAACCACTAAGAAATCAAACAATTCACACAAGTTGTAGAGCTACTTTTATTAACCTGGTATAACGACCACTGTCGAATTCAAGGAGCAAATTAAAAACTAAGTGGGTGATTTAGAAAACCAAAGGATTTTTGTTCTTTTTTATGGTTTTCAATTTTGCAAATTTTTAATTTACAAAATAAGGGGAATAATGACATGGAAGAAAAATGTGAGCAAACAAGTTTTTTTGATTTTTCAAATAGGTCAAAAATACTCAAAAATTTCTAATAAAATATTTTTATGGGTTATATATTTTATAGTATTTTTGAGAATTTACGGGGATATTTCAAATGTTTTTTGAGATTTTCTAAAAAACAAAAAGAAAGAAAATAAGTAAACAATGCACATCCAGAAGTATTTTTCAATTTAAAAATATAATAAAGCCTCAAAACTCTTTGAGCTCAAAACTCCTGGAAATGATTTTTATTAAATACTATGAAGAAATATCCACAAACGTGAACTTAAAATGCAATTTTTGGAAGTTTTATTGATTTTGTATGATTTTTATTTTTTTAATTGTTTTGTAATTTTTTTAGGTTTTGAAAGGTATTTTCAAGAAAAATTATATAGTAGCTAATAGGACAAAAGATAATTATTCTATTTTTTGGGGGATTTTTATAAGGTTTTTCGAATTTTATAGATTCCTAAGGCAAACATGCACATTTTCTCTGTTTTTGATTTTTTAATAATATAAAATAGAAGAAAATGACACACAAAAATTACCATGCAAATATCACATTAGCAGGAGCAACATGATATTTTTGTATAAATTTTAGGGCTGAAATGCTATTTATTATGATTAATAAAAGACAACAATTAAAAAGAGTGTAATAGGGATCTAAATGTAATGATTTTAAGTTCCAGGGCTCAAAGAATAATACACAATGAACTATAAGGGCCACAATTCAAAATAGCCAAAAAACACGCGCTACACATGATACAATACACACAGGGGCATTAATGCAATTTGTAAAAACCTCAGCTCATTCATTAACCATAGAATAATTTAGAACAAAGCTAGAAAATACCCCACAAAAACACGTGTGGACGCATGTGAGTTCGACTCAATTCAGACTAAAGTGTAAATAAACAAAATACGAGGTCCTTAATACAAAAAGTTTTCAACTAGTTATTACACTTATTGGGCTGGAACGTAAATAAAGTAAAGACAAGGGCTTAAGGGAAATATACCTTACAGGCGGAAGGCGACACGTAGCTGGATTTGATGGTTCTGAGCTCGACATCAGTGTACAGTTCTGATTTGCGCCTGAAAAGGATCTGACATCCCAGAGAATGTCTGGGATGTGCGCTGAGGATCTAACGCTGCAGTGCTATCCAACGACCTGCTTTTGGCGTGACCGTATGGTGCTGGTCAGATCTGGAGGGGGACCCTCAATCCCACGGAGAAGAGACCCCCTGGATGAACTAAGAAGAGTGGGCTGCTAAGCAAACTTCAATCGAGGATGCCAGATGATCCACTACTTTATATGAAGGCCATCGGGTTCTGCGCACTCTGGGAGGTGTTGTGCATCGATTGGGCGGCTGGGATGGGGAGGCAAACAATCGAATGGTCGGGAAAGAGGTGCAACACCTAGAGGTGCTCCGCTTGAGCACTAAGGGTCTATCTGGGCATCATTCTCTCTCCTTAAGTTGCAAGGTGAATCTCAGCTCGAAGACCAAGCTTCGGTTCGATACTGCTAATGAAAAAGAGAGAAGCAACGGTTGGTGCTTAATGGGTCTTTGATGAAAGCAGGGGAGGAGACCTATCCTAATCCTGCTCCGGTGAGCAAGATATAGGGGGATTAGATTTTGTACAGAGGGTGACGGTGAGATGGCGGGTCGATCTATGCGGGTAGGTACCTGAAGTGGAGTTCCGACGTAGTGGTCAAAGCCAAGGAGATGGAGGACGATGACAAACAAATATTTTAAGGAACACAAGATGCGAAGGGGATAAGTGATACCTGAGGTTCCTGATGTGCTTAGCGACGTCAGGCGAAGGTGTAGGCAAGGTTATGACCTCAACCAGGTGGTTGGGAGTACGTGAGGCTCGTCGCAGAGGAGCTCCGACCACGAAGTGAGCTACGAGCGCTCAACCACCCAAACTCACTCCAAAGGGTCCTTCACGATCCTGGCACTCTCTTGAGGGTGGGCTAAGGGGCAACAGTGGCACGAGATGAAGAGCCGTGGAGGCTAGAGGAGAGACTTTATAGGCATCCCTAGGTCCAGAAGGATCGAGAGATAGCGCAAAACCCTAGGGATATCCAAACCAATCTAGGGATCTGCGAGAATCACGGATCTACGAGGAATCTCGATTCTGAATTTCAAGGAGATTCATGGCTGGATTCAGGCTGTGAAATATCGAGAAAAGGCTTCGGCGACGAGGATTCGGGTATGACCTGACTGAGAGGAAGGGTGGACCCGGGTCAACCAAATAGAAAATACCAATCAATAAATCAAAGAATATGAAATAAAATAGTAAATGGAATTAAAATAAAAAAATGTTTGTTAATTTTCAAGCAATTTTTCTATGATTTTTAATTATTTTTATTAATTCAAATATATAGTATTTATAGTATAGTGTATTATTTATAGGTATAATATTCCTATATATTGTATACTTTTATTTTATTTTATTATTTTTATATAAGTTCATTATATTTTACATTTTATTTAATTACAATGAAATTAAAGGGCTATAAAAGAATTTTTATTTGATTTTTACAAGTTAAATAATGATATTAAATAAATAGGTATTTTGTATAATATATACATGTGTGGCTATTTGTACAATGAAATTTTGATTTTATTTTAAATTTATTTTGTGTTTTATGATTTTTATTTTTATTTTGTAATATTATTGGAAATATTCACAAGTATTTAAAAATACAATATACACAAATTATGCCCAAAATAATTACATGTACAAGTATAGGTGTAGTATAGCTATACAATAACTCAAAAAGCCAGCTTTTTCCATAGCGACTCAAAGAAATGAAACCGCCCCCATTTTAAAGATAATTTAATTTAGAGTATAATAAAGATGATTTCGGAGGATTTGAGTTCATTTGAAGCCCGAATTGATATTTTAAGTTCTTTGAGGATTCTTGTGAGTGGTATTATTTACACTATTTACATTAATTGGTTCTGCAAATAATTTTATTATTTATAAAACATTTTTATGTACAAGTTTTATTGAGAAATAAAATAGAGGAATGATATGTATATACAAAAAAATGGTGATGCATGATGATGACCTATCTCTCACTACTTTATTCCTTGTCATGCTAGTCAATAATTGACCTTCTCTCGGGGTTTGGGGTCAGTCTGTACTTATTTTGATAATTACGGTCTTCTTCTCTTTTTCTTTTCTTCTTTATTCTTTTATTTTGAACAAATAGGTGTTAATTTCATAATATTAACAAATGTATGTAAAATGATAAATTTTTGGATTTACACATATTTACAGATGTTTTTGCTAAAAGATTTGGCTAAAATAAAAGAATAAAGAATGAGAATCATAGATTCATCAGCCCCCTATACTTTACCTTTGCTAGTTTCTTAGAAACACTTATTTGAAAAAGAAGTGAAAAGAAAGAAAAGAAAATGGAAGAATTAGAATTGATTATTAAACTTATCTTCATGAAATTGGAGTATGGAGCTTAGTTAGATGTTTGAATTATTAATTTGACAGAACCTTCTTAGTAAATGGGTTTAAGACTCAACAATCTTCAAGTTCCACTATTCTATGGTCATGTCTCCTCAACAACCAAGTCAGAACAAGTCTACATACGCAAACTCTAATGACTATGAATCTTTACTTGTACTATGTAAGTGATATAACTCCTCACCTCAAAAGTGGCAAAGAAACAACCTCCCTCAACAAGATAACTCTAATACCTCGACCTAGCAACTTTTTCCTCGAGGAGCGAGGTATTCCTTCTAAGTTCAAGTACAACTAGCTCAAGAAGAGGGGGAAAGAAGAGAATGGACCATGACCAGTGTAGCCACATATCTCGTAGATCAGAGAGCGACGAAGGAAGACATAATTCGTGATAAGTATAGAGAAGTGAAAAAATCATATACTACAACGACTGAACGAAAGAATAGAAGTCGGTGATTCCCCTATACTTAGGATCAAGTAATCCTAAGTATAGAAGACTATACACCAAGGGGGAAATCAAGGAAGAGAATGCACAGATATTACCTCCCATGTACCTAGGGTAAGAGGTCCCTAAGTATAAGCAACGAAACCGAGGTAATTGAACAAAATGAAGAATGAATAATCACACATCTAACACCCCCTATACTTAGGATAAAGTGCATACAAAGTATAGGAAAATCATAAGATGGATCTGGGGTGTTAAACAAAACGGACGAATGAATGATATAGACATCATGGATATACAAAGATGCAGAGTAGGAGTGAAAATCATGTATGAGATGCAGTTGATGTGAGTAATCATACAAAATTAATAGGGAAATTGTCAACGGTCAATGGATCATGATCAAGATATGGTTTCAACTGCTGTCCGTTGACTCGAAAGGTGGACTCAGAAGACAACTCGGATATATCAATGATGTTGTTGTCATGCAACTTTCTAACCAAGTATGGTCCCTTAAATTTACTCTGTAACTTACCTAGAAATAATCTCAACCTAGCATCAAATAGCCATACTCTCTAACGGGCTCAAACTACTCATGGTTGATGTGAGAATCATGCCATATTTTCACTCTGTCCTTATACTGTAGGCTACTTGAGAAAGCTGTGTCTCTCAGCTCCCTCCAGGGCTGCTAATTCTACTCTCCTCTGATCTCCTACACTCTCAAGATCCAAAAGTATCTTAGTGAGTGCCCAAAGTGACTTATGCTTAATCTCAACAGGTAAGTGGCATGGCCTGCCATAAACGAGTCAGAAAGGAGATGTACCCAAAGGTATCTTGACGGAGGTCCTATAGGACCACAAGACCGAGACCAAAAGTTGTGACCAATCCTTTCAGTCTGGGTGGATAATGACTCTCAGATTTGTCACTCTAAAAGTCATGAATTAAGATCAAATCCCTAAAATTCATTAGTATCTCTTCATTTATTTTGCATAATTAGCATTCATGCATGTATTGATAAGAATTGCATTTTATCACTCATTATTGCACAAAATATGAAACCAAATATCCCAGTCAATTTGACCTGTAAAATAGCTTAACTTCCATGATTTTTAACTAATTCATGCTAACTCTAAATGACCTGAAGCTACCTCCACTGTGTACATACTACTAACAAGAACAAATAAAAAATACAAAAAATTACTAACCTAAATAAGTGGGCCAAAAATCCAAACTCTAGTTCTACGATTTTCGGACTAAAACCTCAATATCTTCCTCATCCAGTGTCTGTTTTGATCCTACTCACTTTGAACTGACTTACATTCAAATACCTTCAAAATAAGACTAAGTTCAAGTGAATCAGAGTTCATATGTGAAAGTTGGGTTTTGGGCCTCTTTTGTACATGTTGTATTTTAACAGTTTTTGACCTATAATTTTAGGCACATAATTAACCTATTTTATTTTATTTTTTTTCATTTGTTTCCTTTGATCAAATTTTCATTACAATACGCAAAAATCTACTCCCTCGCCTCAGGCTACCTCCCGATTTTGGTCAGTTGAAATCATGGAGCTACCTATGATCCGTAGGTGGATGGCTCAATGGTGGACTATTTAGCGGTTTGGGCTTAGGGAAAAAGTCACTGACTGATTGATTTGAGGAAGAATTCCACCACGCAAAGGGAGATCCCGCAAGGAAGAGGACTCCTTAGAGAGAGCTAGACCCCACCGAGGAGGTTAGCAGGGAAGATCCTAGTAAGGAAAAGTGGCTGGTACACCCAGACTAGTAGTATAGACCCGAACAGGCACAAGCTGAGTCAAGAATTCCTAGAGCGAAGGCGACTCGAAGGCAGAGGCTCATCTGGCTAGGAGATAAGGGGGCTAAGATAGACCGGAAAGTAGCAGGGAATTCTGAACTAGCAATCCTAAGGCCATTACAGACAAGCTTATGTGCTCCCTTCACTCGCATCAATCGAAGAGCGTTGATAGGAAGAGAAAGCCCATATAACTCCTAAGACTTTCCTTTCCCCGTACTACTTGACACTTTTTTTTGGGAAGATATTATTCTGACTACTACTCTAAGCCTAGCGAGGGCTGCAGCTGACTTTACAGCTTTCCGAGTCAAGCAGAAAGTCTCCTTCCTTGCGTCAGCCACCAACGAAAATCCAAATCCAAACTAAGCTTGAAATCAAAGAAATTAACTGAGTCCGAGTCTTCACTCACAGTTTGTACATAAATTGTCTTTTTCATAGTTTATTTTATTTCTTTTTTTCTTAATTAATAAAAATCCAAAAAAATTAGATTAATCTGTGAATATTTATCTTTGATTTTATCATATTTTTCCAGATTTTTATAAGGTTTAAAAATAACAAAAACTATAAAATCCAAAAATCAAGTTATTATATGTAATAGAGTACCCCAAAAATATCACTTTGTGCAAATAATCGATTTTGATATTGATGTATTCATGAAAGTTGTAGATCTCATCGAGATGAACAACTTTCATGAAGAATATTTTTCGATCCGATGTCATTTGCTATTTCTTTTTGAGTTATCTTTATATTTATTTTTTGATTTTTCTGGGACTGACACATGGCAGCTCCTGGAGCCGCCACATGTCACCATTTTTGGTTTTTTTTCTTAATTCATTTTTTCAAAATTAAAGCCTCGCACGTGCCCTGTACGTGCTCCACCCGCCCCTCCACTGAATGCCACGTGGACACATTAGGGGCACCCGATCTCAGCCGATCGGATGACCCTATGCATCCTCTTCCTCCAGCAACTTTCCTCTTCTGGCATCGCCGTCCACCTTCCATCTGAGGCCACGCCAACCACCGTCGTTCCCTCCCTCCTTCAATCTCAGCCATTACCCGATCTGTCCCTCGTCACTCGATCTCGCCACCTCCCTAACCCGTCAATCTCCAATCACCAAATCTCCCTCGACAATCGACGATCGCCATCAATCAATCCCCGATTCCCTGCCATCTCCGACCAAATACTCTTCCCCTATTTTAACCTCTCCACCCCCTCCATTCAACCCATACGTCGATTGCACCATCGAGAGGGGCGCGCGGTGGTGACAACATTTGCTAGGCCATCTCAAGACCGGCGAGATCCGATGTGAATCGCCACCTCGTAGCATACCTCCTTCATGCTGCCTAGCTCCAGTCATCTCGTCGAGCCAACGACGACGCTCCGTCCACTCCACCGCCGCTATGTTCTACCTTCGCACCCCAATAGCATATCTTTTGCCCGATCGAACTTCGCCAGCTACTCCTGCTTCGGTCCATCCTGTCAAGTCACGACTACCGCCTACGACTCGCCTCCTCCGTACTTCGACTTGTGCCTTCGCCACAGCTTCTTCATCTACGTTGCTCCACCAGGGATCGAAGGGGGTTCCTCATCGCCTACTTCGACATACAAGAGCTTCACCGCCTCTTCCGCAATCCCCTCGACGGTCGGAGCCCTGTCGAAGGACGCTTGCGCCTCGCAAGCCACCATCGGGCGTGAGATCCGAGACCCCCCCACACGTGAGGTGTATGTGTTCGGAGGGGGAACAATGCAGATCTGCCCCTGAAGGTTTTCGATTTACAAAAGCAACCCTAGCCCATAGGTCACATGCATCACATGTACCTATGGGGAAATTTGCAGATACACCCCTGGAAATTCGTCGTATTACCAACGCACCCCCGCCACCCATATATCACATGCTACGCATGTAACATGTAACCGATGGGAATTTTGCAGAAACTACCCTAGGAGTTTAGGTAATTATATTTACACCCCGCACTGTATTTTATTTAGTTTATTGTGATTGCAAACAGAACCCTATGTTCCTGCTATTTTTTGACGTCATTTATTGCATTATTTTTAGTTATTCAAAAATAGCATAATGTTCTACAATTAATTCCCTACCATATGGCATGCTTGTGATATTTTTGTGGTCTGTGATTATTTATTAATCAATATTTTCGTGAAAAATTGCATATTTTACCCAATCTGTGCTAAAAAATTCATAAGTGATTAACCATTGCTCGAAAAATTACCAGAAAATTCACTGATTAGGGAATCACTTGTGTTTAACATCTTGCCCAAAAAGAATTACATTTGCATCATGGTTTTCTCTGTAAAAATCATTTTGTATATTTTAATCTTTTATTTTTAATACGTATTAAAACCAATATTTTTGAGGTTTATGATTTTTTGAGATCGATCACCTGTTGATAGATCCTAGATAATTTTATCCCTTGAAAATAAATAGGTTTAATATTTATTATAATTACATATTAAAATTCACACTGGTGCTTTCATGAATTCATAAAATTATTATATTGCATCCAAAAATTCCAAATAAATTACATTTCATTCATTAACCACATGTTACATCACGACCAAATTTCATATTTTTCGGACATCGTTTGATTGATCTTTACTTTTTAGTCCCTAAAATTGGCCTAATTTACATTTTGCATCCTAAATTGCATTAAAAATAACAAAAAATACCATCTCGAAAACCGTGCACGAACTTTGATA
This sequence comes from Ottelia alismoides, assembly GCA_037367405.1. NCBI lineage: Eukaryota > Viridiplantae > Streptophyta > Magnoliopsida > Alismatales > Hydrocharitaceae > Ottelia > Ottelia alismoides. The sequence goes on from JAZKJV010002058.1 coordinate 47,710, forward strand.
GACAAAATTCTAGGTTTTTTCCTTTGCCTCCTTGAGTTCGACCGTGGGACTTGCCCAAGTAAAATAAACATTAAACCACTTAGAATAAAAATGAACAAAATTTTGTGGTTATTTCTTGACTGATTCCGATTGCCCGACAACGACACATTCAACATTAAATTAAATGCTCGATAATTCCCCATAATTAATATTGGCAATTCCGGACTCATCAGATGGCACCCTTGCTGGGGAGGCAAATGACTTAGTTTTTTGTCTAAAAAGTTTTGTTCGATTTTCGGCATTCGCGTGGTCTGACCCCTGAATATTCATTATATATTTCACATTTTTTCTTTCTCTATTTTCTGCATTTATTTTCTGCATTTATTTTATTAGTTTATAATTTTTGAGTCGCTCTCTTCTATTCTCTCTTATTTTTCTTGTGAGGTACCCGACGAACATGGAACGATTTCTCACAAAACTGACGCATCTTCACCGACGTCCGGAAAACCACAATTAAATTAAGATCGAGTCGAGTCGTGAGAGAGCGTAGAGTTTGGGATTTTATTTTCTGCAGTTTAATTTTTGAGATTAATTGTTCATTTATGGCGGTGTCCGTTTGGACTCTCGCATGTGTAACAATACCTTGAACTATTTTTATAGTGTGTCATGGCCCATTTCACTCTCCGATGAGGATGGGGCCTGACTTGATTGGCTCGTAAGTTAGACTTGCACATACAGCTACTAGAGCTTCTATAATTCTTTGATTTTGCTCGTAGAACTTAGGACCACACTTCACATTAATTGAGACACACATTAGATCATTCAACTTAGTCAAAAATTTAAATCAATTCTTGCCGACTAATAGAACTTTCTACTAGGTGCGATTTTCATAGGCTTGTATTCATTTAGAATAATCTTCCAATTCTTGTATTGCATCCCACATGGAGATTGCGAGGAATCATTGTAAGTCTTCTAAATGAGCATACATCACCGTTTTTTGCGTGCATCGACTTTTATTGAATTTCTCTCTCCTATTTTGTCACTTAAAAATTAAAGAAAATTGGGACTTGATGGTAGACGTATATTTATGCTCACCTTAAATTTTCAGTGATCACCTAATTAAGACGAGGACTGCTAAACAAAGCTGACTGAATTAATCCATAAAATCAAGAATTTTTACGGGAGAGCAACCCCGACCATAGATGCATTTATTTGTCTGAGTGAGTGAGAGATGACACTTAAGTTTAGAGCCAGCTCCGAAATTTTCGTTCAGACTATTGATTCTAAAAATGATTAGCTACTTCTCAGTGAGGATCTACGGGTAGCCGGTAAACGGTCTGAATTTCCTTAGCAGAGTGGGTGGTTTAAAGGACACTGCGTAAGGTTCCATCCTTAAGTAACACGGGTAGCCGTTTTACGGTCCGTAATTACACCCATACTTGCTGAAAGTAGGTGCAACTAGTGATAAGAATTCAGGCTAGTCTTTAAGAAAATTTTCGGCACCTAACAACTCGCTAAATTTTTTAAAGATTGAATTTATCACCAACTAAAATTGAAAAGATAATTTGCCGAACTCTTGCGGCTTCATTGTGTGAGTTCGTGAACCTAGGGTTTGATTTGTGTTTGCATTGGTGTGCGTGAACCGATTTCAAAGATCAAAAGCCGTACACTTGTGCCATCACCCTCCTTGATAAATAATTTTCTTTTTGTAAATATGCTGTGCACTTGCATCGAGATCAACCATGTCGATTCATCATCAACCACCTTTGACAAATACAGGTCAATGGTCCGAGTACCCATATGATCTATATTTTGAAAATGAATTCGTCTCGGTCAGGCCCAAATCGTCTAAACCCTCTTCTTTCCAAAATCCTCCAACATTTGTGGGAGACATTCACTCTCAGATGAATCTGGCCCCCTCGATAAATTCCAATCCACTCTACTCGAATCATTCGATCAAAGTCACCATAGCCTCATATTGTTCACCTCGACCACCTGAGCAACTACCATCCTAGACTGAACCATCTTATTCTCGATTTCTCGCTGAAACTAATGAACCATTTCAACATCAAATCACTTTTGAGGCTCATGACTGGTAGAGAGACCAAACCCTATCACACCAGTTGGAGAGGCTCGGACCTAATGATCATCAGTGTTGGATTAACCGTGATGATCACATCCACATTGACAACCCTGAATACCATTCAGTTGATCAGCCTATACATACAGAGGAACAGACTAATGATATCAACACATATGAACCATGTATAACTCCATTATTTGGGATATGATCTATCAAGACCATGGAAGTAAACTCTACACAAACCAACATTGCATGCTTGAGTCACAGTATACTGAGTATGAGACCTATAGATTCCTACAAAATCCTTCCACTGAGCAGACCCCTTCCATAATTTATGAGGAGAACTTTTCAGAAAATAACAATCATATATTGGATAATCCAAGAGAATCTCCTCTCAGCTCATACAGGAAAATGAAAGATGAAATTACTGAATCTCAAATTCAAAAACAAGAACATACATTGATTGCTCCCATGATTGATCATGAAAAGATTTTTGAGGATGATATTTCGAGGATAAATAAGAGGTATGAATTAATGGAGGATAAATTTAGAAATCTCACTGACCTACTAATTTCATTCTATGGTAGTTCGGATATACAAATGTATGAGGAAAAGATTGGATCTCATGTTGAAAAATCTGAGGATATTCAGAAATCCCCAGACTACGATCACCCTAGGGACTACTCTAACAGCGACACTTCTACATATTACTTCCCTAGGGGTGACTATGACTCGACATATATAAGCTCCTCATCATCTATGGAAAACACCACATCCACAAACCATACAGAAATACCAAAAAATTGAAATATTCAAAAACACCTAAAAAATTGAAAATCCATAAAAATACATAAAAATGAAACTAAAGAAGATCTGATTAACTTGGATCCTATTTTAAGGGAAGCACTGGAGAAAAGACGGATTTTATAACTTCCCTTTATATAGGACATTGAACACTTCCCCGATCTTAAAGGATTTGTAATGAACAAATTAATGATGAAAAAGTCAGGCAAGATAAGAACAAAGACTGAAAGACATATCTTGTCAATGTCCACCTCCTTGGTGTTGAGGAGAAAAAGCAAGAGTCGCATAGTGAAGCAGTAGCCCTGATTTGACTGTGGAATTAAAGACACCATATTTACCCATGCTCGAATCGATGACGACTCACCAATAAATATCCTTTCGACCTTTGTATTTGAAAAACTCAAACTCGGAACTATAAGGAAGAAAAGAGAGATCGTTCAATTGGCCGGTTGATCGATAAAGCAACCGAGAGAAACAATTTCAGTCATTGTTATATTCCAAGGTTCTCCACTCAAAATAGACTTCACGATCATTGATATTGAGCATCAAGGAGAATTCAACCAATCTCCAATCATTCTCAGAAAGCCATTCTTGGTATTGGCTAAGGCAATTATTGAGTGTGAGACTCGGGAAATCAATTTTACAACATTGGAAGCACTTCAATCTCAACAAGTCTTTGAGGAACCACGATTTCCCGAGACAACCCACGAAGCCCTCGACAACCATAACCATCAAGCGGTAGATGAGCCCTACCCCGTTGCTACACCTGAGATAACGACTGTTGAAGAGACTATTGGTTTAGAGACTCTCCCCACTGTTCCATTTCCCGCTGCTCTTACCATGGAAAAGTGTTTCTTATATGACCATGAGACATATGCATGGGCTCAACCTGAGTCGGCCGAAACCTTCTCTAACTATCTTGACCAATTCATTCCAACTCAGGAGTGCACTAAGATTAAGAAAACTAAGAACAAATATGTGGGATGTGCAAAGACGAAGGAGAAAAATTTCAATGGTTATTCATCTAGAGACTCAAGTGTCAACACCTCACTCTCGGGACCAACACCTTCACAAAACAAAATGACTGCTCCTTCATCTAAAAAGAAATTCGCCTTCGACCTTCCAGAAGAGGAAATGTTTGATGATTCCTCATCAGGTCTGGAAAGGGTAATCTACATGAGTGAGGTCTGCTCGGCAGTTCTAAAACCCTATCTTCGCAGGGATCCAAACTTCGATTCCCGTTGGACGACTCCCATTCCTCACTATTATTCATCTAAAGTTGATTCTCCTGGTCTCATTAAATATACTAGAATAATTTCCTATGAGCTGACTGAGACAATTGCTTCAGAGTATTCATCATCCGAGGACGAATCGCTTGATCCCAAGAAGGAAAAAATTCTGAGAAAACAATTGAAGAAACTAAAGAACAAGAATATCATGAGTGCCTCCACTTTCAAATACTATTACTCTGAGGATAACTCCGATGATGGTTATCATTCATCTAATTCATATGCTTCATCTACTCTCCAACATGATTTCTCTGAGGATAACACTGATAATGTTCGGGAATCATATGCTTCATGTCCTTCTTATCATTGCGATCTCCCACCACATGCTCACAAAAAGATCGGTCGAAAACTGTCTTAATCATCAGCCACCCACCCTCCCTCCCGACCCCATCAGTCTACTTGTACATATTCTTCCTCTACTTAGTCCAAGGCCTAAGTATATGTGTGGACCGATGCCATCTATATACACCATTCTCCACATCAACTCCTTCTCACGATAGCTCCATATCCGCCCTTCTTCCATGCTTAGGCTGACCAGACCCTAAGTATAGGGGGGAACCGATCTCATTTGTATATACTCTCCTCATTCACATATCCTGACTGACCAGACCCTAAGTATAGGGGGGAACCGATCTCATTTGTATATACTCTCCTCATTCACATATCCTGACCACTTCAGTTTCGCTCTTCTACTATACTTAGACTGTTCACAACCTTAGTATAGGGGGGCGAGCTGATATATCTTTTTCTTTTTCTTTTTTTCACTCTCTTACGCTTAGCCCGAGCTATGTGTTCTTTACACTTCTTGTGATCTGAGGACACAACACTTGCTAAGTATAGGGGGTGTCTATATGTACTATGTATATATTTGACCCATAGCTCGTACTTTCGCGTAAGTCTATATGTATTTACAGGGTGTGTAACAAACTTGAAAAAAAAGAGGTTTTGCTACTAACACTGACTGTGTCCAACCAAAATTTTTTTTAAAAAAACTGGCTTCTTATTCATTTTTGCATAAAAAAACTATTTTAGAAAAAATAAAAAAAAGTGTCTGCATTTCACAGACCTGCATTTCATCCAGCATTACATGCATTTGCATTTGTGAAAAGGCCATGGTTCTGAACCGAGTTATGAGCAGAAATCGAGAGTGGTCTGGGCTTGACCTTAATCCACTTAATTTTCAGAGGAACTTCACCGAGAACGAGGATTTTAGAAGCTTCAGGTCCTTTGACTTAATTCTTTGGGTTCCACATGATAATGTGCAGTGTTTGACTCTTAGTGTATAACCTGGTCTCTTCATTCTGGGTACGACTTTGGAATAGGGAATAAATTTGTACTCTCACAGAATGCACTTAGCTCAACTCAGACGGGGTGTTGGAAGACTATGTGAGTTTCTTTTCTGGTAGCGTGGACATCTAAATACCTGAGTATGGTTTGAAATAAAGCTTCGAAAAAGGGATGGACGGATGGACACAATTTTTTCTAAGACCCCAAAACATGTATAGAAAAAAGATTCCATATCCGTAGGGGTACAACAAGATCCAAGCAGAGCTACCAAAAATCCAAACACAAAGAAGCATACAACTAAATGAACATTTGACCAAAAAGGTCCAAGCTTCAAGAAAACCTACAGATCTTGGTGGAGACTTGGCTAAATTGGCCGAAATCACAAGGAGAGATGACTACATTGGCCACCCTCCAGTTCATTTCTCCTTCTTCTAATTTCTCCTTCTATTTGATTATGAACACAACACGACAGACCTTAAAAGGAAATACCTGACTCCCCGAGTACTAGTTATTGGAGACGAGGTTTACATGGTAGTCCGCCAATCTAGATGGGAAGAGCTAAAACCTTTCACACACATGTGTCGATTGTTCAATATTCATGGGGCGTGCTTTGGGAGGATGATTGATTGAAGATGACTTCTGAGCTGAAACTATGACAATGATGTGTAGAACTTGAAGGCTGCTGATTTTAAAATTCTAAGTCTCACAGAAGTTCCTCTACACTAATAAATCAAAGGTTAGGTCTAGTTTCATTTTCACCTTTTGCACATGATCTTCGTATGGAACCCAATCTCATTTCACTCATTGCATTGCTTTTGATGCTCAAGGACGGGCATGGTTTAGTATAGGGGGATAATGAATCTCATATTCATCACTCTAAAAGTCATGAATTAAGCTCAAATCCCTAAAATTCATTGGTATTTCTTCATTTATTTTGCATAATTAACATTCATGCATGTATTGATAAGAATTGCATTTTATCACTCATTATTTCATAAAATAAGAAACCAAAAATCTCAGTCCAATTGACCTGCAAAATAGCCTAACTCCTTGATTTTTAACTAATTCATGCTAACTCCAAATGAACTGAAACCACCTCCATTGTGTACATATTACTAACAAGAATACATAAAAAATACAAAAAAAACACTAACCTAAATAAGTGGACAAAAAATCCAAACCCTAGTTCTAGGATTTCCAGACTAAAACCTCAATATCTTCATCATCTAGTGTCTATTTTAATCCTACCCACTTTTGAACTAATGAACAATCAAATACCTTCAAAACAAGACTAAGTTCAAGTGAATCGGAGCTCATATGTGAAAGTTGGGTTTTAGGCCTCTTTTGTACATGTTGTATTTTTGCGGTTTTTGACCTATTATGTAGATAATTAACCTATTGTATTTTATTTCCTTTTCATTTGTTTTCTTTGATCAAAGTTTTATTAAAATACGTAAAAATCCAAATCCAAACTAAGCTTGAAATCAAAGAAATTAACTGAGTCAGAGTCTTCACTAACAGTTGTACAGAAAATATCTTTTTCGTATTTTATTTTTTTGTTTATTTTCTTAATTAGTAAAAATCCAAAAAAATAGATTAATGTGTAAATAATAATTCTTGATTTTATCATATTTTTTCTGGATTTTTATCTGGTTTAAAAATAATAAAAAATAAAAATCAATGTATTCTATATACATAGAGTACCCCGAAAATATCACTTTGTGCAAATGATCGATTTTGGTTTTGGTGTCTTCATGAATGTTGTAGATCTCATCGACATGAGCAACTTTTGTGAATAATTTTTTTGATCCAAGGTCATTTCCTATTTCTTTTTGAATTATCTTTATATTTATTTTTTGATTTTTCTGGGGCTAACACATGGCAGCTCCTGAAGCTGCCATGTGTCACCCTTTTTTGGTTTTTTTATTAATTCGTTTAAAAAAAACTAAAAGCCTCGCACGTGCAAAGCACGTGCCTCTTGTGCGCGTGCCCTGCAAGTGATCCACCTGCCCCTCCACTGAATGCCACGTGGATGCATTAGGGGATTTCGATCTCGACCGATCGAACAACCCGTGTGCGTCCTCTTCCTCCAGCAACTTTCCTCTTCTGGCGCTACCATCCACCTTCCATCTGAGGCTGTGCCAATTGCCACCATTCCCTCCCTCCTTCAATCTCGGCCATCAACCGGTCTCTCCCTTGTAACTCGATCTCGCCACCTCCCTAACCCGTCAATCTCCAATCACCAAATCTCCCTCGACAATCGACGATAGCCACCAATCAATCCCCGATTCCCTTCCATCTATGACCAAATAATCTTCCCCTATTTTAACCTCGCTTCCCCCTCCATTCAACCCATCCGTCGATTGCACCATCGAGAGGGGTGCGCGGTGTTGACAGCACCAGCTAGACCATCTCATGACCGACGAGATCCGAGGTGAATCGCCACCTCGTAGAAGACCTCCTTCAGGCTGCCTAGCTCTGGTCATCCTGTAGAGCCAACGACGATGCTCCGTCCACTCCACTGTCGCTACGTTCTACCTTCACACAGGAGTAGCATATCTCTTCGCTTGATCGAACTCCGCCAGCTGCTCCTGCTCCGGTCAACCCCGTCAAGTCACGACTACTACTTACGATTCGCTTCCTCTACGCTTCTACTTGCGCATCTGTCGTAGCATCTTCATCGACGTTGCTCCACTAGGGATCAAAGGGGGTGCCTCATCACCTACTTCAACATCCTAGTCTCGATAATTATATTTACACCTCATACTGCATTTTATTTAGTTTATTGTAATTGCAAACAGAACCCTACTCCTACTATATTTTGACCTCATTTATTGCATTATTTTTTATTATTAAAAAAATATCATGATGTTCTACATTAATTCCCTACCATACGGCATGCTTGTGTTATTTTTGTGGTATGTGGTTAGATATAAATTAATATTCTCGTGGAAAATTACATATTTTACCAAATCTGTGCTAAAAAATTCATAAGTGATTAACTATTGCTCGAAAAATTGCAAAAAGTTCATTAATTAGAGAATTGATTGTGTATAACATCATGCCCAAAAGGAATTGAATTTACGTGCATGGTTTGCTCTGTAAAAATCATTTTGCGTATTTCAATCTTTGATTTTTAATAGGTATTAAAACCAATATTTTTGAGGTTTAGGATTTTTTGAGATCGATCACCTAGTGATAGATCTTGGATAATTTTATCCCTTCACAATAAATAGGTTTAATATTTATTATGATTAAATATTGAAATTCACATCGTTTGCATTTATGAATTCATAAAATATTTATATTGCATCAAAAAATTCCGAAAAAAATTACATCATTCATTTAACCATATATTACATCATGACCAAGTTTCATATTTTTCAGACTTCGTTTGATTGATTTTTACATTTTAGTCCCTAAAATTGGCCTAATTTGCATTTTGCATCCCAAATTGCATTAAAAATAACAAAAAATACCGTCTCGAAAACCGTACACGAACTTTGATAGATAAAATTCTAGGTTGTTGCTTTCCCTCCTTGAGTTCGACCTTGAGATTTGCCTAAGTAAAATAAACATTATACCACTTCTAAAAAATATGAATAATTTTTTTGTGGTTATTTCTTGACTGATTCCGATTGCCGACAATGACATATTCAACATTAATTTAAATGCTCGATAATTCTCCATAATTAACATTAGAAATTCTGGACATGTTAGTGGATGACTTTTTGCAATATAATCTTGATCTCCCTATTTGAAACCTCAGCAAGACCATTTGTCTGTGGATGGTTGGGAGTGGAAACTCTATGGTCCATGCCGAACTCGTTAGCAAGGGCTCTTACCTTGTCGTTGATAAAATGAGTCCCCCTGTCAGAAATCAAGACTCTAGGAACCCCAGAGCATGATATGATATTCTTCCTCAAAAATATGCAAACTATCTTTACATCAGCGATTTGGGCGGGGATGGTCTCAACCCAATGACTCACATAATCCACAACTAGCAAAATGTACTCAAATCCTTGACTTTTAGGGAATGGGCCCATGAAATCGATGTCCCATGCATAAAAAACCTCACAAAAGTGAATGGTCTGCATTGACATCATATCTCTCTGTCCACAGGTGCCCATCCTCTAACAATCAGTACAATTCTTTACGAATTCATTTGAATCCATGAAGAGGGTTGGCTACCAAAGGCCGGATTGGAGGACCTTTTGTGTTGTCCTTCTCCTAGAGTGATGTCCTTCTGCCTCAAGCTTATGGTAATAGGTGAAGACGCTATGGTTCTCCTTCTGAGGAATACATCGATGCCAGACACTATCTTCTCCTTCATGGTAAAGAGTGGGATCCTCCCAATGGTACAACTTGGTCTTCTTGAGGAAGTTCTCAAGTCGTTGCCTGGTCCAACCTTGTGGAACTTACTTGGCAACAAGATAGTTGACAATGTCAGCATACCATGGGAGCGAGGTGATAGCAAGAATCACCTCATCTGGAAAATGTATCCGTGATAGGTGTGGTTGTCTCAGAATCCTCAAGATGCTCTAATCGAAAGAGGTAATCCGCTACTGCATTCTTGACTCCTGGTTTATCCTTAGTATCAATATCAAACTCTTAGAGTAGAAGGATCCATCTACTCAATCGAGCCTTGGCATCCTTCTTAGCCATTAAGTACCTGATGGCTGTGTGATCTGTATAGATAGTCACTCTAGATCCGAGAATGTAAGATCGAGACTTATACATAGCAAATACTACGGCTAGAATATCCTTCTCAATCACAATATAGTTTCGCTGAGTGGAATCCAAAGTCTTGCTAGCATAGTGTATGGCACAAAACAGTCCATCCCTCCTCTGTCCAAACACAACCCCTATGGTAAAATCAGAAGCATCTGTCATGATCTCGAATGGGAGAGACCAATCGGGTGGCTGAAGGACAGGAGACTGCACAAGTAAACCCTTGAATGTCTCAAATGACGAAAGACACTTATCATCTATAAGGAACTCGGTGTCTTTCGTGAGTAGATCAGTGACGGTCGGACAATTCAACTGAAGTCCTGTATGAACCATCGGTAGAAATAGACATGCCCCAGAAAAGACCATAACTATCTCAGATGGGACGGTGGATTGAGCTTCTTGATGATATCCACCTTGACCGGATCAACCTCCATGCCTCTGTTGGAGATGATGTGACTAAGGACCATTCCTTAAGTCATCATGAAATGACTCTTCTCCCTAGATAAGACTAGGTTAACCTCAATACATCGCTGAAGTACTCAGTCTAGTTACTCAAGTCAAGCATCAAACCCATCGCTATAGACCGAAGAGTCTTCCATGAATACTTCTAAACAGTCACCCACCATGTACGAGAAAAATGGAAAGCATGCACCTTTGGAATGTATTTGGGGCATTACATAATCCAAAGGGCATCCGTATAAAAACATACATTCCAAATAGACAGGTGAATGTCGTTTTCTCCTGGTATTAGGGCGTTGTGGCCACCTGCTTATATCCTGAGTACCCGTTAAGAAAGTAATAATGCCTCTTCCCAACTAATCTCTCAATAATCTGATCAATGAATAATAGTAGTAATTGATCCTTCTTGGTGGCCCAATTCAATCGTTTGTAGTCCACACAAACCCTCCAAGGAGTGGCTACTTGCGATCTCATCTTCGGACTCACTCACAACTATAGTGATACCCGTCTTCTTGGGTACCACATGTAACATACTAACCCATTAGAGTCAGAGATGGGGTAGATAAAATCGATGCTCAACCACATAGAAATTTCCTTCATGACTACATCTCAAAGATTCAGGTTCAGCTTACGTTGAAACTCATGTGACGACTTGGCATCATCCTCGAGATAAATGTAGTGGGAGCACAAAGCCGAACTTATCCCCTAGAGATCAGCTATAGTCCATATGATTGCCTTGCAGTTTCTTTCAAGAACCTCCATCAAGCGAGATTCTTGGTTATCAGTCAAATCTGTTGAGATAATGACTGGAAACATTTCTGGATCACCCACAAGAAATCTATACTTCATACTCTATCGCAAGGTCTTCAGATCTAGGCATGTGGGAGTTGACAAATCTAGTCTCTGAAAGGTCTGAGTAAAGGAAACCATATCTTCATGGGAGAACTCTTGTCGTATCTATGATATTGGCAAAGATGGCCCTACCGTGTATCTATCAAGTCAACTGATTCAATCTCCGCACAAGATGTGGGTTTTATAGACAACATACACTATAAATAATCATCAAAATCCTGCCAATCAAAAATCAATGTCTGTACCTGAGGGATCTGAAACAGAATCAGAAGAAATAAAATCTGTCTCACTAACTAGATCGGAATCATCATCCTGTAAAGTATCCTATCCCACAAGTGTACTCTTCGAACTCTCATCTGCTGGCATCTATGCATCAGCGGACTCTGGAGGTGTGATAAGAGCTCGTGAAATCGGGTTTTCCCAAACTGCTTTGTCATTTATGATCACAAATCACACTCATGGTGGATGTATGGCTCTGAGTCTGTCATCTACTCGGAACTCTGCTTTGAGTTTGCTGAATCTCTATCTCTCAGCTCTTCAATCATCTCTATTTGTATACTCTCATCCTTGACGTAAAAGTATACCTTCCCACTGTCATGATCAGATACTGTCTTGGTTGTGGCCAAGAAAGGTCATCCTAAAATGATGGGGGTATCAGTCACACATTCAGGGATATCCATGTCCAACACAACGAAGTCAACGGAGAATTTCAAGCCCTAAATTATGACGACAACATCCTTTAGTAACCCCTTCGGCCTCTTGACAGTTCTATCTGTAAATTGGAGAACTGTTCTGCTATGTCTAAGAGGGCCAAACTCAAAGCGGTCAAGTAAGGTAGTCTGAAGGAGGTTAATCGAGGATCCACTATCTAATAGAGTCTGATCGAACCGTTGCTCAAGAATATGGCATGTGACATATGGAGCCCCTACATCAGGTCTTTTGGCTGGCAATCGGTTTTGAATGGCCAAGCAAGTGGCACGGGTAAGCACATGAATTTCTGCATTATGATTATGAATATTCTTCCTATGGATGGTGATCTTCTCTCAAAGATTCTTTTGGAAGAGAGGGATGTGCTTAAGTGACTCCTAAAGAGTCAGTTGGATATGAAATCGATCTATCATCTATTCGTTGAACTCTATCTGTTGTTTCATTTTGGGGTTTTCTATTTTCTTATCATTCCCTAAGCATAGTTCTTGAGGGAAGGGAATAGAAGGACCCTCCTCATAAGAATGAGGGTCAGGAGTAGGAATGAGTTTCTGAGCATGCATAAGGCCATAATCCATGCAAGTATTGTCAACCACAACAGATTGACCCGAAAGAGATACATAAAACTCTCCTTTATTCATATTTTTGTTTTTCAAAAATTTTCCATTTTTTTTGTAATTTCTCAGATACATGAGGGGGCATCACAACAATTGTACTATTTGTGGCATCAGTACCTTGCTCTGGCCAAACATCTGGTGAGTTGGTGGCATCAGCACCACCATCTGCAACATCTGGAGATACGACGGCATCAACACCATCGTCAGGATCATCATTCTTGGTGGCTTCAACACCATCATCATTATCAACATTGGAAGCATCAGCACCACTCTCAACTCCATCTGGCGCTCTAGACTCAGGATCGAGATGTCGCCTAGATGAGTGATCGCCAGCTGGATTCCTACCGCTCCTAAGTGTCAGAAAATCAACATCCAATAAATAGTGGATATCATCAGATACCTCACTAGGAATGGAGATCTCGGTGAACTATACCTACTCAGATTTCCTCTTCAAGTTGTTCACGTTAGGATCAATCTACGTAGGTATGGGGCCTTGCCTTTGATAATCTCCCTCATCTTCTGCCAGAACTCATCCATTTCTCATCGAAATGTGGCTTGATGCTCAGAAAGCATGCAGGTGAGAGCATCTAGCGATGGGTTCTCATATGAGTGTGCATGAGAATCGGATTGGTTGCCTAGCTGGAAATGAGGTTGCTGCTGTTGGTATGAGTGAGAGTGTTGTGCGTGAATACTGAGTATGAGGCTTCTGTTGTTGCCTCCATTGTTGACCCTGATACTGGGGTCAAGGACCGTTCTGCTGGGAATATTGGGGCTGCTGCTTTTAGGCTCCCTACCTTGACTGTGTTGGAGGCTGCTGCTGGAACTAAGTGCCTCCAGTGGACCATCAGAAGTCTGGGTTATCATGACGGATCCTGAGTTGCTGCTGTTACTAGGAGTACCAAATCACGTTGACTTCCATCAACAGCTCCGTCTGCTCGTGGACTTGAGGGGGAAGGGATGCCAAAGGATGATCTGGATGGTACACCACCATCCCAGTGTCTAAAGGAGGGGGTTGTGGCAAATGGTACTACAGGAGTGACTGCATGGGCTCCACCTGAATATGGTGAACCTATCGGTATGAGGTAGAGGGTTGTGATGAACTGCTCCCTGGATCAACATGTGACCTATACCTTGGCTGAGAAGCTATTTGTGCCTCTTGGAGGCACACGATCCGAGTCTTCAGATCAAACAAAGTTTGGGCCAGCTCATCGATCTTGTTAAGCTTATCTAGGCCCTGCCACATCTTCTTTTCAATAGTCTCCATCTGGTCCAGCTTTTTCCCGATGATGCCCATATCGGCAGTTGAAGACTCTACTAGTACTACTACCGCAGAAGAGGAAGAAGGACCGACCTCAATACATGCTATTCTCTGATATGTAAATGCCTGATGGGGAGTCTTCCCCTAAGAGTAGACACAGGTCTGGGAAATCACTGTGTAATTTTCAGTTGTCTCCTCACAGTTGGCCTAGACCTGTTCTTCATATTTGGCGAAGTAGGAGCCTCCACAAGAGGCGTTCACTAGCCCCTACAACTCAGGTGTCAGTCACAGAAGAAACTCTGGACGAGATTGGGCTTACTGATATCATGTTGGAGACACCTATCAATGAGCTCTCGAAAGCGATCCCACACCTAATGGAATTGTTCACTGGGGATCATGGAGAAACTGCAGATCATAGCTCCAGCTGCATTAGTCCAACCAAGTGGATAATACTTGTTTAGGTACTCGGTCCTTATTACTCCCAGGTTGTGAAAACCCACCCCAAATGCTTCAGCCAATAGGTTGCTTTGTCGACCAAGGAAAATGGGAAGGCTATCAACTTAATAGTGTCCTCATCCACCAATCTATTGTGGACGGTGCTGTAGATAATCTCGAACTCCAAAAGATGGAGATGGTGTTCTTCGGTGGCATGCCCATGGAACTTGGGCAACAACCGAATAGTATGAGGTCGGAGCTCCAAGTCGCCCAAGATAGTGGCCAACTGGATCCATCGGTGGGTGAGGGTTGCACCAAGGATGTGCAATTGCCTCATGGTACGTGCATGTCGCTCTAGATCATAGGCCTCCTCCTGTCGTCTGTCATCTGTTTGGCCCTCATGTCTCGATATTTCTCCACCACCAGCTAGTCTCTCTGGCTCTGCTCTCCCATCTCTCATCTGAGTTATTTCCCTCCTCACCTCTAACATGAATATTCCATGGTCTCTGATTTGTGCTGCATGATCTCCAATGAGATTAACATGGTGTTGCTGATTGCGGCTTGGTCTAATACGAATGAAGAGGTTTGTGGCTGCTCATCAATTCTATCTTCACTGGCCATCTTTGTGGTCTCTGCAAAGGCAAAAGACCCAAGATAAGGGCTATCAAATGAACATATAGATGTGTTGGCCCTTCTTGCTATACCTCAGGTGTGGAAGAAGGGTGGTCAAGGGGGATTAGGGTGGAAGCGGGTTTAGGTTCAGAGAGCTGGTTTGAGCTTTTTGAAGCTGCCCTAGATGAATGGTAGGAGTGCTAGAAAGTGTGCCACAAGAGGTAGCCTAAGAGACCTCGTAGCAATCATCTTGATGTGGGTATTTATGTAGATTAGATCTGTATTGCAAACACGATGGTAAATCAAACCCCCGATTTCACCAACTTAACACTTGTAATGATTGTGAGATCTCGATGTTTATCTTATCAATTTTTATTTTGGTGATAATCCAAAGCAAGTTGGCGAGCTGTTGGGTGCCTAATTCTCCTTGGAATATGAATTCTTATGACTTGTTTTGCCTATTTCTAGCTAGTATAGGTGTAAGTACGAACCGTAAAATGGCTACTCATTACTTGAGGACAGAGCCTTACGCGGTGTCCTCTAAACCACCCACTCTGTTAAGGAAATAGGGATCGATTACCGGCTACCCGTATATCCTCACTGGAGAACAACTAATCATTTTTATAGCACCGGTAATCTAAAGAAAGTTCAGACGTGGCTCTATCCTATTGTGCATCGCTCGACTCTCAATATTTAAAATCAGACAAGGAGGAGGTTGCTCTCCCCAAAATAAGAATTTTTTATCTTTAAGATCAGTTTTATGTCAAGTTTGCTTAACAATCCTAATTTTATTAGTTGTCTCTTTTTAGGTATTTTTCTGAATAAAGCAACGTCTAACAAATTTTCCAATTTACTTTTTATTATAAGTACATAAAAATCAGGGGAAGGAAGACAGAAAAGTCGATGCACGATAAAAATCAATGATACATGCATGGATAGAATGCATACCTTGATCCAACAGTCTACATGCAAAGTGATCAGCACATAATTGAAAGATAAAATTAAAACTAATCTAAATGATGCATGATGAAATCACCCTAAGTACAGTCTTAAATGTCGATCAGTGCTAGCCACAACGGGTCCTGCAAGTGCTGTATCCGACCTCTCTCAGCACGCGGACTCTAATCCAAATAAACTAGCTTTTTATTATTTGATAAAGTCAAAATCACTTTCTGTAGACATAAATATTCTTATTACGATGATTGGACCTTAATCTCTACCTGGCTCAACCAAATAAAATCCTAAGTCTTGGCGCTAAAACCTCAGAAACAAATAAAACTAAATGTGAGAAAAATCATGAAAAATCCGGTGAGTTCCCTTGAGTGCACCGGCACTCGGCAAAACAGACCTTGAATATAGTCTAAGTGTCCAACAAGTGTCACTAAGTTATTGCAAGTTTTTCTTCAAAAATAAATGCAGAAATAAACATCTAGCTATTATAACTGTCTTGTGCCTCCCGCTTCTGCTCGGGTATTAGAATCTCCTAAGATAGACCTAGCCTTACTCCAGTAGTCCTCGCACCAAAAGTGAAATAGAAGAAGGTCATAGGCAGTTATAAAAGATAGAGACAAACAAACAAGAAGATAAAAATCCTAATTACCTAGTTGTGCTCTGTGGAAACAACGCCATTCTGATGACGAGATTTTGGCTAATTTAGCGGGAAATAATTACTCAAGTGTCGTTTCTCTAAATTAACGAAATCTTATCAATGAGAAATTTTATTTTGACCACTAAGAAATAAAGAAATTCACACAAGTGGTAGAGCTACTTTTATTAACCTGGTATAGTGATCATGGTCGAACTCAAGGAGTACAATTAAAAGCTAAGTAGGTGATTTAGAAAGTCAAAGGATTTTTATTCTTTTTTTGTGGTTTTTAATTTCACAAATTTTTAATTTTCAAAATAACGGGAATAAAGATAAGGAAGAAAAATGCAAGTAAACAAATCTTTTTGGATTTTTCAAATTTGACAAAAATATTAAAAACTAATAAAAATATTTTTGGATTTTATATAATTTATAGTGTTTTGGGGAATTTGTGGGGTTTCTCACATGTTTTAGTGATTTTCTAAGTATCAAAAAACAAGAAAAATGTAAACAGGGCACAACAAGAAGTATTTTTCAATTTAAAAATATAAAAAGGCTCAAAACTCCTGGAAGTGATTTTTTTTATTAAATACTATGAATAAATATCTACAAACATGAATTTAAAATGTAATTTGTGGAAGTTTTGTTGATTTTATATGATTTTTATAAGTTTTTGATTGTTTTGCAAATTTTTCAGTTCTTATAAGGTAATTTCAAGAAAAATTTATACAGTAGCTAAATTAGGACAAAAGACCTACTCTAATTTTTTTGGAAATTTTAAAAGATTTTTCGAATTTTTATAGATTTTCTAAGGTAAATATATATCTTTCTACTATTTTTTATTTTTTAATAATAGAAAATAGAAGAAAAATGTCACATAAGATTTACCATGCAAATATCAAGCTAGCAAGAGCTACAAGGTATTTTTATATAATTTTTAGGCCCAAAGTCCTATTTATTATCATTAATAAAAGACTATAATTAAAAACAATGCAATAGGGACCTAACTATAATTACTTTAAGTTTCAGGGCCCAAAGAATAGCACACAATGAAAATATAAGTATCTCAATGCAAAATAGCCAGACAAAAAACGTGTTACACGTGATACGGTACGCACAAGGGCTTTAATGCAATTTGTGAAAAACTTCAACTCATTCATTAACAATTGAATATTTCAGGACAAAGCTAGCAAATATCCCACAAAAACATGTGTGGATGCAGCCGAGTGCATCTCAACTGGACTAAAGTGCAAATAAAAAAATATGAGGTCCTTACTGCAAAAGAAATTAACTATTTATTACACTTATTGGACTGAAATGTAAATAAAGTAAAGACGAGGGTGCAAGGGAAATATACCCTTGCAGACAAGAGGTGATACGTGGCTGGATCTGACAGTTCTGATTTCGGTGTCAGTGTACGGTTCTAATTTGCACTTGAAAAGGGTCTGACGTCCTAGAGAATGTCTGGAATGTTCGCTGAGGATCTGATGCTGCAATGCTATCCAATGGTCTTCTTTTGGCGTGATTGTATGGTGCTGTTCCGATGGAGGGGTCCCCTCGATCTGACGGAGAAGAGACCCCCTAGATGAACTAGGAAGAGTGGGTTGCTGGGCAAACTTCAATTTAGGATGCCAAATGATCCACTACTCTGATTGGAAGGCCATCGGGTTCTGCACCCTCTGGGAGGTGTTGCACATTGACTGGGCGACTGGGATAGGGCGACAAACAGTCGGATGGTTGGGACGGAGGTGCATCACCTAGAGGTGCTCCTTCTGAGCGCTAAGGGTCTATCTGGTCCTTGCTCTCGTTCCTTAACCTGCAAGGGGAATCTCAGCTCGAAGACTGAGATTCGGCTCGAGGTTATTTCTCCTAAAAAAGAGAAAAGCGATGGTGGGTTCTTAATGGATCTCTAGCAAAAGTGGAGAGAGACCTATCCTAATCCTGCTCCGGTGAGCAAGATACAGGGTGATCAGATTGCATCCGAGGGTGATGGCGAGATGGCGGGTCGATTTATGCGGGTAGGTATGTGAAGTAGGGCTCCGACGCAGTGGTCGAAGACAAGGAGGTGGAGGACGATGACGAACGAAGATATGAAAGGCACACAAGATGCGAAGGAGATAAGTGATACCTAAGATTTCTGATGTGCTCAACGACGTCAGGAGAAGGCATAGGAGATGTTATGGCCTCAACCAGGTGGTGGAGAGCCTAGGAGGCTTGTCGTGGTGGAGCTCCAGCCACAAAGTGCGCTACGAGCGCTCGACCACCAAAACTCACTCCAAAGGGGTCCTTCGGGATCCTGCCACTCTCCTGAAGTGTCTAAGGGGAAATAGTGGTGCGAGGGATGAGCTGAAGAGTTGTAATGGTTGGAGGAGAGACTTTATAGGCAACCCTAGGGTCTAGAAGGATCGAGAGATAGCGTGAAACCCTTGGAGGATCCGAATCAATCTAGGGATCCACGAGAATCACTGATCTACAAGGAATCTTGGGTCCAAATTTCAAGGAGATTCATGGCTGAAGTTGGGCTGGGAAATATCGAGAAAAGGCTCCAGTGACGAGAATTTGGGTATGACCCGAATGGGAGCAAGGGTTGACCCGGGTCAACAAATCGGGGTCAACCAAATAGAAAATTCCATTCAATAAATCAAAGAATATTAAATAAAAAAAGTAAATGAATTTAGAATAAAAAAATGAATACACTAGAAAATGTGTAAAATTGTTGTTTTTCAAGCTATTTTTGTAATTTTTAATTATTTTATGAATTCATATATACAATTTTTATAGTATAGTATACTTATATATTTTTTAAATTTACTTTTATTTTATTATTTTTACATAAGTTCATTATATTTTAGATTTTATTTATCTACAACTTAATTAAAGAGATAAAAAAGAATTTTCATTTCATTTTTACTAGTAAATAAGGATGTTAAATAAATAGGTCTTTTATACAATATATACATGTGTGTCTATTTGTACAATGAAATTTTGATTTTATTTTTTAATTTATTTTATGTTTTTATGATTTTTATTTTAATTTTATAATATTATTGGAAATATTTCCAAATATTTAAAAATACAATACGCACAAATTCTGTAAAAAATAAATACATGTACAGGTGTAGTATAGCTATATAATTCATTCAAAAAATCAACTTTTTCATAATGACAAAAAATTATGAAACTACTCTCATTTTAAAAATTTAATTAGAGTACAAGAGAGACAATTTCCGGAAATTTTGAGTTCATTTGGAGCTGGAATTGATCTTTTATGTTTTGTTTTGAGGCTTCTTACGAGTGGTATTATTTGCACAATGTACATTAATTGTTTTTGCAAATATTTTTATTATTTATAAAATATTTTTATGTACAAGTTTTATTAATAAAGAGATTCATTTTTAGGTCAATTTGTTGAGGAATAAAATAGAGGAATGATATGTATATACAGGAAAAATGATGATGCATGATGATGACCCTATCGCTCCCTACTTTATTCCTTATCGAGCAGGTGTGAAGCATGATGATGACCTTCTCTCGGGGTTCAGTCAGTCTGTACTTATTTTCATTATTACAACCTTCTTCTCCTTTTCTTTTCTTTTTTATTCTTTTATTTTTAATAAATAGGTGTTAATTTCATAATATTAATAATTGTATATATAATGATAAATTATTGGGTTTACACATAGTTACAGATGTTTTGCGAAAATATTTGCCTAAAATAAAAGAATAAAGAATGAGAATCATAGATTCATCATGTATACACGTAATAGTCTAAAATCAACACATACCTTCGGTCTAAAGCTTGACACTCTTTTATGTGGTCGTTGTGGCTCCTTCCGTTCACCAATCCACACTCTCCTCGGATTCGACACCGGCATTCCCATTATGAAGAGAATCTCTGGTGAGATGTAACGTCCCGTGCTTAGGTCCCCGGTCCGTTATCGAGGCATTACTGGCCCTAATAACTTCTTGGGATCGGGCCCATGCGGACCCGATTAACCACCCCCAAAATGCTCAAGCCAGGTTGTTCGGTAGTAAGCTCCTCACTATTTATCCCACCCGGAAATTTCGTGTTCCACGGTATGGGAGCTTTTTTTGGGGGTGTTACAACCTCCCCCACTTATATTCGCAACGTCCTCGTTGCGACATGGCACATCACTTATTCCCAGTGATAGTGACGGCTCCACCTCTCGGGTAGCCCTTTCCACTATCAGAGAGAATTTGGCTCTGATACCATTTGTAACATCCTGGGCTTAGGTCCCCGGTCCGTTATCGAGGCATTACTGGCCCTAACAACCTCTTGGGATCGGGCCCATGCGAACCCGATTAACCACCCCCAACATGCTCAAGCCAGGTTGTTCGGTAGTAAGCTCCTCACTATTTATCCCACCCGGAAATTTCGTGTTCCACGATATGGGAGCTTTTTTTTTGGAGGGTGTTACATGAGATTTCTCTCCCTCTCTATCTCTCTCTGTCGCACACGAATGTGGAAAAAAGTGATTTATGGATTTTATGGCCTTATGGTCTTTTTAATAGTTTATAATGAGGTAAATTAATGGGGTATTAAAACACATTCAATTGACTATTCAATACTGCAATAATGGTAATATAGAATAAATGAAAATTTCGATGGAGGAAATTAAGATATTTGAATTTTATTTTAGTTTTGAGAAACTCAAGACCGTTACAATGTATAACCCTTAAAATAATTTCACCCTCAAAATTTCCTAGAATTGAAAGATGTCGAATAATGAAGATTTCACCTTTATTTCATTTTTCAGCATCCAAATAGCCTCTGTCTTCTGATGATCTAACCAAAGAATTTTGACCGCTAGAACTATGCGTTGATGAAATCAATTGTCTCTCCCATCAACGATTTATATTGGTTTCTCTTCAAAGAATAAATTTGATTGAATATCGTGATCTTCATGCTGGATCACAATTTGAAGGTCATGATTGTACTTTTCAATATCGACATGTGAGCCACATTTTTTATCTTTGAATATTCATGTAATAATGCAATATCATAAGTCACATCACCATTCTTTTCTTTTAATCTAAAAAGATCCCACAAAGAAACATCTTTGTTTTGGGAGATTTTCATAAATGCATGTTCTCTAACTGCGTAACTCAGCTCTCTTCTATGACAACCACCATAAGATTTCTGTCTACTTTATGCTGTCAGCAATCTCCTTTAGTTAGATCAATGCCCTTCACTCTAGTCTTAACTAGCTATGGCCTCAAAATATGTTTCTTGTCGTCATCACTTCAACATGAAGTTGATATACAAAGCCTTTTATATGGTGCTTCATGGGAAGTCATATTGATACTCACATGATAGCTATTATTTTAAGAAAATTCTGCTAAAGGGAGATGTCTATCTCAGTTGCATACAAAATCGAAAACATGCACTCTTACAATATCTTCCACTGTGGATGATCCTATTTTATTGATCATAAATTGGTAGGTGAAATGAGGTGCTAACTTAAATTTAGAGTACATAGACTCTTTAAATCTTTCCCATAATTGACTCGTAACTGATCTGACACAGTTGACACTGAACACCATATACACTAACAATCTTATGTACATACAGATCTATCATACTCTCAGTCGATTGTTCCAAGTCAATAGGTAAGAAGTGAGCTGATTTGATCAAGTGATACATAAAAACAAGTATGGTACTGATGATGTTTCCTAGTTTTGTATAAATAAATAAAAAAATCCATTCTAATATGCTTCCATGTTCATTTTGGTACCACACATCCTCATCAAGTCAATTTATAAGATATAATTCTTCCTTCTTGGGTATTTTAATAATTTTTGAAAGATTGACATCTTTTTATGCTACCTCGATCCTCCTAATTACCTCAATCTTTTTCATCATATCGACAGTGTTGATAATTTATGGAGTAGAAATTATGATTGCGAGCTCCAAGTCATGAGTAGGTAGTTACTCTCTTGGGATTTTTAATGGCATGATGTATAATTAATAACCTTTCCACTCTTCATAAAACATGCACATAATTTGTGTCGGATGTATTAATATAAACAACAAATCTTCTAGTGCATAATAATTTTAGAAAAGATGCACATATCATCCCATAATGAATCGACTGAATCATTAATCCAAAGAAGTAAATATTCATCTCATATCTTATCATATTTCAATAATCAATGCGACGATTATGACCTATATTTCTTTCTCAAAGATCATAAATGCCTTCCTATGGAGAAATATCGAGTCACAAAAAACTCTCTTTATACAATTCTTATTGTAACTAATTCTTTAGTCTTTTAAATTCAACATGTGCATGAGGATCATCCGAAGTCAATGTAGTTTTTGTAATAACATCAATGATAAATCCACTAGTCTATAAGAAGGTAACCTCAAACAATCAACTGGAAATGTATATGGAAAAAATTGATAACATCTAAATTCTCATTATATAATTGCGATGATTGTGCACCAAGTACCGACCAAATATTTTACATAAAACCTGTAATAGCTCACTTGTTTCTCATTTGCATATATTATATTCTCATAATACTCCAACTTTGTAACTTGATCTCATACACTTTAACCATCTTATTATAATGTCTATGGTGAAATCACTTCACTCGATGGAAAGAATCTCCGAAAAGTGGATTCAATTACGTTCAGTCTGTCAGTCCTTTACCCTATCTTTTAGATAAAATGTCCCAAATATTTCTTCTCCTTATGTAGTATGTAATTTCAAATGTCATCTCCATTGAATGCATCGATCCAATGCTTAACTTTTTTATATCATGTCTACCCTACATGATGAATGGATTGTTGAGAACAAAGACCTTGAATATAAATCCACCAAAGCTTCGCGTATGGTACTTTCACTGTCGAGTCATAATTGTTACCAACTCTAGTAATTATTGGTGTGTGTCCTTAGAAATCTCATTATTCAATGGAGACTCGTTCTCTCAGATAACCTAATTCCATAATAATAAGTCATCTGTTTAGAAAATCTAAGGGTCAATTAATTACATGTGTGTGTCCTTAGACATCTCATTATTCAATGGAGACTCGTGCTCTCAGATCACCTAATTCCAAAATAATAAGTTATCTATTTAGAAAATCTTAGGGTCAACTATATACATGTAATACCTAGGTTTGACTTTAGTCATGTTAGTCTTGGGTCACTATCTGTTGTGGATATCCTACGCCAAGAGGAACACTAGCACTGATACCATTTGTAACAGAATGGAACACACAGATCAACAGAAGCGTGCAAATTAAATTTGCACGAACGAACCATTAACGAATCATGAATGGTAGTCAATAAGGATACTAAAATCATTCTCAAAAGGACAAAAAATCAATTTCAAACTAAGATTTCTATCATTACATCACTAATAATGGTATAGATGCAAAATGTTGATAATTAATACAATAATATTTCCTCGGTTCCAATAGGCATACATATATCCTTCATATCACGCAATAAATCGTACCACACTAACATCTTGATATAATTGTCGCACAATCCTATCTGCATGACGACCCTTGTGAAAACCAAAAATAATCTCAAGGAATATCTTGTAGTCTACACAAGGCAGGACCACTAAGTCGTTGTGATGACAACTCTCAATGATCACTCGATAAATTCAACAATCAACCCATAATAAAAATATAAAGCAATAAAAGAGAATGTACGTGGATCAAAATATATTATAACATAGAAATAAATGTGTATAGTAGACAAGTAGACTCGGTATCAAACACAGGAAGACTAGTCGGTGTAGAAGGTATATTATTTATAAATAAATAATGAATAAATAATATGGTGTATTTGTACAATATTCACTCTATTAATCAATCAGATAATTAATGTTTTTCTGTATTTTTAATTTAATAAAATAACACTATTATATATATATTTATTTTTATAATTTTCTGATTTTTCATTCCTTTTCTTTTTAATAAGATAATATAAAAGTATAAATATAACTATATATAATGTAGGGTAATATAATTATAAATATAACTAAAAATAACCAAATTTTGTAAAATAAAACATTTTTATGCTTTATATATTTTCTAATTTTTCTATGACTTTTCAAGAATTTTTGCTAATTTTCAGGTATTTTTAAAGTCCTAAATGCACAAAATCG
Source organism: Ottelia alismoides (assembly GCA_037367405.1). NCBI lineage: Eukaryota > Viridiplantae > Streptophyta > Magnoliopsida > Alismatales > Hydrocharitaceae > Ottelia > Ottelia alismoides. The sequence continues at coordinate 72,551 of JAZKJV010002058.1, forward strand.
TGGACTTTTTAAATAAGCCAAATGTTTTGGAGATTCAAAAATACTAAATAGATTAAAAATTTCCAAAACTATTTCTAATAGATAATATATAATATACATAAAATTTAGATATATAAATAAATACTTTTACATCTAAAATATTTTTTTAAAATTTTTTAAAAGGATTTTGGAGCTTTTAATTTTTAGTGTTTTTCTTTTTCTCTCTTTTAGGGGTTTTTTGTCAAGAGGTACAAAATACAATAATAAATAAATGTTATTTTTGGGAATTTTTAAATACAATTTTATTTTTTTATTTTTTAAATAAAACATGGAATAAAACATGCTATTTGGATGTTTAATAAATTTGAAATATGCAAAAAATGCAAACCTATTTATATAACATTAAAAATCAATAAAGCAGCCACATAATCCTATTTTTTTTATAAACTTTAGAGTAAGGATGATATTTTTAAGAAGAGTATTTACCCAAGAGCCCTATAAAATTTATAAATGGCCTTCTCGACCTTTAAAACAACATAATTCATCCCTTGACCCCGTAAACTTGCTAAGTCTTACCCTATGAACCCTGCGATTTATCTGTTTGAAGATCGTGGGAGTTCTTGGGGTAATTTACAGGTTCGATAGGATAATTACATTGTGCAAAAGGTCGTAGTGGAATTTTAATAAGTTTCTAAGGTTCGTAGGGTAAAAATCCCTTATAGAAAATATAAATCATTTATAAAAATTAATTGAAGTAGTAGGGTATATTTGTAACTTAAATATAAGGCATGGGGAACAATGCAAAATACCCTAAAGTTCCGAAGTTTTAATACTAAACTACAATTACAAAAACCTACGAGGGTATAACTAAAAATGCCTAGCTCACGTGAGTGGACACGAGCTGAGCTGACAAGGACCAAAAAGCAATATGCAAAATTCTTAAGGGTTTCCTTGCAATTTTTATATAAAAAATAGATCTATTTTAAAAAATTATAGGACCAAATTAAAATAACCAATAAGGTAGGGGTTGGATGTCCAAATTACCCCTAGTAGGTTCTCGATCTAGAGGCTCTTGATACTTCACTTAACACATGGCAAAATCTAGACGACGAGTACCGCTTCAGCTTCAACATCTGAGATTAGATATCAAATGAGATCTGACGGTGGGGGCTCCTTCCAATCCAATGTCAGCTGTACGCCTGGGCGATCAACTCTTGATCCAACGGTGCAGAGGGGTCCAAGAAGAACAGGAGATGAACTCACACTTGCCAAGTTTGAATCCGATGCAGCTCGCTCCTCTGACCTCCTAGAGCACAATTGAGTGGCTGTTCATGTTCTAGTCACTCCACAACTCCCAGATTCTTCATATATGTTTGGGGATTACTGATCATCCCCTGGAGCTCGATGTTCCTACAAAAGGCCTGGGGGGGGTGTTTTTGAAGAACCTAGGACTCAGATGGCCCCGTCTAGATGCAAGACCTAAATGACGAGAATGGGGAGCACGAGGGGGAAGTGATCAGGGCGGTTATTGGTGGAAATCAGAGTGAAAATGGAGGCGGATGGTGAGGTTCAATGAAGTGGGGAAGACGAACCTCGAAGGTCCAGATCAGTGGAGATCTCGGTGGCTAGAGAGTGGGGAATGATGGAGAATCAAAGGGGCGAAGTTATGCGGTCAATAGGTGGGTCGGAACAAGGGAGTTATAGTATAGAACAGTGGCCCCGAGCTCGAGAGCTCCGACGATCTATAATTCTAAGATCTAAGCTAAATCTACTGATGAGCAGCTAAAAATGGCACGAAATAAAACTAACATCCTAATATACTTAAAAAGGACTGAAAATCTAACCTCGAGTGCTCGGAGACAACAAGATGGACTGCCGGGAGTAGAGCTCCGTCGATGGACTGGGAAGCACCTTCCACGTTGCTCCTTCTCACTACAAGGAATGGGGGAGCTCCTCCTGTCATGAAAAGCTCGGCCACAATGCACACCAAGGGGCTGAGAACGAGAGAAATACTAACCAAATTTCAAAAATGGCAGAGCTCGGGCTATATACAAAGGGAAGTTGATTGAGGGATTTCACACACATCAAGGGTTGTACGAGGAAGCAGAAGGGTTCACGTGATGGATCGTTGTGCTGAGAAGAGCTTTCACGATGGTGTCAAGTAGCCTCGGGCAACAGATCATGGTGGAAAATATCGAGAAGGGAGGGGTGTTACTCATCTGACATGGCTATGACCGGGGTTATAAGAGTTGACCCCAATCAACAAAAGAACGCCTTCTAAATGTCCAGCTAGACCACTAGAGGACAAAATAGACAAAAATGAAAAATAATTAGAAATAGAAAAATAATTGAATTAATTAAATAAAAGTTATAAAATAAAATTTGTATATTATTTATAAAGTATTTTACTATGATTTTTATTTATTTTTGAGTAAATTACTTTTTACAAGTATAAACATATGTATATTTACCTATGTTTTGAAATCTGTATTTTTTATTTTGTATTTTGATATTATTTATAGATATTTTATATATTTATAAATTATTTAAATATACTTAAATATATATATTTATTATATTTTTCTTAAGCTATTTACATACTTAAATCATTATAGTTATTAATTATATAGGTATTTGTATAATATATTCATCAATGTATAGAAAAAGACTTATTTATTTTAGTATCTTTTTGATAATTTTATCATATTATAATTATGTACATATACTCTAAAGAATATTTACAAAATTATAAACATATAAAATAATGAAAAATATAAAGAATAAATAAAATGAATGTTTTATTCATGTATAATGTACGCAGGGGTCCGAAATCTAACTGTTGCATCTTAACTCCAAAACAAAAGAAACCACCTTCAATAAATGACTAATAAAAAGTTATATACAATTATAGGTGATTTTTATGCATTTTGAATTTATATTGAGAAGGTATGGGTCTGGGAAGTTAGGATTTTGGATTTTTATTTTGAGTGTGGAATGTACAATTTGCATTATTTTTGCATAAAATAAATATTATATTTTTCTATGCATTTTTATTTACAACTTTTATGTACAAAATTTGTTAATTTGAAGTACAAAAATAATTAAATAAATTGGGTCCCGTGAATCAGTTATTTGGTATAATGAATTGGGATTTTTATTGTAATTTTGGCCCTTATCTCCCCCTACTTTATTCCTATTGACCCAATCATCATGATGCCTAAGTCTCTGGGTTTAGGGTCATTCACTACCTTTGGTATTTCATTTCTTTTTCTTCTCTTTTCTTTATTCTTTTATTTTGGCTATAAATGTTGTATTTTATATAATATTTACTCAATAAATGATAGAAGTTAATTATTGCAAAATAATGATATATACATGCATCTAACTAGGGTTTAAAGGCCAAAATTAAAGAATAGAGGTGATGAAATGAAGATTCAACACACCCTATACTTTCTTTTACTAGTCCTTATCAAACACTTATACCTATAAGTGCAGAAAAGAAAATAAAGAAAAGAAAAAGAAAGAACTTGGATTGATTTTAAGTTTTAAACTTGTCTTCGTAAAATCAAAGTTTGGAGCTCAGTCAGACCTTTTGGAAGTTAGGTTTGGTCGGAACCTTATTGGGAAACAGATTTAAAACACAACATCCTCTAAGACCCACAAGACTCTGGCCAGGTCTCCTCAAAAGCCAGTTCAGAACACTTCGATGTCATACACAGTCCGTTATGACTATGCGTCTATCTTGTACAATGTGTGTGTGATTTATAGCTCCTCTTGGCTAAAGCGATAGAAGTCAGTCTTCTCCAACATGGTGACCCTAATTCTCCAAACCAAAAACTCTTTCCTCGAGAAGCAGGGTATTCCCTTCTAAGTTCAAGTGCAACCGACTCAAGTAGAGGAGATGGAGAGAAGAATGGACGCTAGACCAGTGTAGCCAAGTCACCCAGCTACATGCTTACACACACATTTGACTTTTAAGCTCAAGTTTTCTTATTGGCTATATACATACTCTGACGGGAATAGATTTTTCTTGACTTTTTGCTGGTCTATTCTTTTCAAAGTTTTTGATTTTTTTCCTTTTTTTGAATACTATATAAAGCAACATTTACATATTAAATTTTTCCTATTGAGCCAGTAGAATATCAATTTTTTGAAGCATTATTGCAACCCACAACTTCTGTCATAAGACATCATGACAACTGGATTAGGTTGGGGTACAACTGCCACAAATGTGTGACTTCTGAGTTTCCATTGGCTTGTGTCTCATGTCGGTAAATCTAGCCCTCTACTACTTCAACTGAGGTGAGAAAAGGGCAAGGTGCAAGTGTGCAAGCTAGGTCACTATCAACAGGAGTCGTGCGTGTATTCTGAAATATTCTACTTAGGCAGTCAAGACAACACTAAACTAAGTCTTGTGGTCTCGAAGAATTTAGTCAAGTAGACCTGAAGTGTCTCAATTCCAGTTCCTACAAAGTTCCCGTAATTTAGTGGATTAAGGTTCAACCAAGCTCTAATCTTCGAATTTTATTTAGATCAGTTCAATCATTATCATCAATCCAAAACATGCAAATGCTATGTACAATGTAAGGAAAATAATTTTGTGATACAATTTTCTAATTTGGTTTTTTTATGAATTTGTTAAAAGGTTTTGCAAATTTTTGAGCACTATAGAAAATATTTTGCAAATTTTATGGGTTTTCAATTTTGTAAAATTTTAGAGATTTTTCAAAAATAAAAGATTTTCGACAAATAATTCTGTACAGATATTTACATGGGAGTGCATTTGTTATTTACTAGAATTTAGGTCTAAGGATTTACACAAGGAATTTATATGTTTTATTTATTTGGTTCATTTCTATACTTCTCAAAATAATTTTCAAAGGTTATGACAAATATTTTGAAAACTTTGTTTTGAAATAATAGTTTGACAAATAACTTTTAGAAACATTTACAAAAACTGAAAATCATTTTACAAAGATTTTTCAAACAATATGTATTGATTTTTCAAGCTAATTTTAAAACACTTTTCCAAACCATTTGCAAATAAATTTTCAAAGTATTTTATTCACAAAAAGAAAAGAAATTTTTACAGGCAAAGCATTTTTACAAAAGTTGAAAATATTTTACGAATCATTTTCCAAATAGTTTTCAAAAGATTTTTCAAAGTGTTTTTCAAACCATTTTCAAACATTTTGCGAAACATTTTTGACATGATTATTATTTAGTATATAAAAAATAATTGAATGTGTGTTCTAATTTTTATTAATTAGCCATATTATTGAAAATATGAAAGTACGAGTTATGGCTAAATATTTACAACGTTTATATGACCCCCCTAGTACCTTGAGCTACATCTTCATAGATCAGAGAGAAAAAAGAAGACATAACTTGTATTAAGTATATAGACTAGTCTATACTACAACGACTAAAGAATGAATGAATGATAATTTGATCGTCCCCCTATACTTAGGATGAAATAATACTAAGTATAACATGCTGTACACACGGTAGGGAGGGTTGGGGTGGGAATATACATATCACAACTCAGTTTCTCTCCCCATATACTCAGGGTAAGATATCCCTAAGAATAGACAAAAATATCAATAGGAGAGGAGACAATCGAGGGGATCAATAAAATAATCTGATAAAAAGAAGAAAAAAAATGTTGGGAGAATGTATGCATCACTACCCCTATACTTAGGGTAAAAGAGCCCTAAGTATAGGCAATAACAAGAGTGATGAAACAAAATGAAGAATGAACACTCGGCTCATCCACCACTACTATACTTAGGATAAAGTAAGTCTTAAGCAAGGCTAACACACGGAATGAGATGGATGAGTAAAATGATAGATGGAAGGGATAAGAAAGTCGATATACAAAGTGGAGACTATTCAGAGATCAAGAAGGTAGAAAGTGTACCATCTTTCATGATCGTTGAGGAATGGATCTTAGAAGGTGCAAGTCAATATCGAGGTAATCATCTTACTCACCCCGATCAGGATCGACATGGGGTAGATCCTCAGCAGTCTCAAAGCGAAAGGCACGACTGGTCAGTGGAAGTATGTTGTCAGGTTTGGCTTGGGAAGTCTTAGGGATCTCAAAACCAAAAGGCACGAACTCATCTACGGAAGTCATCAGATTAATACTGGCCTGTAAAGTCTCTCCTAGGTCTTCCTTCAACCCTAAGGTATCTTTGGTGAAGATGCTGCAAATGTCATCAATTCATAACTACATACAAGAAGGGGGTACTCCAAGGTCTATGCTATCCGAGTCTTCCTCCCTGAAGAGGAATTCTCGGATCTCAGTCTCATCCATGATAAAGCAAACCTCTCTAATATCAACAAATATGTCATAGTCCTCAGGGTCGACTGACACAGGTACACTCTCATCAGATGTGGGTCTCTGGTCCAAGGTGGGTGTAGTGATCAAGAAAACACACTTATCGGTAGAACAAAAGTGAACCTCTCCAGATCCATAATCAATAATAACTCTCACAGAGGTATGAAAAGGTCATCCCAGGATGATTGGAGGATGCTCCACAGGGATGGAGGTCTCCATGGACAGTATAATAAAATCAGTTGTGAAGTTCATGCCCTGGATCTGAATGACAACGTTCTCTAGAATACCCCTCAATCTCTTTATTGATCCATCAACAAATTGACAAATCATCCTGGTCTTCTTGAGAGACCCCAAATGAAGAGACTGTACCAAGGATAAGGGTATTATATTAATCGAAGCACCGCCGTCATGGAGAGTATGATTACAAGAATAGTCAGAAATGGTGCATCTCACAAGAGGTGTAAAAGTATCCCTTTCCTATAGAGTGGATGGTAAGTGATGGCTTAGGTAGTGGTCATGGTGAGAAGGTGTAATATTATCTTGGTTGGAGGTGTAGATAATTGGTTCATGACCTTTTGAAGTGGGGCCTCAATAATATCATGAATAGATGCCACAACTTAGGGGTGAATAAATATTTTATGTAGGCGAACTCTCTGCCCCTCGCCTCTGAGACTGCCTACCAATCTTGATCTCTTGCATCGGATTTACATAGGCCAACGCACGGTCCCCCCTCTCTCTATCTTACTAACGTGAAGGGATCATGCACATTCACTTTTCTTGATGCTTTTCACCCTCGCTCACTGGAAAGCCGGACAGATGGTGGGAGCAACCATCCCGACACCATCCTGAGACCCACACTGATCGCTTAGCTCTAACCAGAGCCCGTCATCCTAATCAAGAGCTGGACTGCTTCACTCGCCCTCAGACGCAAATGGGCAGTTCCCTCCCCTAGTACTCTCACAGGATAGCTTAGGCAGTCTCAGGCAAGACTGTTTAAAGATTTTCTATCTCTTCCATACAAGGGAAGAGATCAGAATCAACATCTACATAAGGATGACTTTGAGCAGACTGTACAGTGTCATCCTTGGGGGTGAAGGTGGGAACTGTGGTGTGTGTATGTGTGGGCAAAGGAGGTGGCATGGGTGCCCTCTCCTCACAAACTGTCTCATGTAGGTGTCTCCCAGTATCTTTTTGTATTTTTAAAGTTTTCTCATTTTTTTTTGTATTTTGGGCAATTGCATGATCTCATGGGGTGTCCTCCAGTGAGTCAATGGCATGAGAAGGTGAAGCGGTAATGTGGCTCTTATTTAGGCTAGTCAGGTCATCTATCATCTGATTCATTTTCTCGACTACCTGGGTTACATACTCAAGAGCGGTATCCATAAGAGGTGACTCCAATAGCTCAATCTCGGGTGGGAAATGTAATGGTGGTGGTGGTGGGTAAAAATCAAAATCCGAGGCCTGAAATTGTGGATGAGGCGGATATGTACAAAAGAAAAGTCAGGAGCAAAGTCTTCCTGATAAAATGGAGGTGGATTGGCCAGAGAGGAAGAAAGATCCATGAAGTTCGATAAAAATCACTCCTGTCAGCCATCTACAAAATAAAAGACGGGGATCGAGAGAGCATGAAGGACAAGTCAATGTATGCAAGAAAAAGGTGTAATTGCGCAGAGAAGATCGAGTATGCACACAAACGAGCATAAATAAAAAAAGAAACAAACCCCTTAATTCACCAACTGAACACAATGATGACCGTTAAAGACCAGTCTTTTTATCTTGTCAAATTTTAGAGTTAGTTGAATTTCAAAAAATTGCAGAAGCACGCATGTAGGCCTGGGATTGGGGCCCAAATCTCAAGTGGGTACATGCCAAGTATAAAATGATGAATACAATGAGGGGGTTACTCTTATGAAGAATCTGTGATTCATAACTCTAAAAGTTGAAAATAGAGCTTTGTTCCTGAGTAATTAGCTGCATTTCTCTGTTTATTTTGTATTATTCTCATTCATGCATTTAGAATTAATATCTACATTTTAGCACACATATTTATATTAAATAAGAAGCCAAATTCCTTTGTAAATATCATATGTATATTCACCATATTTTCCCTTTTTTTATTTTTCACTAAGTCAGAATTGAATAAAATCAGCTCTATAGTTTACAAATTACTAACACTAATAAGTAAAATTACCAAAAAATACTAATTGATAAAATTGTCCAATAAAACCCTAACCCTAGTTTGAGACTAAAAGCCTTAAATGTGAATATCTCTCTCTTATAGTCTCCTATGGACCTCTACTCACTTTTGAATTAATGTACGTTCAATTACCTCCAAAAAAGGACCAAATTCAAAAGAATCGGAGTTTGTATATGAAGCTTGGGTTTTAGGCCCCTCATTGTATATTGTACATATGTCCCCTTTATTTTATTTATTTTATCTTTTGATTTTATTGAATATAAAATACGAAAAATAGATTAAGGTGTAAATATTTATCACATTTTATCTAATTTTATTTTGATTTTTATCTTTTTTAAAAATGACAAAAATTTGAATAACACAAAAATGCAGTATTTTATATCTATAGGATACCACAAAATATGTTTTATACAATGATTTAGTTTGATTTTGGATCCTTCACGGAAGTTGAAGATCTTGTCAAAAGATGAACAACTTTCATGTCAACTACTTTTAAATTTGACCCCTTTTGTTATTTCTTTTTTATTTTTTCTTTACATTTATTTTTTGACTTTTCTGGGAGCGACACATGGCATCTCTTGGAGCCACCACGTGTCACCCCATTTTTTATTTTTTTATTATATTTTATTATATTTTCCTTTATTTTATTTTTCTTTTATTTATTTCTTTTATTTATATCATTATTACTTTAATTATTTACTTTACTTTATTTATTTAATTATTTATTATTATGTTATTTTTTATTTAATTTATTATTATTTCTATTTTAATCTTAATTATAATTATTTATTTATACTTTTTATTTTATTTTATTTATTTATTATTATTTTTTACCACGTGACCGGGACACCACATGCCATGTGGCGCCCCTCTCCTTCCTCCTCCCACGTTACCCGCCCGTCCACCTCATGAAGCACGTGGCCCGCACCCTCCAACCCTCCCTCACCCCCTCTCTCTCTCTCCGTGTAGCTGTCGTTCTCGCTGCGCCAACTTCCACCTCACACTCCTGGTGGTTGCGCACCTGTCGCTTGCGCAACCGCCTCCGCCCCACTTCTCCTCCTCTCTCCCTCGATCTCCACTCCCCCACCAACTATCCTCCCAAGACCCGATTCTCCCATGCAATCGTAGGACCTACACTACCCCCCACTTCTCCTCCAAATGTTGTCCATGACCCCCATCTTCCTTTCCCGCTTCTAACTTCCCACACAGCCTGATCGATGCCCCTCGTACAACGCTATTCACCAATGGAGAGATGATAGGACACCAACCCCTTGTTTCGTAGTTGACTACTATAGCACCTCCCGGTTGAGAGATGACGGTTGTTCTCCATGCAAGGATAGATCCAAGAAGGAATCACCTCCTCGTAGCAGCAACCCAAGCTTGATGCTCAAGCTTTGAGCCGATCCACCGCCACAACTCTTGAGGCGAAGACCAGGGTCGAGCGTAGCTCCCTCACCTCTCCAGCGAGCCTCCATGTAACTACACTCTCTCTTCTATCTCTTCCTTTCTTCCTCCTTCTTCCTATTCTCTTTTTCTTCTCTTTCATTCCTCTATCTGCTCTTCCTTCTCTTCTACTTCTCCTTCGACTCCACCATCCATCACCACACTCATGTTACACCGCTCCACCTTACCATCCTTCAACCACCATCATCGCCACCACACCAAGGCTTTGACTCCACCTTTATCTCTGCCATCCACACTCCTCTACTGATGAGATTTGCCTGTAGTCGCCATCAGACGCGTACCCTCCACTCACCCGCAATTCACAACCCTGACCCTAGATCGCCACTGACCGTGCCCAGCTATGCATCGACATCACCCATCATCACCAACAATGCCTTCACTGTCAACCAGCCGCTCAACCTCAACATCACCGTCATCGCCCCTCCGTCTTGCCTCCTCGTAGGACACATCTCATTTGCGCCAGCACCCAATCACATCGATCGCCACCACTTGAGGCCTTCAACAGCTAGCCGCTCTCGACATCTGTTTCCAAGTAGGACCTTTGCGTCAGTTGCCTGCACCACTTGATTACCCAAGCTTCCATGGCCAAGCTTGCTCTCCACCCTCGCTGCCTCACAACCCCTATAGCTCTCTGTGTGGCCGGTTGTGTGTTGGCTGACAAGTAGTCGCTCTCCAGAATCCCCGCTCCACCACCTTCATCTCCTTGGCTTGCAGCCTCGCATCGCTCACCCTCAACCGTACACGCTTATCCTCATCCCTTCCTCAAAGCATGTGAGGGTGGTGGATATTTGCGCCAAAGCGCCCAACACATCTCTCATTCATGCGGATACCCTTCCCTAGCAAGGGCACGAGTTGCACATGTGCCCCTTAGTCAATTGCAGAGCGACCCCCCTTGGAGCTTTTGCACAGAGGCCCCCCATTGTCCATAATAATTGGAGAAACCCCCGCTCTGGGGTGACATCAGCAACACATCAGGGCATGTGCGCAACACCCCCTGGGAAATTTGCGTGAAAATCCTCAAGGTTCTAGTAAATAAAAAAGTGTTTCTCTTAACGTTATTTTCTTTAACTTTTAATTTCTAGATTTTCATTGATACCCCTATGTTTTTACTTTTGTTTAGACCTCTATTTGCCATCATTTTTTTTAATCTAAAAACTAGATCTTGTAGAACTACTTATGCTTACCGTTGTAGATGCTCAATTGGATTTTTATGAGGTATGATTGATTTTATATAATTACTTTTGTGGAAAATTACATATTTTTCCCACTGTGTGCTCTTTAATTGATATTAATTATTTGTTACTCCCAAAATTCCTAAAAAATAATAATAAATATATTTTAGTATGTGATGAATCTGCGATTTGTCATCTTTATTCCTTTTTTTTAGCTTAAAATCCCTTATAAAACACTTGCATAAAACACTAACTCCATATTCTTACTAACTTGCATCTGTGTCAATATTGTACATTTCTTACTAATTTTAACCTAAAATAAATAAATAAATAAAGAAAGGAAAAATAAAGAAAATAAAATAAAAAAGGAAGACTGTATATAAGCTGACCCAAACCCGGAGGGAAGGTCAAGACTTGACCTGATCGACCAGGAATCAAGTAGGGGGAGATATGGTCCTTAAGCAGAAAACTCAAAAAAAAATGTATGTGTTGTTGTAAATACGTCTGACTTATTTCATGTATATATGTATATAACTGACACTAATTTATTTGTGCATTAATTGACTCAAATTGAATAACTTTCAAAACCAAATTGTAAATAAAAATGTATCCTAATTAATAAAAATGATTGCATAATTAAATCATGTACAGAATAAAAGTAGCCACACTTGGAAAAAGCCACTAATCACTAATTGAAAGACCAATTCCGGCTCCATATGAACTCAAATTGAACAAATATCACTTCCATTGCACTCTAAATTAAATTATCTTCAAAATGGTTGTATTTTCATAATTTTTGGAGTTACAGTTGAAAAGTCGGTTTTCTGGGGTTGTTTCTGCATTTCCCATGTATTTTGTATATATTGTATTTGTATATATTTGTAAATATTCTTACTAATTTTTAAAATAAAAATAAAAATATACAAAATTTAAATTTTTTAAAAAGCTAATTTCATAATTGACCCTTGTATATAATGTCACATATGTATATAGTATATGTATATAGTTGCTATTTTTAATTAACCTCCATAAAAAATAAAAAAATAATATTTTTTTAATTCAAATCAATAAAGTGATGAAAATTCAAAAAAAAATTGATAATTTTGTAAATATTTTTTTATCTCTTTTATTTTGTCTCTTATCATCTCTTATCTCTTCCACAAAAAATTGAAAAAAATTCATTTCAAATTTCATCTCTTATCTCTTCCACCAAAAAAATCAAAAATTCAAAAATTTAAAATTCATCTCTATCTTCTCCATTTATATGGCTCCTTCTCCCTCATTTCATTTGGATCAATCTTTAGAGAGAGGAGCCTGATCTCCGAGAGTCTTCTTGTCGAGAAAAGGTGTCTAGCCTCCGAGCCGTCCGGTGACAGCGAGTTGGCCTTCGTCGATGCGATCACGATCATTTATGCTCCTAAGGTGAGATCCACATTTTTATTATTTTTATCTAGGCTAATCATTGTTTACTCCGTCGCATTTTTATTCATCGTCATTTTGTTTTTCTAGATCATTAAAAATTCCGTTTCGAGTTTATCCATCTCTGATTCCGAATTTTCATTTCATTTCTCGATCTTCACGCATTCTGTTATACCTTCCACGATCTATCAACTCCGACCATGCACGATGGTCGGAGAGTCAGATTCGATCCTTCCACTTTTACCGAATCCCCGTTCATTTTCCGACTTTAAATAAATAAAAAATTTATTTCTTTTTGTTCTCTAATGTTTGTTTTGTAGGATCATCTAAAAATAAAAAAAATAAAAAAAGAATTTCTTTATATTTTGTATTTTCTGTTTTTCGGATTTACAAAAAATAAAATATTTTTTTATTCAATGTTTACATAAGAAAAAAAATAGAAAATAAAAAAAAATAAAAAATAAGACAGCAGCAGGGGGCGACGTCACCTGCACCCCCGCTGCTCGCGTCATCGCCGCTCGCCCAACAGCGGCCCCATCTTCTTCCGCGAAGACCTCCAGCAGACTTGCGGTGGCTCCTTCGCCGGCCGCACCCTGCGCCCGCACAGCAACGCCCCATCGACGCCCAGGCCACGCCCCCCGCCCGTAGCTCCCAGGCCGTCCTCCACCAGGAGCGCGCCTCCGCACCGCCCGTAGCTCCCACCGCCAGCCGAAGCCCTCGCCCGCATCTCAGAACCGCGCCACCGCCGCCCTCTGCTCCAGCTGCGCCGCCATCAACGTCGCTCTCCTCCCCTCTCCAGCGCACGGCCGCCCTTCATGCATCTCTATGCCGCACCTCCCCGTGCGCGCCCGCGTGTCCCCGCCACGTGAAGGAAGAAGCTTGAGGGAGGCGGCGACCCCCTTGTGTCCCTCTTGTTGCCTTGTCATCGAAGGAAGAAGAGAAGCCCTAGGGTTTCTTCAATTAAAAAAATTGGAAAAATATCATAACAGTTCCTAGAAGTTCTGCATATTGCAAAGAAGGCCTCCAAAGTCTAATTTGGGTGAAATTACATCTGAGCACCTGGACATTCTCATAATTATAAAAACGTCCCCGCTAGAACACACCACTTACATGCACCTAAGGTAAATTGCAAACTTTCTCCTGAATTTCATTTCTGTTAGCTTTTCATACAAAAACTTTTCAAAATTACATTTTAGTCCCTGAACAACAGAACATTAATTTTCTTGCTCTCTTTGAATGAAATAAATGTTTTTATTAGCCAAAAATTCTGAGAAAATTGTGTTATGCTCCTGATGTTCATATCCATCTAGTATAAAATTTTCTTTGCATTTTGATTTCATTTGATATTATTAAATAATAAAAAATATGTCATTTTTCCCTGTTTGAAATACAAAAATTCATAAAAATTCAAATATTGTTCCAGAAATTCCAAAAAAATAAAGTAGTTGTATTTCATTGTCTTTTAATTTCTGACCAATTTTCGCACATTAATTATTTATAAAAGCCAAAAAAATTGAAAAACATCAAAAAGCTTCTAAAAATCAGAAAAAATTCTACATAAATCTAAAATTGTGATCTCAGTTCCTGTTTGTAGATATTTGCATGTAGTTTGTCATAAAAAAATTGTCAGGAGTTTTGGGCATTTAAAATATATTTAAGTTGCAAATTATTCCAGGCTATGCACATTTTCTTATTTTCTCACTGTTTGATTTTTAGAAAAATACAAAAACATCTGAAAATTCCACAAAAAATCCCAAAAATATTTCAAAACTTTTAAAACCCAAAAATATTTTCTTTTAATTTTTCTTTGCATTTTTGATTAATTGAAAGATTACATAAAGAGTTGGTGTGCGTATTTTTAACCTTATTCATATTGTTCGTTATTTTTTGAAAATTTAAAAAAATTGCAAAAATCAAAATCATTAAAAATTTGAAAATAAAAAAATAGAAAAATAGAAATAAAAAAATTAAAAAGATAAAAATCACAAAAACCAAGGATAGTTGTCCTTTGAGATTCTTGTTTTCTCTTAATTGATTTTCAATTAATTGAATTACCCTCAGAATTTGTAGCCTCCCTGAGTTCGACCATGTCCGCTATACAGATTAATAAGTAGCAAAAATTAAAAAAAATTTTGTTGGTCACAGGATTTTGGGGATAACAACAACGACACACACTTATTTGTTACATCAATAATTTTTCCGACCCTCAGATTTTCGCTAATAACAAAATTGTCATATCGTTGCCGGGGATAAAACAATAAAAAAAATAAAAAATATCTGAATTTTCGTGCTAATAGTATGTTCTAAATTGTGCTCCAGTTTCATGGCATTTGCATAAATATCGGGTCGGAATAAAGATTTTGGTGATTAGAGTAATCATTTTTTAGTAGATTGCAAACTCAACAATTTTATGATTTAGATTTGTTCATGGATAGATCCTCATTAGATACATCTAGGATAATTTTTATTCCTGAAAATAAGTTCTCTATTTATTAAAATTAATTTTATAAAAACCACCCTACATTCATCATTAATTTGTAATTAATGCATTTTGTATCAGAAACTTCTAAAAAAATTGCAGAGCATTAATTTCATCATGATTCACATTCTTGCGAAGTTTTTGGATTTTTGGATATTGTTTGATCGTAGATTGCATTTTATCCCTTAAACTTGCCTAAATTTGCATGACATTCTCACTTGCATAAAAAATTTAAAAAATGCCTTTATGAAAACCTATACTCTGGATCACCTATTATCCAACCTAAGGAGCCAGTTTCCTCCCTGTGTTCGACCATGGGCTTGCCCATGTAAAAAAATAAACATATTGACCTCTCGCTTTAGATGAGTAATTATCTTTAGTGGTTTTTGATTAATTCAAATTTCCCACCTACAACGCAAATTAAATGTTAATTCCACACAACAATCGTGGGTAATTCCATGTTTTACAAATGGTGTTGTTGTCAGGGAGGCATGGCTTAGGTTGATTTTTTTAAAATATAGTTTTTAGGTTTTCTGGTTAGTCAGACCCCTGCTTTTTCTTATAATTATTACTCTGTTTATTTTCTTACATTTTTTATTTTGTTTATTTTGTTTATTTTATTTTGTGTATGTCTCTAGCCACCATCTTATTTTTGTTTGATGGACCCAACACGACGGAGCAACCACATAGGTGGCCGAGCAACTCAAGAGCATTGGAGGTCAACTTTTCTAGGAATTAAGCCTATTGAAGGATTCACGTTAAATTTAAGATCGAGTTGAGTCGTAAGAGAGTGCTGAGTTTAGTATTTTATTTCTAGAATTAATTTTATTTTTTGTGATAATTGTACATTTCTAGCAGATTAAGTTTCGCGTGTGTAACTAGACTTTGGACATTATTTTGTGGTGTGTTGAGACCTGTTTCGTTCTCCAGTGAGGGTGGAGCTCAACTTGAGTGGCTCATAGGTTAGACCTACACTTGCGACTCTTAGAGATTTTTAAATGTTTTTATTTTCTTGTGCTCTTAAAATATATGATCATGCATTTAAATTTCATAATACACACCATAGAATGTTCTATCGAGTCAAATGAAAATCACATTCTTCCTGACTAATAGGAATTTTTGTTAGATGAGATTTCATCGTTTGCATTCCATATATCATAAAAATTTTCAATTCTGTATTGCATCTTGCATGTAGAGCACAAGGATTACTATAAGTCTTCTGAACTGGGCATGCATCAATGATTTTTTGATTGCATCGGTTTTTCTCGACTCCCTTTCTCTTGGTTTTCAAAACTTTGGATACAATGAATCGGGACTGGATGGTAGGCGTGCTATGTTTGGTGGACTTAACTAAGTGATAATCTAACTTAAAACTAGGACTGCTAATTAAATTTGACAAAAAAAATTGCGTAAAACTAACACTTGCTTTCGGGAGAGCAACCTCATCATTGTACGCTTTTTATATTGCTTATTGAGAGGTGAAGACACATACCTAGGCTAGTGCCCAAAACCCACTTCTATATCTTACATAAATGGATTGATATCTTGCTTTATCACATAAGTAAAATCGAAAAGATAACAGTTGGACCTTTGCTACATCATTGTGGTGAGTTGGTGAAACTAGGGTTTTCTCTTGTGTTTGTTTCTGTGTCTGTCTGTGTGTGTTATTCCTCTGCGTATCTATGCATTTTTCACTTCAATTCGATTTCACTTCTTTCCAAAGATGTCGAATTGTCGGTATCCATATTAGAACTCTTCACTTCATATCTTCTTGACTAATTATCGACCATCTTCACCACCTCACTCTTCCATGTACACTCCACCATACACGGGAGACCCTTACCCGTGGTCGGTTTCACTCCACCCCGCCTGACTTCCCCACTTCTTCGCATGTCTCACCTACCCCACCCTCTTACACCCGGATCCACTTCCTTCCCGGGTTGATTCACCTTATAGTCGGTCACTTACTAGAATAAAAGAAACATATAAAGAGAAAGTTACTGTTGAGACGAATAAATGGCAGAATTACCTACCACTACGTACTTCATTTCCTCTTCATATGAATATGGGACATGCCAACAAATTATACATCCACCACCAGTCAGTGAGGGTTCTTATTTATTGGTAAGCACCATCATCTAGTCTCTGCTGCTTATGGGCCAGTAGTAGTCGTCCCCTATATAGGTTTTCAAAGAAGAAGAGAAGTAAGCAAGGGCTGGTTAGTAAGTCAAGCAATTGAGTATGAGGAAGAGATTTACCGGCATTATGAATATATAGATAGCTTCAAAATGGGGGTAGGGGAAGTGAGACCTTCCTTAACCTTTCGGATTGACCAATGCACCTGCGAAGGACTTGTTGAATAGGACCATCTAGACATGGTGCACATGCTGGTCTTTAGATATGATGTCTTGCACAAAAGGAGAAGAAGAGCATGGTGCAAGTGCACCTCCGGAAACATAAACAATATGCAAATTGACTGCAGGTTATAACATGGTCGAGTGAACACACAGAATGGGGAGGCCCACACTTTATGATCTTCCAGACTTGATTGACCTTAGTGATCAAGCTCATATTGATCGGCCTTCGTACCCATTCGGAGAGCCTTCACATACATGGGATTGGACTAATTAGCTCGATCTACAAACCCCATGTCTATTGACTCCACCACATGAGCCTCTGGCCAATTTCTGCCACACGTACGGTCTATACTCGACCCAACATTACTTGCTAGAGTCTAGGTATGTTGAGTATAAGACCTCCAGTTCTCAGCAGGATCTTTCAATTGAAAAGACTGATTTGCCCTGAAGAATTTTGGGAGGATAACACATATAGAATAATTAAGAGATATGAATTAGAGGATAAATTTAGAAATGCCATCAAACGACTAATTTCATTTTATACCGGCTCACGTGTGAAAATGAAGAATGAAATGAGCAGAACAAATGTTGAAAATCTGGAGGACACAAGGAAATACACAAACTTTGTAGAACTGGAGTATATTCTACCTCCCTCTTATACTGACCACTTACCTTCCAATCTAGAGTATGTACATCCTCCTACTACTCCTTCACCTATCAAAAACAACAAAAAATAGAAAATCCCAAAAAGACCAAAAAATTGAAAAATCAGAAAAACTCATAAAAATAAAAAATGATTTTTAAAATTTGAAACCCGCCCTTAGGGAAGTGACTACCAAAGAACTAATTCTAGAGATTCTCTTAATAAAGGCCATAGAAAACTTTCCTAACCTCAAAAGATTTGTGAGAAATAGACAATGACTGAGAAACATCTAGTGTCTATGGCCACCTTCTTAGTGATGGGGAGAAAGACCAAGAGACTCAGAGTGAAGAGGTTGCCTCGCATTGAATGTGTAATCACAGACACCAATTCTACCCATGTGAGAATCGATGATGACTCATCGATAAATTTCCTCCCGACTTTCATGTTTGACAAGGTCAAACTTAGACCTCTTAGGAAATCGATAGCAATCGTGTAGCTGACTGGCCGATCCATCAAACGATCGAGAGGAACCATTCAGTCATCATTGCTTTCTGAGATGCTCCACTCAGTGTGGACTTCACAGTCATTGATATTGAGCACCTAGGAGAGTTTACCCAGTTTCTCATTATTTTTGGGAAGTCGTTCTTAGCCTTGTCTAAGGTGACTATAGACTACGAGACTCGGGAGATCGATTTCCCTACATTGGGTACACACCGATCGCATATGACCTTTGAGGACACACTCAAACCCAAAGTAACCCACATAGTCGCTGACAATTGTGACCATCGAGTGGTAGATGCATCACACATCTCTACTACAACTGAGATACAGACTGTTCAGCCGACCATTAGATTAGAGACTCCCCACACATCCATGACTCCCGCTGCTTGCATCACTGCCAATGCCAAACCAACTGACATCACTGGCACCTACCCGAGTCGTGCGCTGACCCTTCAGGAATATTACAATCTATCCGGTTAGATGAAATTGACCCATGTTCAGCACAACACCATATTCCAGACCTTCAACAAAGGAGACAACCAAGATGAAATTGATCCTTCCCAAAAACACGGTCGCTCTATCCTCTAGTCGGTTATCCAGTGAGAAGAAGTCGATAATTGATTCCTCGAGGCATTCCTTCGAATCCCTCTAGTCACATCACTTTCTTCTCCCTCTTAATGCTTCAGGTTCTAGAAAACCAACTATGAAAGTTTCCTTCAACATACCAGAGAAGAAATTTTCTGAGGATTCCTCATCGGGTTCAGATGAGGTGATTTACATGAGTGAGCTCAGTTCGGTTGTTCTTAAACCTCATCTGAGCAAGGAGCCATGTGTCGACCCTCGTTGGAAGATCCCTTTACCTCATTATTATTAGTCATCTGAGGATGATTCTGATAGCGACACACCTGTATATTCTCCACCTCCTCGTTCAAGCAAGAAGGTTTGTTACAAATCTTCTTGATCCATTTACATTCTCCCTCAATCTTGTATAGTCTTCTTCTTCTTCTATTCCTCCCACCCCAGTGATTAATATCACTCGCCCCGACTCCATATTGTTTTAATTTATGGCTATACTTAGGCTGAACAAAGCCTATGTATAGGGCGAGTGTGATCCGAGTCGCTCCTTCTATTCTTTTTTATTTTCTCTCTGTATGTTCCCCAATCCCATCGGTTCTCATACTTACTTTCTTGTCCTATAATTAGGCTAATAAGAGCCTAAGTATAGGAGAGACTGATGCCCACAGTGTGTATATGTTCATCCATTTCTCCTCATGACCTCAATTGCCCCATTTTTTCTCTTCTTCTACACTTATGTTGTCCATAGCATAAGTATAGGGGGGCGGGTCGACTTATATACTTTTTGTTCTTTTCACTCTCCTACGCTTAGCATGAGCTCTGTCTTTTCCTCACTTTTCATGCTCCGAGGACATAGAGCACATTAAGTATAGGGGGCGTATACACATTACATATATACTTTACCCATAGCACATACTTTCATGTATTTTTATATATATTATGAAATATATAAGTGATGGGTAAAATTGATAATTTTTTTGTAAAATACATGTATATTTGTGTAATATGTATATTGTATACGAGCTGTAAATTTTGTAAAATGTGTAATAAAACTTATAAAACATTGTGAAATCTTTTTAAATTAAAACTTTTGTAAAATTATTATAAAATAGGAGGTATACCGGAAAATAAAAAAACTTAAAAAAACATTCATTAAGAAGTGCTTCTTATTTACTCTTGCATATCATCCTTTCATTAAAAAAATCATCATCTTCATTCATTAACACCTGCATTTCATTTGCATATCTAGCATATGCAAAGTGAAAAGTTAGTGGGTTCTGAACTAAGTTATGAATAGAAGTTGAGGATGGATTTGATTTGACCTTAATCTACTTAATTTCAGTTGAACCTTATAGGAACTGGAGTTGAGACTTTTTAGGTTGAGAGACTTAATTTTTTAAGTCCACAAGACTATGTTCAAATGTCATCTTGATTGGTCTAAGTAGGATATCTCATACACACGCATGATTCTTTTGTTGGACATGCGAGCCCACGGTGAGCCATTATGCAATAAATTTTATTGCAAATATCATTCCCTAATCTGAAATGAAGAATACATAATTTGCATAATAGATCGCTTAGTACAACTAGGGTTATGCACCATGGCCATCTTGTTGATCATACAGCTGTTGATTCAAATATTGAATCATAGAGGCTGGTTCTTGGATGAACATCTAAAGAGTTAGATTGAGGACTCATCAAGCACCATCAAATGTTTGTTAAGAGAAGATCTCCATCCTGAGTAGGAGATGGCAATCCATTCTCAATTAGGATGATATCTGGCCGACTTCTTGATGCAGGTCCTCTATATAGGAATAGAGATTCGGAGATGTCAGATTAGTTAGGTCGAAGAGTTGACTTAACGAGAACGAGATAACCAAAGTCCTATATCATATACTGTCACGATATAGGCACGCATCCTCTGACCGGAGACAGATGTGTTACTATATGTCTGAGTATGTACATTTGGTAGACCAATAGGTTGATGACCTAATCAAGGTCTATACATCGACGCGCTGGTGTGCATGCAAGGCATATGAGTAATACGATCTCTCAAAGGGATCATACATGTTCAGTTACCGAATCGGAAGACATGAGCTCACTCATGATATATTGGGAAGAATCAAATTTCATGCACGGTCGTCTCGCATTGGAAGCTTGACTAAATTTGTAGGTTTAATATATACTTTTGTAAAGTATATGATCAAGACCTAGGTATGATATATGCTTTTGGAAAGTATATGATCGATACCGACTCCCAATGTTCGAATGTGAAACTTAATGATAAAACTCTGAAGTAGACAGTGTAAAATTGATCTTATACTTCAGGTTTATTCTGAGTCTTCCAGTATGCAGTATGTATAGGTATTGGGAATACCTGAGGGTAATATGATCATAAACGGTTGTATAACCATGACGCTTCCATTCCTAGGGAGTGATGAAACGGGTCTGGATTTTAGTGACTCCTCTCAGTAGAGAAGTAATCTAATCTTAGTCCAATTGTTGGACATTGACCTGAATGTGATTCGGATGCAATGAGAAGATTAGATTTACGATCTTGATTTAATCAAGCATTTATGGGAGGAACAAGATCTGGATTTGAGAAGTGATCTCAATATCCAAGTCACTATACGTGGAATAATACAATCACCCTATCCTTATCTCCAAGTATCTGCGGAGAAAGCGCATTATCATTGAAAGAGTTCAAGATAATTTCATTGTTGATATATGTATCCAAGCATTGACAAAATGGATAATTAAATGTGATTTAATTATCATGAATAATATGGATTTGATTCATATTATAAAGAAAGTTTTCTTAGATAATTAAATGTGATTTGATTATCAAAGATGTGAATAATGTGAATGTGATTCACATTATTTGGGCACACAAGAATAGAGATCCAAGATGATTAAATGCGATTTAATTATCATGGATATGAATAATGTGGATAGCACTATCCATATTAATCATATATATTATAAATGTGATTTATAATGTATAAGAGAGAGCTATTTGTAATTTACATTTGTTAATTAAATGTTAATGTGAATTGGATTCACATTGAACATTAAATTGAAAATGTAATTTACATTTTATTTTGGGTTGTGAATGTGATTCACAAATTTTTCAATGACAAGATTGCAATGTCTACAAAATAATTGTGAATTATTTTTCTAGAATAATTTGCAACAAAAGTTGTTGCATAATATTGGAGATTACATAATAGAGATGAGAGCCACCTTCCATATATATGGAGTGGACGGCCACCACTCCTATGAGGAATGTGTGACCGTCCCCTCCTTCCAACATGGAAGGAGGCACTCTCTCTCCTATGATCTCCATGAGATCTTTATTTAATTGATGATTGAATTATATTGATTGATAAATATAGATTTAATCTAAATTAAATTAATTGTTGTTGGTTTTTACCAACACAAATCTTGGCCATTAAAAGAAACACAAATCAATGCTAGCCATTGGATTTATGTAGTCCATGGATTGAGATCCATAGATCCCAAAATATTAGGAAAGGAGAGGCACCCCTTTGCTCTTCTTTACACATACACAAGATAACATAAGTCTCTCTCTCTCTCTACACGTCAGCCCTCTCTCATCCTCTCTCATGGCCGTCCACCATGGATGGCCTAGAGAGAGTCTCCATCGTTGCAACGTCGTCGTTCTGTTGCCCGATCTTTTTCTCATGGATATCCGTCTCCTTCGATGTGCCTTGCATGTGAAGAAGACGTCGGATCTCATGTGTCGAGATCAGGAGATCCACCGCTTGGATCATCAACATGGATTGCGAGAAGCACACAATTCATCACCGCGCTCGCAATCGTCTCCTCCGTCGGATCGGACTGGAGACCGGAGGTCTCTTCGTTTAAAGACTCGATCGCAACCATGCTTCAAGATGTAACCCTAATACTTATTTGTGGTTTAGATGAAATGATCCGAGAAGTGTTCTTGGATCATGTGGTTTCATCACATGAAAAAAATTTAATTTCCGTTGCATAGAACAACTAGTACGACTAGTCATTCTTCGTCGTATTCGATACAATGCTCACGCTTCCATGGTTAGCTTAAAGGATCTAACCATATCCTTCAAGTGGTATCAGAGCCTTAGGTCGAAGGTTTTGGACACGATCCATAAAACCGAAGGCGACTTGGGTTCGTTAGGGTTGCGAAAGTTTTATCGCATTTCATTTTCGCATCTCTGTTTAGTGATCATTTTCGGCCCTGTTTAAATTGTTTAAACAGAAAATAAAATTGAATTTTGTTCCCCATTAAATAAGGAAACTATAGGATCTGAGTTTACATAATTTGGATTCCGTTTGCTTGATTTATGGTTGTTTTAATGAACATGTGTTCACTGTTGCGGGAACTGCGAATCTTAACATGATTAATGAGTTAATTACTGTTTTGATCTCCTAGAAATGCGAGAAATATCAGTAATGTTCTGTCCTAAATCAAATTAGCAATCTTTGAAAATTGATTTTTTCTAATTTGGATTTAAATTGATTGAGATATGTTAATTTTAGTAAGTACGGGCCACTGCTGAAATTACAGTCCTAATCAAGAACCATGTGATTGTCAATTAGTGAAATAAATTGTTAATTTCATGAAATAATTATGAAAAATATTTGAGAAGTATTGAATGATGATTATTTCCTTAATTGAATTGGCCTCAACCAATAAATTGATTAGATTTGATCTAGATCATAATTGGAAACACAATCATCAAACTCCTTGCTTGAATAGGATTGAGAATTTGTCTAGAAAATTTCCTTATAATCAAAAAATGTTTTGATTATTACTATATGATATAATTTCGGTTGAAGAACCGATGATCATCTCAAGTACAAAGTGATTGACTCAGCATTATTTTTTCTCGAGGTGGATATGGTGTCTACTCGGGAATCGCTGGATATGGTGTCTACTCGGGAATCGCTGGGGTAGAGGATCGCACCGGTTGTGGTTCGTCCCACTCCCGCCGGTACTGGTCATGACAACAGGTAGGAAACGAATGATGCCTGAGAGATCATGATGTATTTTTCTAATTATTAAAATTCAAATAAATATGTATTTTGAGATAATACCATATATTCAAGTAAAATCAAGTTTGTTGATTGAATTGGATTGATAATTAATTTAATATGATTAAGTTATTTATATCCAAATTAAAAACACTCTATTATGAATAGATGTGTATTTCCCTTGGAAGAATTAATTATGTGAATTTGATTCATGACAATTAATTGAAATTTGAATATGAGGTGGAGGATCACATAAGTGATATCCACGGTCTCTCGTCAAAGCGAAGGGTTCCATCGCCAGATATTGTATGTGGGAGACGCCTGTCTGAAGTGACAACTCCTGCATACGATCCATTTGGACCGGTCTCGTCGCTTCTCGAAAGAGTAAGGACGTATGCATAGTGACCCCAATATCGGGTCCTTATATTATTAGGGTGATATTGGATTGCGCATAGCGAGTTGTATTACTGTTGACGGTTGGTTCAATTAATGAGGGGTCAACATCACCTTAGGGGTGGTGGGCCTGGGTGTTAAAGATCGAATTGGGAGATGCAAGTTGGACTTGCAAGGTGGAATGTGTTCCCACTTCTTTTTATCGGAGTTACATGTTCTCATATTATTGGGATGTAACAAAGATAAGGAAGGAGATCCCAGATCTTGCTTGAGATATAATGGTAAGTATATCTCTTACATTTAAAGTGATTAAGGCAATGAACTTTTATTGTTGACATGGCAAGACAACTTTGATATAAAAATTCCTAAATCAAAGTAAATTATATATTTATATATGTTTATGCAAAATTTTATGTTTATGCAAATTTCTTATTTCAGATAATCCTTCTTTAATCCCACTCAATGTTATACTCAATAATAACCAATATAATATCATGGATTGGACCTATGATCCAGATATTGTACTCGCAATTGGACACATAGTGTATGTGGTTGCAATGTGCAAGTTTCCTCATAATAATGAGGAGCGATAATTAAATAGACAATAGGACTAAAACCCTATGGTTTGTATGTCTCTGTAAGTCTTGATCTCATCGAATGAAGTGACATGTCGATAATGATCGTAATTATCAAATAATCCTTATAAAATCTAAGAAGATGTTATGGCATACATATGTGCTCTCGACATATAATCATAAATGAGATGGTTCTCTGCATTATGCAGAATGGTGGCTATATAGGAGATGATGTATTCAAATTGTTTGAGTACCTACCTGAACCTAAGTTTTAAGAGTTTAATGGATGTAGATACGATGAGTGTCATCATTCTACTATCTATACTCTAGTCATTCATGAAGCTTCATAATATTCATATTGTATGGATTGAATGAAGCATGTATAAATGTTGAAATACTCTTATATTGAAATTTTTGATTTTAACATAAGAGATCCTTGGTCTTGAGCAATGGTTGCTTATAGATAAAGGGAGCACAGTGGAAGCATGGGTTAGACCCAAGTAAGAAGTATAGTCAAAAAGTTGACTGTACTTCTGTGACTTCCATATGACATCCAAAGAGTTGGATGAATGCCAATACTACAATAATATGATGTGTTGATAGTATGACTATCAAATCTATTTAGAATCCTGAGAGAAGGAATCAGATAGTACATCAGAATATTCTACATATAATCATTGAAATCGACTTACTTATTTGATAAGATAAAGTCTAATAATTGTATCTCAATCTTCTAATGGCACTTGCAATTGGTTGCATCTGTATTAGAATATAAGAAATTTGATCTTAAGGTTTAATGGTCATCCATGTTGGAAATGATGCAATTATTGCAACAATTTCCATTGTATCCATAGACTTCATATTTTCAGTGGGAGCCCTTAGTCATAGAGAATGTCTCTGTGACCTGGATATTAGAATACACTCATACTTTATTTCTAATTGTTGGAAATAAACATGAATTCTGGAATAAACCTATCATAGAGAGTTATGATGGATATATTTCAGATAGTAATCTAACATATGGTGGACTTCTATAAATTAGAAAATTAATGAATGGTTCATTAAGATTTCTAATACTGATAATTAAACCTTTAAAGATCAATAGGAGGATAAAGATCACTTGACAATGATCTGGCATAATGTTTTGGACATATGTCTGTTGATGAGATCAATTGACAAGTAAGAGATGAAACTTTAGAATGTCTAAAATTTCAAAACTTGCATACTTATGAATATTATATTCAAAGTAAAATGTCCAATACACCCTTCTTTGGGAAAGGTGTAAGATGCCAAGGTATTCCGGATCTCATACATAATGATGTATGTGAATCATCTATATCATAGTAAACATTATGGACATGTGATGTCTATTGATGATTATTTGTGATATGAGATTTCTTCTCTTCACTTAGAAAACTTTGAAATGTTCAAAGATTTCACAATTTTGGTTTAGAACCAAAGTTTGAAGGAAGATGAAATGAATTTGATCTAACCAAGGTAGCTAGTACCTATTAGATGAATTCAAGGAATACCTTATGGAGATGTGAATATCATTCCTATCTCAATCCTCCTAATGAACCTTAATTCAATAGAATTGTAGGGAGATACAATTGATCATGTGTGACATGATTTGATCAATGATTAATCTTAGCATAATTATCTCTTAGTTTCCAGGTATATATATATATGTGGTAAAGACTACATTATATATATATCCTTAATAAGGTTCCATGTCATTAAACTGGAATCTGGCACTGGAGAGTGCTACTTCATTAGAAAAATAAGGGATGGTATTGGATACCTACTTTATGACCATGAGATTCTTAAAGGATCTCATCTCTGAGAATGTGATTCTTAGAGGATGACTCTCTTGAGAATCAAGATGAAAATGAAGTAAAGGAACTCATTTAATCTTGAGAAGATTATGAGGTTCCTGAAATCGGAAACTAAATAGTCAATTAAAGATGAAACATTAATACCTCTTCAAATAAGTTTGAGAATGGATTCCATGTGTTAGTTGAATCTGACAATGATCTAACTTCATGTGATGATGCTTCTGAAGATCATATCATGGAAAGGTGGATGTTAGCAATAAAGTCTAAAGTAGACTTCATATACAAATGTTGTATATAGACCCTCGAGGATCCAGCTACATGGGTAAGACCCATTATGGTGTAAACGGATCTTCAAGAGAAAGAGGAAACCTGATGATAAGGTAGAGACCTTCAAAGCACGGTTCGTAGCAATGAGCTACACATCGAAGAGAAGACATCACTTGTGATGAGACTTGCTCTCCAATGACCTTGCTTTAACCCATCAGAATATTGTTAGCTATATCTACATAACTTGACTATGACATCTTCATGATGTGAGTCAGGATTGCATTCTTCTATGAATACCTCTAATGATATTCATATGAAGTAGCCCCAAATCTTCGTGGTTGACGAAAGGAAGGTGTGCAAGCTAAAGAACTCCATATTTGGACTCAAATAAGCTTCTTGTAGTTGGAACATAAGATTTGATGAAATTATAAATGTTATGATTTCAGATAAAATCTTGATGAACCATGTGAAGCTTAGTGGGAGTGCCATTGTGTTCATCATGCTAACTGTAGAAAATATTCTAATCATTTAGAATGATATAAGGATGATAATAATAAGTGTTTTATAAACCGGTTGTTTAATACCTCGAGATATGATCTCAAGGATACCTCTTAGATCTTAGTTCTGAAATTGTTCAGAAGCAAAGAGAAGAGGGTATTAGAATAGTCACACTAATAGTACAACTTGGAAATTTCCATTTTGTGAAAAATTCTAAGAAAGGCTTCTTTTCCTCAAAGATATGGTACTGACCTATCTAAAGGTATAGCACCTCAAACAGTTAAAGATGTGAATGCAAACTGCCTGTCAGTTCCAAGAAGCCGGGTGTATGCTAGATGTGTACAAAAGCTAGATGTCTACCATGCAGTGGGAGTAGTAAACTGCTACTAATCCTACTATGGTGATAAAACACTTGATTGCAGTACTAACAATATCTTCATAGAAGGCAAAACTTCTGAGATAGTGATCTCAAAGTCTTATCCTCAAGAAATCAAGACTTTACAGATAGTGATCTAAAAGGTCTTAACTACTGATACCTTAGGAGATAGAGATCTTGAGGAATAAGGGTATTCTGATAAGGATTATGGTAATACTGGTTATAATAATTATTGAGCAGTAGTATCAAGGACGCTATAACTGCTTTCACTGTATTGAGTATTGGTTCCATAAGATGCAACATTCGCATTGGATGCGAACACTGTCACTAGGAGATATGCAAGTGCCGTAAAAGGACTATGCATAGTCTCTTGGGAATAGAGCGGCTGATCATCTTACCTAGCTATTTTCTAAATAGCCCATGATTGTCACATGAGTATGGGTCTAAATAATTAGCCCATTAATGGATCTTTGGGCTAGTGGGAGATTGTTGGACATGCGAGCCCACGACGAGCCATTATGCAATAAATGTTATTGCGAATATAGTTCCTTATTACAATTAGGGTTATGCACCATGGCCATCTTGATGATCATACAACTGTTGATTCAAATATTGGATCGTAGAGGCTGGTGCTTAGATGAACATCTAAAGAGTTAGATTGAGGACTCATAAAGCACCATTAAATTATTGTTAAGAGATGATCTCTATCCTGAGTAGGAGATGGCAATCCTTTCTCAGTTAGGCTAATATCTATCCGACTTCTTGATACATGTCCTCTACATAGGAATAGAGATTCGGAGGTGTCAGATTAGTTAGGTCAAAGAGTTGACTTAACGAGATCGAGATAACCAAAGTCCTATATCATATGCTGTCATGATATAGGCACGCATCCTCTGACCGGAGACAGATGTGTTACTATATGTCTGAGTATGTACATTTGGCAGACCAATAGGTTGATGACCTAATCAAGGTCTATACCCGACGCGCTGGTGTGCATGCAAGGGCATATGAGTAATACGATCTGTCAAAGGGATCGTACAGGTTCAGTTACCGAATCGGATGACATGAGCTCACTCATGAGATATTTGGAAGAATCAAATTTCGTGCACGATCGTCTCGCTTTGGAATCTTGACTGAATTTGTAGGTTTGATGTATACTTTTGTAAAGTATATGATCAAGACCTAGGTATGATATATGCTTTTAGAAAGTATGTGATCGATACCAACTCCCAATGATCGAATGAGAAACATAATGATAAAACTCCAAAGTAGACAGTGTAAAATTGATCTTATACTTCAGGTTTATTCTGAGTCTTCTAGTACGCATGATGTACAGGTATTGGGAATACTTGAGGGTGATGTGATCATAAACGGTTGTATAACCATGACGCTTCCATTCCTAGGGAGTGATGAAATGGGTCTGGATTTTAGTGACTCCTCTCAGTAGAGAAGTAATCTAATCTTAGTCCAAATGTTGGACATTGATCTGAATGTGATTCAGATGAAATGAGAAGATTAGATTTACGCTCTTGATTTAATCAAGCATCTATGGGAGGCCCAAGATCTGGATTTGAGATGTGATCTCAATATCCAAGTCACTATACGTGGAACAATACAATCGCCCTGTCCTTATCTCCAAGTATCTACGGAGAAAGCGCATTATCCTTGAAAGAGTTCAGGCTAATTTAATTGTTGATATATGTATCCAAGCATTGACAAAATGGATAATTAAATATTATTTAATTATCATGAATAATATGAATTTGATTCATATTATAAAGAAAGTTTTCTTAGATAATTAAATGTGATTTGATTATCAAAGATGTGAATAATGTGAACGTGATTCACATTATTTGGGCACATGAGAATAGAGATCCAAGATGAATAAATGTGATTTAATTATCATGGATATGAAAAATGTGGATAGCACTATCCATATTAATCATATATATTATAAATGTGATTATAATATATAAGAGAGAGCTATTCGTAATTTACATTTGTTAATTAAATGTTAATGTAAATTGGATTCACATTGAACATTAAATTGAAAATGTAATTTACAATTTATTTTGCGTTGTGAAAGTGATTCACAAGTTTTTCA
The DNA here is from genome assembly GCA_037367405.1 of Ottelia alismoides. Taxonomy (NCBI): domain Eukaryota; kingdom Viridiplantae; phylum Streptophyta; class Magnoliopsida; order Alismatales; family Hydrocharitaceae; genus Ottelia; species Ottelia alismoides. The sequence continues at coordinate 102,763 of JAZKJV010002058.1, forward strand.
ATGGCAAGATTGCAATGTCTACAAAATAATTGTGAATTATTTTTATAGAATAATTTGCAACAAAAGTTGTTCCATAATATTGGAGATTACATAATAGAGATGAGAGACACCTTCCATATATATGGAGTGGACGGCCACCACTCCTATTAGGAATGTGTGGCCGTCCCCTCCTTCCAACATGGAAGGAGGCACTCTCTCTCCTATGATCTCCATGAGATCTTGATTTAATTGATGATTGAATTATATTGATTTATCTATATAGATTTAATCTAAATTAAATTAATTGTTGTTGGTTTCTACCAACACAAATCTTGGACATTAAAAAAACACAAATCAATGCTAGCCATTGGATTTATGTAGTCCATGGATTGAGATCCATGGATCCCAAAATATTATAAAAGGAGAGGCACCCCTTTGCTCTTCTTTATACATACACAAGAGGACATATCTCTCTCTCTATATCTCTCTACACGTCATCCCTCTCTCATCCTCTCTCATGGCCGTCCACCATGGATGCCCTAGAGAGAGTCTCCATCACCGCAGCATCGTCGTTATGCTGCCCAATCGTTTGCTCGTAGATCTCTGTCTCCTTCGATGCACCTCGCTTGTGAAGAAGACATCAGATCTCATGTGTCGAGATCAGGAGATCCATAGCTTGGATCATCAACATGGATTGCGAGAAGCACGCGATTCATCCCCGTGCTCGCAAGCGTCTCCTCAGTTAGATCAGACTTGAGACAGGAGGTCTCTTCGTTTAGAGACTCGATCGAAACCACGCTTCAAGAGGTAACCCTAATACTTATTTGTGGTTTAGATGAAACGATTCGAGAAGTGTTCTTGGATCATGTGGTTTCATCACATGAAAAAAAGTTTAATTTCTGATGCATAGAACAACTAGTACGACTAGTCGTTCTTCGTCGTATTCGATACGATGCTCACGCTTCCATGATGCGCTTGAGGATTATACCGTATCCTTCATCTTTCAGACAGTGACCTAACTTGGACAAGCACCTTGCATGTAACTCTTCAATGATGAGGTGGTGAGGAGGCAAAATCCTTTAGCTTGGGAAATGCACGAGTGGAAATATTCGCAGTCACAATAAGTGGATAGTGCGTCTCAACCTAGTCTATTAGCGTTGACGTCTAACGATGGGATGCTGGGTTGCTATAAAGATCCAAAAGAGGGATAGTCTACTAGCTCAAGAAGAAAAACTCCTTACGTACATGCTCCACTTTTTTATATCAAAAAATAGAGAAAATCTCTCAAAAAATTAGACGAGCAAAAAGTAAATAAATAAAAGTTCAAGTCGGAGAAAAATATAAATAAGCAAGACATATGCTTCAAGGTTTCATACCAAGGAAGCCAGCAGCTAGAGACTTGGCTACACTGGTAAGGCTCCATGGATATGCAGCTACACTGGTCACAGTCCATTCTCTTCTCTACCCCCTCTTCTTGAGCTGGTTGCACTTGACCTTAGAAGGGATACCCCGCTCCTCAAGGAAAGAGTTACTAGATCGGGGAATTAGTGTTACCTTGTTAGACGAGGTTATTTCTTTACCATTTTTGATGTCGAGAGCTATATTTCACTTACACATTACAAGTAAGATTCATAATAATGAGAATGCGTGAGGACTTGTTCTGACCTGACTGTTGAGGTGACATAAATAGAGACTTGTGGAACGTAAAGGCAGTTATGTCTTAAATCCTATTCCCAATAAGGTTCCACCACAACATTAATCCAAATCTCGAGTCAAGCTCCATTTTCACCTTTTTTTCGTGACCTTGGTATGGAACCCAAAATCATTTCACTTTTTCCATTTCATTTTAGGTGCTCGGGAACGAGCAAGGTTTAAGTATAGGAGGTTGACGAATATGTGCTTCATTACTCTAAAAGGTGAAAATAGAACTTTATTCCTTAGTAATTAGCTTTCTCCATTTATTTTTCATTATTCTAATTCACGTATTTAGAATTAATATCTACATTTTAGCACGTATATTTAGATTAAATAAGAAGCCAAATTCCTTTGTAAATATCACTTGTATATTCACTGTATTTCTCATATTTTTATTTATTTTTCACTAAGTCATAATTGAATAAATCAACTCTATAGTGTACATATTACAAACACTAATAAATAAAAATTACCAAAAAACACTAGTAAAATTTACCAATAAAACCCTAACCTTAGTTTGAGAACAAGAGCCTTAAAACATGAATATCTCTCCCTTACAGTCTCTTAAATCACTTTTGAATTAATGTATGTTCAAATACCTTCAAAACAAAACCAAATTCAAAAGAATCGAAGTTCGTATGAGAAACATTGGTTTTGGGCCCCTCATTGTATATTGTACATATGCTCCTTTTATTTTATTTATTTTATCGTTTTATTTTCTTAAATATTAAAAATATAAAAAATAGTAATTATTTATTTCATATTTTATCTAATTTTATTTTGATTTTTATCTTATTTAATTGTGACAAAAAAATTTGCATAACACAATTGCATTGTTTTATATCTATAGGATATCACCAAAAATATGTTTTGTATAGAAGATTTACTTTGATTTTGGATTTATGAAAGTTGTAGATTTTATCTAGATGAACAACTTTCATGTTGAACACTTTTTAATTTGATCCTATTTGTTATTTTCTTTTTATTTTTCTTTACATTTAAATTTTAATTTTTCTAGGAGAGACATGTGGCAGCACCTAGCAACGCCACGTGTCACCACTATTTTATTTTATTTTCCTTTATGTTCTTTTATTTATTTTTTTGTTTGTATCATTATTACTTTAACTATTTATTTTAATTAATTAATTAATTTATTTATTATTATTTCATTTATATATTATTTATATTTTAATCTTAATTATAAATATTTATTTATTATTTTTACTTTTAAATTTAACTTTTTAACTTTTATTATTTTTTGCCATGTGGACACACCCATGCGCGCCACGTAATGCACCTTTCCTTCCTCCTCACGCATGACCCGCCCCTCCGCCTCGTCCAGCGCACGACCAGCGCCCTCCGCTCCTCCCTCTCTCTCTCTTCGTGCAATAGCCGCTCCAACTGTGACATCTTCCACCTCGTGCTCCTGACAATTGCGCACTTGTCACTTGCGCAACAACTTCTGCCCCACTTCTCCTCCTCTCTCCCCCGATCTCCACTCCGCCACCATCTACCTCCCCGACGACCTGTTTCTCCCATGCAATCATAGGACCTGCTCATCCTCCAACCACCGTCCATGACCCCTGTCTTCCTCGGTTTCTTCTTACTTCCCATAAAGCCCGATCGACACCCCTCGTGCATCGCTATCCGCCAATGGAGAGATGATAGGCCACCAACCCCTTGTGCCGTAGATGACAGCTACCGCACCTTCTGGTTGAGTGATGACAGTTGTTCTCTATACAAGGCAGGATCCGAGAAGGAATGACCTCCACATAGTAGCATCTCAAGCTTGCTGCTCAAGCTTCGAGCTGATCCACCGCCACAGCTCTCGAGGTGAAGACCAGGGTTGAGCGTCGCTCCCCCACCTCTCCGGCAAACCTCCAGGTAATTATTTCCTATCTTCTCTCTCTTCGTTTCTTCCTCCTTCTTCCTCTTCTCTTTTCCTTCTCTGTCTTTCCTTTATCCGCTCTTCCTTCTCTTCCGCTTCTCCTTCGACTCTACCACATATTACCACACTCATGTTACACCACTCCGCCTTACCACTCTTCAACCACCATCATTGCCACCGCCTCCAGGGTTTCAATTCTACCCTCATATCTTCCATCCACCACTCCTCTACTGATGAGCTTTGCCTGTCGCTCACCATCAGACGAGCGCCCTCCACTCACCCTCAATTCTTAAAACTCACCCTAGATCGCCACATGACGTGCCTAGCTCTACCTTAACTTCGCCCATCATCACTGATAGTGCCTTCACCGTCAACCGATCACTCAACCTTGGTGTCAACGCCCCTCTGCCTTGCCGTCTCGCAAGACAAACCACCTCTATGCCACCATCCAATCGCATCGATCACCATCGAACTAAGTCCTTCAGCAGCTACCCGCCCTCCAAGTGGGACACTCACCTCAATTGCCTGTACCACTTGATTGCCAAAACATCTGCGCCCGATCTTTCTCTCCTACCTCGTCTCCTCGCAACCCCTCCGTCTCCCTGTATGGTCGGTCGTGCATCGACTGACGAGTAGTCGCACTCCAGAATCACCGCTCCGCCACCTTTGCCTCTTCGACCAGCAGCCTCGCATCACTCACCATCAGTTGCACATACTTATCTTCATCCCTTCCTCACGTGTAACGCACGTGAGGGCGGGGGATATTTGCACCAAAGCTCCAGACGCATTTCTCATTTACGTGGATCTATGTTTGTACTTTTGTTTGGAACTCCATTTGTCATTATTTTCTTATCTAAAAACTACATCGTATAGAACTGCTTATGCTTACCACTGTGGATGCTTGATTGTATAGATTATGAGATATGATTGATTTTATATAATTATTTTGGTGGAAAATTACATATTTTGCCTACTGCGTGATCTTTAATTAATATTAAACAAATAGTTTCTCTAAAAATTCCCAAAAATTTGTAGTAATTAGATTTTAGTATGTTCTACATTGTGCTCTAGTTTCATGGCATTTCCATGCATATCGAGGTAAGAATAAAATATTTGTTTATTAGAGTAATTAATTTTAGTAGATTGTAAACTCAACATTTTTAGGATTTGGAATTTTTACTAGATAGATCCTCATTAGATATATTTGGGATAATTTTAGTTCCTTAAAATAATTAGGTCTTCTATTTATTAAATTTAATTTGCTAAAACTACATTGCATGCATCATTAATTCATAATTAATTCAATTTGCATCAAAAAATTCTAAAAAATGTAGAGAATAATTTCATCATAATTCACATTTTGGCCAAGTTTTAGGATTTTTGAATATCATTTGATCGTAAATTGCATTTTAACCCTTAAACTTGCCAAAATTTGCACGACATTCTCACTTAAATACTTCTATAAAATCCTACACTCTAGATCGCCTATTAACCAACCTAAGGACATAGATGCCTCTCTGAGTTCGACCTTGGGCTAGCCTAAGTAAAAAATAAATAAATTGACCGCTCTCTTTAATTGAATAATTAATTTTAGCGATTTCTGATTAATTTGAATTGCCCGCCTACAACACAAATTAAACGCTAATTCCACACAATTGAGGGTAATTCCGATTTTTCAACTCCCCAAAACAAAGATTTTTCGTTTTGATTTTAGGGTTGAGTGGAGTTAGTAGTCTCAGTTTTATTGGTTATCACTTTTTTAGATTTTAAATAAAAATGCATGATTCCAAACGAGGTATCAATTCCTTTAGTATGTTATGTGTCAAAAATCAATAGAAGAGAGCTGGTAAAGCAATGCAAGCATAAATCAATGATGAATGCTTAGATAGAGATGCTCATCTTATCTCTAGCTCTCTTCATGTAGGATGTTAAACATAATTGAAACCTACTTCATATGCAATGCAAGCTGATGAAAGTGCCCTAGAACAAGTTTTGCTATTATCATGAAGAACAAAGCCGACCCTCTAGAAAAGAAATCAAGAGTCCAATCTTGGAGACTCCTCGGTGCCCACTACAATAAGTCCTGCAAGCGCTATGCGGAGCCTCTCACGATGAGCGGTCCAAATAACCAAATATTAGATTTGACTAGATCCAAGCATGAGACAATATGTACATGAAATTTAATTAGGGCCTTTGACCCTAATCTATCGAGGAAGAAAACCCTAAACTAGGGCTTAATCACACAAATAAAATAAAAAGAAAGATGAAAAACTCAAACGCATGAATCAAAGAAAAATAAAAAGTGATGAAAATTACAAAAATCTGATGAGGCCTCCAGGTGAATAGACAACCGGGCACTAGACCTCCTGAGGTACGACAGTGTCTAACGTCCAAAATCATTACAAATTATTTTACAAAAATTAAAAGCAAACATCCTCTCACAAAATAAAACAAAAAAATGCTAAAAGAGACTACTCGATCTTCTTTTCTCTTTGACTCCTCCTCCTGCTCGCTCATAGTTTGCTCGGATACATCAACCTCCTAAGAAGTCGCCATTACTGTCCTATACCTTGCAATAAAATCAACAAAGAAAGAAGTAATTAGAACAAACAAATAAATACTAAAAAAATAGATAAAAATAAAAGGAAGAATAATGTACAAAAACGATACATTCAGTTGCTCCCCAACAACGACACCATTGGAAAATCGAAAATAATCTCAAGGAATGTTTTGTAGTCCACACAAGGTAGGATCATTATGTCGTTGTGATGACACCTCTCAAAGATAACTCAATAAATCCAACAAATAACCAAGAATAAATATAAAGAAAAAAAAGCGAATGTATGTGGATCAAAATTTATTACAATCCAGAAATAAATGTGTATAGTGGACAAGTATTCCGGGTATTGAACATAGGGAGACAAGTCATTTTAGCAAGTATATTATTTATAAATAAATAATTAATAACTAATATGGGTGTATTTGTAAGATATTCACTATATTAATCAATCAACTAATTAATGTTTTTGTGGGTTTTTAATTAAATAAAATGATTCATTTTTATTTACATTTATATATTTTAAAATTTAATTTTATAGATTGTTTATTTATTGTTATAATTATCTGATTTTTAGTTTCTTTTCTTTTTAACAAGATAGTATAAAAGTATAAATATGACTTTATAAGTATATATATATAATATAGGGTAATATATTTATAAATATAAAAAAATAACGAAAATCTACAAAAAAAAATATTTGTTATTTTATTTTTTTAATATTTTTGTGATTTTTCAGGAATTTTCGCTAATTTTTAGGTATTTTTAAGTCCTAAATGGACAAAATCAGAGACTTTTTAAATAAATCGATTGTTTTGGAGATTCAAAAATACTAAATAGAGTCAAAATTTTCCAAAACTAATTTTAATAGATAATATATAATACAAAGAAAATTCATAGACATAAATAAATAATTTTGGATTTTTAAATGATTTTTTATAATATATATAAATAATTTGGAGCTTTTTAATTTTTAGCGATTTTCTTTTTTTATTTTTTGTGATTTTTAGTTTGAAGGTAAAAAATACAACAATAATAAAATGCTATTTTTTTTGAATTTTTAAATACGATTTTATAAATTTTATTGGAATTTTAAAAGCAAACAAGGAATAAAACATGTTATTTTAAATTTTAATAAATAGGTTATATGCCTAAAATGCAAAAGTAAATATTTAGCATTAAAGATCAAGAAAGGAAACACATAATCCTATTTTTTCAAAATATTTAGAGCACGGATGATAGTTTTAGAGAATATAAATCATGCACAAAATTTAATTGAACTAGTAGGGGTGTATTTGCAATTAAAATAAGAGGCCGGAGACACAATGCAAAATACCCAAAGTTTTATGATTAATATTCAAAGTTTGAATATTAAATTGAAATTACAAAAAACTATAATGGTATATCTCAAATTTCCCAGCTCGTGTATCGACCACACGAGCTGAGCTGGCAAGGAAAGATAATATGCAAAATGCTCAAGGGTTTTGTTGCAATTTTTACACAAAATATATAATTGTTTTAAATGATTACATGACTGAATTAATATCAATATACAAGAAAGGGTTGGATGTGCAAATTACCAGCAATGGGCGCCTGATCCAATTGCTCTTGATACTTCACTTAACATGTGGCAGAATCTAGGCTGCAGGTACCTTTCGGCTTCGACGGTTGAGAATGATCTCAGATGAAATTGGATGGTGGGGGCTCCTTTCAATCCGACATCAACTGTACGTTGGGGCGATCATATCTTGATCAACGACGTAGAGGGGTCAGGAAGAACATGAGATGAACTCGCACATTGCGAGTTTGAATCCTACACATCTTGCTCCTCCAGCCTCCTGAAGCGGAGTCGAGTGTCTCTTCATGTTCCAACAGTCACCCCGCAGCTCCCAGATGCTTCATATGTGTTCGGGTATTGGTGATCAACCGTTGGAGCTCGATGTTCCTACATAAGACCTAGGAAGGTATTTTCGAAGTACCTGGGCCTCAGATGGCCCCTTCTAGATGCAAGACCTAAATGATGAGAATGGGGAGAACATGGGGAAGCAATCTGGGTGGTTATTGGTAGAAATCAGAGTGAAAATGGAGGTGGATAGTGAGGTCCAACAAAGTGGAGGAGATGGACCTCGAAGGTCCAGATCAGTGGAGATCTGGGTGGCTGGTGAGTGGGGAATGGTGGAGAATCGAAGGGGCGAAGTAATGAGGTTAATAGGTGGGTCATAATAAGGGAGTAACGGTGTAGAAAATTGGCCGGACCTCGAGAGCTCGGACATCTATAATCCGAAGACATAAGCTAAATATACTGATTAACAACTAAATAAAAGACACAAAATAAAACTAACATCCTAATCTACTTAAAAAGGATAGAAAAACTAACTTGAGCAGCCGAAGACTGTGAGATGGACCGCCAGAAGCAGAGCTCCAGCAATGGGCTGGGAAGCACCTTCCACGCCATTCCTCCTCGCTGCAAAGCATGGAGATCTACTCCTGTCATGAAAAGCTCGACTACAATGTGCTCGAGGGGCTAAGAATGGGCGTAGCTGAATTAAATTGAAAAAATAACGGAACTCAGGCTATATATAGAGGGAAGTCGACTGAGGGATTTCACGTGGACCAAGGGTTGTACGAGGAAGAGGAAGGGTCCACATGATGAATCGTTGTGCTGAGAAGACAATTCATGAAGGAGCCGAGTAGCCTCGGGTAGCGGATCATGGTAGAAAATATCGAGAAGGGAGGGGTATTATTACATTTGACATGACTATGAATGGTGTCAGAAGATTTGACCCCAATCAACAAAAGAACACCTCCTGTTGGTCTAGCTGGACCACTAGAGGACAAAATAGAATAAAAAATGATAAGTAATTAGAAATAAAATAATAAATGAGTTAACTAAATAAAAGTTATAAAATAAAATTTATTTAATATTTTATTATGATTTTTATTCATTCATAGTCAATTTAATAGGAGTTACTTTTTACAAGTATAAACATAGGTATATTTACCTACTTTTTGAATATTTAAATTTTATTGTATTATTTATTATTATTTATTGATTTTTTTATATTTTTTAACTTATTTAATACATTAAATATATTTTATTATATTATTATGAAGTTATTTACAGACTTAAATAATTATAGGTAATAATTATATTGGTATATGTATAATGTATTCATCTATATAAGTACATAGACTAATTTATTTAATTGTCTTTTAGATGATTTTATGCTATTCTAATGATGTACGAATACTCTAAAGAATATTTACAAAATTATAAAAATATAAAATAATTAAAAATATAAAGAATAATCAATAAAATGAATTTTTTATTTAGGTATAATTCACAATAGGGGTCCAAAACCTAAATTTTGCATCTTAATTCCAAACTAAACGAAACCACCTTCAATAATCAACAAATAAAAAATTATATATAACTAAAGTGATTTTGATGCATTTTGAGTTTATAGGGAGACGATATGGGTCTAGTTGGGATTTTAGATTTTTATTTTGAGTGTAGAATGTACAATTTGCATTATTTTTGTGTAAAATAAATTTTGAATCTTTCTATGTATTTTTATTTACAATTTTCATGTACAAAGCTTACTGATTTGAAGTATATAAAGAACTAAAAAATGGGTCCCAATAATCAATTATTTGGTAAAATGCATTGGGATTTTATAGTGTTTTTTACAATTATATCCCCCTGCTTTATTCCTTGTCGACCCAGTCATCATGATGCCTAGGTATCAGGGATTAGGGCCATTCAATACCTTTGGTATTTAGTTTCTTTTTCTTCTCATTTCTTTATTCTTTTATTTTGGCTTTAAATGATGCATTTTATATAATATTTACACAATAAATAATAGATCTTAATTTATGTAAAATAATAATATATACATGAATCTAGCGAGGGTTTAAAGGTTAAAATGAATGAATAAAGGAGATGAAACGGATATTCATCAACCCCTATTTTCCTTCGCTAGTCCCCAGCAAACACTTAAGTGAATAAGTGCAGAAAAGAAAATAAAGAAAAGAGAAAGATGGAACTTGGATTGATTTTAACTTTCAAACTTGTCTTCATAAAATCAATGTTTGGAGCTCAGTTAGTCCTTTTGGAAGTTGGGTTTGGTCGGAATCTCATTGGGAAACGGATTTGAAACACAACAATCTCCCAGACCCACAAGTCTCTGCCCAAGCCTCCACAAAATCTAGTTCAGTAGATTTCGACATCATACATAGTCCCTTATGACTATGAGTCTATCTTGTACACTGTGTGTGATATATAACTCCTCTCGGGTGAAGCAATAGAAGTCAGTCTTCTCCAACATGGTGACCCTAATTCCTTAATCCAATAACTCTTTCCTCGAGAAGTGGGGTATTCCCATCTAAGTTCAAGTCCAACCAGCTCAAGAAGAGGAGGTGGAGAGAAGAATGGACGGTAGCCAGTTTAGCTACCTATCCTAGGATGCTTGACCAATATATCCAAATCACCCGGCTGCAGGCTCACAAACACATTTGACTTTTAATCTCAAGCTTGCTTATTAACTTTATACATACTCCGACAAGAATTTATTTTTCTTGACTTTTTGCCTATAAGTTATTTTTGGAGTTTTCGATTTTTTTATTTTTTTTTCATTTTTCAAATATTATATACAATATCATTTACATATGGATTTTTCCTTCTCATGCCAGTAGACTATCCCTCTTTTGAAGCATTGTTGCAACCCACAACTTTTGTCACAAGACCTCATGGATACTGGATCAGGTTGGGGTATTATGGCCACAAATGTGTGACTTCTAATGTTTCTGTTGGCTTGTGTCTTTTGTTGGCAAATCTAATCCTCTATCACTTCAATTGAGGTAAGCCAAATGCAAGGTGTAGGTGTGCAAGCTAGGTCACTGTCGACTAGAGTCGTACGTATGTTCTGAAATATTCTACTTAGGCAGTCAAGACAACACTGAACTAAGTCTTGTGATCTCAAAGAATTAGGTCAAGTAGATCTGAAGTGTCTCAATTCCAATTCCTACAAGGTTCCTGTAATTTAGTGGATTAAGGTCCAACCAAGCTCCAATCTTTAGATTTTATTTAGACTACTAGTTCAACCATTATCATTAGTCCGAAAAATGCAAATGCTACGCAAAATGCAAGGAAAATATTTTTGTAATGCATTTGTATAATTTTTCTCTTTTTATGGAGTTTTGAAAAGGTTTTGCAAATTTTTATCTACTTTTGAAAAATTTTGCAAAATTTTATGGATTTTCAAGTTTTAAAATTTTTAGTGTTTTTTCAAAAACAAAATATTTTTGGCAAATAATTATGTGCATATATTTATATGGGAGTGAATTTGTTATTTACAAGAATTTAGATTTAAGGATTTACACAAGGTAATTACAAGGTTTATTTATATGGTTTGTAAAGGATTTCTATATTTCTCAAAATAATTTGCAAAGGTTTTGACAAACATTTTGAAAACTTTATTTTGAAAGAATAATTGTATAAATAATTTTTGTAAATATTTACAAAATTTAGAAATCATTTTGCAAAGATTTTTCCAACAATATCTATAGATTTTCAAACTAATTTTACAACAATTTTCCAAACTATTTGCAAACAGATTTGCAAAGTCTTTTATTCACACAAAGAAAAGAAAGTTTTACAAACAAAGCATTTTTACAAAGGATGATAATATTTTACAAAATATTTTCCTAAAAGTTTTCAAAAGATTTTTCGAAGTGTTTAATCATTTGTGACCACAACGATCCCAGTTTTCTTTGGAACCACATGTAATGGGCTAATTCATTTAGAATCGAAGAGGGATTATATAAATCCCGCCTTACACCATTTCGTTATCTCTTTCATGACAACTTACTGGAGATTATGATTCATCCTGTTTTGAAACTCACGAGACGACTTCTGTTATTTTCTAAGTAGATGTGGTGCAAACATAAGGATAGATTTATCCCCCTAAGATCTGAAATAATCCAACCAAAGGACTTGCGATTATTCTCTAGAATCATTAACAAGGGAGACTCTTGAGCAATGGTCAATCATGAACTGGTGATGATTGAATATTGTTCTGGCTCATCCGCAAGGAAGGCATACTTAATGTTTGTTGGAAGGGGATTCAGCTAAGGCAGAATCAGATCTGACTTCTCAATTACTTCTGAAACTGTACATGTTATTGGTGAATGCTGCATCAGTACTTTAGGGTCCACTTAGTTATTCCTGGCTCAAAAAGTGTGACACCAAACATATATGCATTAATATCTTCTTGTTGGAATAAATGGATTAGCTCTTCAGACTCTACCTCATCAGTGGAAATGGAGTAAACTTTGACTGTGCTTTCAAGGTCTTCATATGGAAAGAGAAATTCCTTGTCTCATTTGCAATCCACAAAGCATTTGTATCTCTAGTCTCCTCAAGTATGTCAGAAGTGGCTACATGAATAGACATTCTTTTCTATGATGTGCTATCTGGATTTTTTTGGTTCATCACGCATCTATATGGTACCTTATCATTGTGGGAGCGAAAGGTGATCTTTCCAGATCCATAATCAACTATTACCTTGGCCGCTCGGAGGAACGACCGACCAAGTATGATCAGTGTCTGGAGAAATGATACCGAGGAATCCATGTCCATGACAATGAAGTCCATTGGGAATTTCATACTTTAGACCGTTATGATAACATCTTCCAACACTCCACGTGATCGCTTAATAGATTGACCAGCAAACTGAAGGATCATTCTGGTTGGTTTGAGCAGACCATGCCCAAATTCTTAGCTATGGAAGTAGGCAGGAGATTGATCAAAGCACGTTATCAAGACCAGTGCGATCAAATATCTGATTAAAGATTTCACATTGAATAAAAGGGACTCCTTTGTCTATCTTTTTCCATGGGAGGTTGCTAATCGTGCTGATGGTCTCCATGGTAAGGATATTTTTTTTTGCATGATTGCATCGGTTCTTGCAGGTTTTACACATAGATGTACATGTCTTCTTTAGACCATTTTTGACATTTGGCTTGTATTCCAAGCTTTCAATAGTGGCATATCCAACATGATGTTCCTCGGAATCTCAACAATAGAAGGATCGGAAAGAGCTATTTTCAATTTTATCACTATTTTGTTTTTCATTGCCTCTGGAAAGGTACCGAAACATTTTCAAAAGAAATATTTTTCTCAGTAAAGGAATCAACTTGTACATATAGACAACTAGAAATTATATAGTCATCCAATATAGGAGGAGAAGTAAAAACTAGAAATTTAGCCTCGTCGACTCGCACGGGAGTTGCTGTAGGCACTGCCATCTCCTTAGCTGCTTCAGCTTAGCTTCTGTTGTTATTGATGGTATTTTGATCTTCTTCGTGTTTTGTCTTTTTGTTGATTCAGATCCGTCTCGTCCAAGTGCATCATCTCCATGGCTCTAGGCTGGCTTAGGAGCTGATGTTGAAGATTCACCCAATGAAGCTTTATTCTTTCCCTTCGTAATTGCAGATGGCTGTAGTTTCCTACCGCTCTTGAGATTCACAACATTATATAACATAAAATCAAGTATACTTGATTATGGGGGTGGTGGGTCACTACAAGCTACTTTCTCCCTACGCTTGAAATTGTTGGAGTTAGCCTCTACCTGTACTGGTATAATAGTCTTTGCAGGTGTGAGTTCATCAATCTTCTGGCTCATTCATTAATATTATTGATCAATTGAGCCATGAAATATAGAGCGTGATTCACATGAGCAACCTCAGATGGTTCAATAACATGTGGTTGCTGAGGCGGGTAAGAGTACGACTGCTGCTGGAAGTTCTGATACTGATGCGAAGGGTATGCCTGATACTGGTATCGAGGAGGAGGACTAATAATGACCTTCCACCTGCTGGTGATAGAATGGTTGGCGATATGCCGGCGGCTAGAAGTTCTGTCTCCAAGTGTTATTTGGATGTGGTAGAGATCAGCAGTGTGGTTGTTACTACTGCTGCTGAAAGTTCCGTCCACCCTGATTCTGGTAGAATGGCCGGTTGGCCTGTGCTTGCCCTTGCTTCTGTCCTCTAGGATGGGGTGAAGACAGTTCGATTTCCCAAATGACATCCACTTCATGCATTTATGGGGGTGGAGGTGAAGTAAATTATTCGGCATAAGATGAAGCTTCTGGATGGTAGATGACCATCTGTGAGTGATAAGGTGATTATGAACCTTGGTCCGGATCTTGCACGTAATAAACATGCTAGACTGCGGGCTGTTGTGCTAGACTTTATTCCTTATGTGATGGTACGATGTCTACTCTTTCGATTCAGCTTTAGGTATCTCGGTGGTTGTGCCCATATCATGGACGACATTGATAGTGCCTACTAGAAACTCCAACTGATGTGTGATCAAATCGAGCTTATCAAGGTGTTTGGTTCTTTTTTCGATCAGATATCTTGTGATCGCTTTTCTATGATGTATACCTTAAAAATATGGTTCCCAATGATGCTCAAGTTGGAACTCTCATCTTTCTTCTCTTCTTAATACTGCCCTGTCGTCATGTTGACGACCTTATGAGGAATCTGTGGAGCCTTTTGATAGGCACGACATGATGACAATGTTGCCGATCCATCGGCTATTTTTTCAAAAATTTGTAAGTCCCTCTCTTTGTTGAAATGGGACCCTCCACAGGCAACATCCACAAGCTGCTAGCTCTCCTAATGTAATCCCCTAAAGAAGTTCTTCCCTAGGCTTGTCTTCGGCAAATCATGGTGAGGCACTTCTCTTGAAGATCTTGGAATTGTTACCATGCCTCATGGAAAGGCTCATGGGATAGTTGTAAGAAGTTGAAAATGAGAGCTCTCATCTAATTAAGTCGACCTAGGGGATAATATTTATACAGAAATGCATATTTCAGCTCTTCCCAAGTCGTGACTACTTTCTTTAAATGATTAATCTAGTAGAGGCCCTTACTATGAGGCTAAAAGGGAAAGAAAACATCTGCACCACTTCAAATGGTATGTTGGGATAGTGCATGGTACCACAAATGCGGTTGAATTGCTGGAGGTGAATGTATGGCTCTTCATTGGTATTTCCATGGAAGGTAAGCATGAGAGGTAGTAGTGATGGCTTCATCTCAAAGTGAACATGTATCTACATGATGTGGATCCAGTTTGCTTCTTGCCCTACTCTAGGGTTATAGGTCTCTTTGAGACTCAGTTTGGGCTTGACTTCTCTCTCCTATTTCTGTCCGCCATGGTTTCCTCCTATTGCTCCTCCTGCTCCTCCATTGGCACCTCCTTGGTGATCACCACCATGCTCACTTCTCCTCGATTTTCATGTTCCCTCCTCAAATCCATAAGAATATTCTGGAAAGCACCCATGGCATTGGCCTGATCGATTTACTGTTGCTGTATAATCTAAATAGACAAAAGTATCTAGGAGTTGACCTCATTTTGATCCCCACCTTAGTTTGATCCTTGGCCCTTTCCCTATCTTTGAGGAGGCATCTCTGAATCAGTATTGCAAGTGAACTCCAATTCGGTCTCGTGATATGCACAATGAAACGAGCCCTGATTAGTTTGTAGAAATGATCGAGTCTGGAAAGATATTTCGATCTTAGAGTCAAGATCAAATAGTTGATTTATTAGTGAAAGGTGAGTAGTGAAAGAAGAAGATTTAGGAAGAGAGTCATCCTGAACCCTAGGTGGAGATCGGGGAGGTCAGAACGAGTTTCAGAAAATCCGAACACAACTCTCGGAGATCGCCTCGATGAAGCGGTGATGATGATACCGTGGAGTTGATGTGGGTGTTCGCAAAGTCCGAACAAAACCCTCCAAGGTGCGACATCGTGATTTCAAAGGTGTGAGATGATGATGGAACGAGAAGGTGAGTTAGAAGAAGAAGAATTCAAGAGGAATTGAGAAGAGAAGGCTCAAAGCGAGGAGGATGAATGGGAAGTAAAAGAAGAGAAGTAGAGATGAAAGGGTGCAATGTTCATGAAATTTTATCTTGGCCTGTTATGATTTGATCCAAACAAACCTCAAAACAAGGGTTGATTCAACAACTCAACACAATGAAGCTGAAAGAGTTTGGTTATTTTCTTTATCAATTTTATTGGTGATTTTCAGGCAATTATCTTTTCACTTGTCCTTAAGAGGTCTATCCCTATAAGAGCAAGTGTACTACAGGGAAAGTACACCGTACTTGTTCCACCTTCTATATAACTTGTGATCTGTACGCTTAAATGTCCTTAATCTCGTGCCAGGGGGCTACTCAACCAAAGAAATAGAGAGGGGAAGCCGATAGGCAAAACCACTACTTCCCTCACAAGTGAGGTACTCAAACGCAAGACGATGAGACAGACACATCCGTGAGGGCGTGGCCTAGGCTCAGTACTTCAGACCAAGTCAATGCTCCACACAATGCATGCGCACTATCGTCAACAAGGCCCTACTCATCTATGTATGATAGAAGCACCACTACTTTAACATCCCAGGTGATTATCAAGGTGCCGCAGGTCAGGATTTGGGCTCTATTTCCCAAGGGTCGTGCCTCGCTATGTCTAGAAAGTACCTGAAATCAATGAGGGATTTATGAATCGAAGACAATGAAGTTCTTTATGGATTTTAAAATTAGGTCAAGTTTTCTTTAGCAATACTTTTTTTTATTTTTTGTGTTTTCACTTGTTTTTAGTATTTTTATGCAAAGGTCTATGATTTATCAATTTACTTTGTTTTTCCTAAGTGCTCAAAAAAAGGGGAGAAGGCGGAAAAGCAATGCAAGTTAACACGATGCTGGAAAACTAATCATCATATTGTATGATACGTGCTTAGTTAGAAGACTCACCATGCTTCCTAACCCTCTCCTTGCAGGATGCTAGATAGAACTGAAATTACACAAAATGCTTGAAACAATGTGAAATTGTCCTAGATCAGAAATTGCTATTACGTGATGCACCAGATTAATTTGAATCTATGTCCAAGCGTAGGGACTATAAGAGCATGCATGATAGATTAATCTTTAGACCTAGATTACTCGATCAAGAAAACCTAATATCTCGGGGCTCATTCACACAAAACAAAGAAAAGAAAGGTGGAAACACATAAATCATGGGGAATAAAACAAAGTAAAAAAAGAAAAGAATAGAAAAGATATGAAAACCGTCAAAACTGTCAAAACACAATAAGGTCCCCCAAGTGCATCGACACTTGGTGAAATATACCCTGAATAGTCCAAATGTCTCAAAGTATGTCTATTACAATTTCAAAAAATAGTTCTCTCACACACCAATAAGGAACAAATGTAGTTACTAAGATAAAATTTGCTCCTCCAGACTATGATCCTTCTCCTTAGATGCTCTCTTCTGGTGGTAAGCTAAGAATGACCACCACAGCCTCATGCGGGTGTGAAGGCGATCCGAAGACAACCTCCCTCGATAAGCAGTCCCTCACAACAAAAGAATCAAGAGATGGTGTTAGAAGCAGTTATGAGACAATATATGGAAAATAAAATGAAACACTAGGTGAATAAACAATGAAGCAAGCAAACCTAATGTGCCTAAGGCTGTTAGTCTACCCGATAGTTGCTCCTCGACAACGACGCCAAAATGTTCGACCGTTGATGATCGTTGGAATGAGCGATGTGTGAATTCTTAATGCCAGATCTTGGGTGGCTTGTAGTGTAAGATAGGTCAAATCCAATAATCACTATATCGGTGCCTCTCTCAGTACTCGGATATCACTCAACAAAATCCGTCATCATCAAAACATTCAATCAAAACCCACAGGTGTGTATGTATAAGGAGATCATGCGAATGTGTGTGTTATGAAATTTATTAAACTCTACATGAAATGTGTATAAGGCAAGCATGTAGAGTGTCGTCAAACATGGATAAACTACAAAAATGAAACCCAACTCAAAGAATCAAGCACAAAATTGTTGGTTCCATAGCCTAATTAGATTCTTATGCATTTTTGTGTGTTCTTAATCTTTTATGATTTTTAATTTTATAATTTTTTATGGATTTTAATTTTTGCAAAGGTTTCTTTTTTAATTGATAAAATATAATAATAAAAATATAATAATAATATATATATGTGAGAGATATAGAAAGAGATATAAAGAAGATTCATTTTGATTTTCAAATGTATCAAATAAAGTCGAAATGAATCAAGTAAAATATTTTTTTGGGTTTTTTATAATTTTTCTTTAGTGTATTTTTTATGTTATTTCTAAGTATTTTTATGATTTTAAAAAATCAAAATTCACTTAATAAAAGAAACATAAAATACAAGAACTTCAAAAGGGACTAAAAATATCAATCAATCAAGAAATGGCCCCAAGTGATTTTTCATGTTTAGAGAATAAAACGTAGAAAATTTTAATCTTTAGAACATATTTTTTATTTTTTTCAACATTTTTTGTGACCTTTTAAGGTTTTCTGTATTTTACAAATTTTAAGCTTTCTTTTTGCATTTTAATGAATTTTGTATATATGATATACGACAGTAAAATACACCTACCCTATTTTTTGTAATTTTTGGAGCTATATTTTACTTTTTTGATTTTTCAAAGACAAAATAGTAAAATATAGCCAATTTTGCAATTTTTTAATTTGGAAAATTATATTAAATACCTTAATAAAAATATATGTCATACAAAATCATATAAGGTATTTATATTAATTTTCCTAATATTTTTTGAGTTAATTAGGCAATTAGAGTAAAAAGGAAATCAATAAATTAAAAAGAACATACATGGACCATAAGAAACCTCAAGCATGCATTTATAACAAATATAACTTGTCCGAGTGACATAACGTAATTTTCCCAATTAATTTCACAATAAACAAAATGCTCAGCATGGGTATATATGCAAATAAACTAACATCTAGGGTTATTAAATTAATTTACCAATAAAAAACAACTTTAATATATACTGGCAAGGAGTAAATCACAATTTCCAAAAGTATTTTCAACATTTCCATGAAAGGCTCCAGAAATCACATGATAAGATATGTAATTTACCCACAAAAGCCCTCACGTGTGATGGCACATGAGGTAATATAGCTTCCATAGACTCTCCAAGTCACACTCCCGGTAGATGTGGGACTAAACTCTAGATGTGGTAAAAGGGTCTTGGAAGGATCAATTTACCCATCTTACATGATAAATGACACATACTCTAACAACATCGAAGAGAATAGCCATAGAAAATGGTGGCAAAGCACCCCATTCAAACCAATTACCTAACACAAGTGAACATATTTTTGTACCCTGATACAATTTTAATGAAAGAAATTACCAACAAGACAACAGACACCCTTCCAAAAGTTCGACGGTTAATGGGCCAACATGCTGAACACTCAAACGTATTTTGACCCGAAAAATACCCCATACTAGATAAATAAGAAAGCCGCTAGTACTTTTATGCTAATATGATTGCTTATATTATCAACATTCCTAAATGCAAATAGATCAATACTATACATTACAAGATAAAACGGAACTAAATCACAAGTGGAAACAAGATAGTGAAAAATTCTTTTAATAACATTAAGGTGATATTCTTTAAGATTAGATTGAAAATGTATTGCAGAACATGTGTTGAACAATATATCAGGTTGAATTGCAGTTACATAAGGTCGAAAATCGATCATACCTCTGTAAAGCTTTTGGTCCATTGGTTTACATGTCTCATTTAGGTCTATATTCAAGGTGAGGGTAATTGGTGTAGGATTTCCTTTGTATGTATCCATCCCAAACTTGTTGAGAATCACTTTCATGTATTTGTGTTTTGAGAAAAAAATCCTTGGTATATCCGAGTGACATATAGACTAAGAAAGAATTTCAACTTCCAATGACACTCATCATAAATTTATCATGCATAGTCTTAGAAACTTTGCAAAGAGTTGCGTAAGTAGAGCCAAACGTAATATCATCAACATAGATTTGCACAATCAATCAATAAAAGTTTTCATTTTCATAAACAAGATACAATCTACGTTACCTACTTTAAACCTAATGAACACCTTTGCGATATTTTTCGAACGTTCAATAAAGATTGGCTACTTATGTGTTGTTGGATGCATGCATGTATTTCATTATTAACATTAAGGACAATTCTGACATGTTTAAATAGAAAAACAAAGAATATATCTTCCTAGGATACTCTTTACGAAACAGAGCTTATAGGACATTCAATAAGAAAACCATGTCTTTTTTCAAATAAGTCAATATTCTTTTGTTGAAATTTTGAGAAAGAGATCTCAACCATGGGAATTGGATAACAAGTAAGAATATAAATTGATAATCCATCAAGTATAGTAAGAAAAAAATCTCATGGTTTACAAGGATTTCAGCATTATTCGAGATCATGCAAAGGTTTTTGTTATTGGATCTATATCCACGAGTATTCAAACAAGATCATACTATAATGTATTTGCCTTTGTATCCCTCAACGAGCCGAATTAAATGAGGTAGGCAATGATGAATCTTGGTTATGTTCAATGTGGGAAGATCTTGTTCAATTTGAAAGGAACTAGGCATTGGATCGTGTAACCAAACTTATGGACCACTCGGTTACTATAACATGGTGGGTGTTTGAGAATAACTTGGATGAGTCAGGAAATATTGTTAGAAACAATGCAAGAGTTGTTGCGCAAAGGTATACTCTTTAGCAATGCATCAATATGGAAGAATCCTCTACTCTAGTTGTTGTGATTGAATCAATATGATTGCCTTGTTTAATCTAGGACATATCAAAGTCGTGTTCAAGATATAATAGTTTACTTATTATTTCTACCCAAAAGTAATGAGGCATATTAGATTCATTGAGCATAGTCCAAGCACATTCTTATAAAGTGTGATTCTTTCGCTTGACTACACCATTCTGAGATGTTGTTCGATGGGAGAGCTCAGAATTCGTAATTATTCTCTTCTTTTATATGATACTCAGAGAGAATATCTTCCTCGAACACACTGCCATGATTATTCTTAACTTAGTGATTGCAGTTTCTTATTCAGTCTGAATCCATTTAGCTAGCTTTTAAAACTCTGAGAAAGTTAGGTGTTTGGTTGTAAGAAACAAAACATAATTGAAATGTAAGTAATCATCTACTATGATGAAAAAGTAACAATATCCACCGAAAATTCATATTTTCTTGGTCCAAAGTTGTCCATGTGTAAAAACTATAGTGCCATGGATGTACTTATAAAGTCTTGCGGTTAAAGGAAGAGTTGTGCAGTTTCCCTATTTTGCATGCTAAACACATATCTTTCTTCTTATAGGGTAGATTGGGAATCCCCTTAACTAAGTCAAGTTTGCTAAGCCAATTGATTAGTTCCACGTGAATGCGACCTAAACTTTTATGCCAAAGGAGATGATCTTCTTGTGAGGCCATAAGATATTCTAGTAATGTGTAATTGGCAACATATTTTTATCTCTCTTAATTTTGTTCGAAGCGTTCATCCAGATAAATTAATGTATGCATAATTTCTGTGAAGAGGCAGATGAATCTACTTTTCGTCATCTTTATTCATTTATTTTATCTTAAGATCAATTCTTAAACACATGTAAATCATAATAAATCTTTCTTTTTATTCTTTCTTATTCTCTTTGTAAATATTTTACAAAAATCACAATTTTAACCTAAAATAAAAAAATTAATTAATTAAAGAAAATAAAAGAAAATAAAAACTTTATATATGTAATAAATATAGTCTGACTCTAACCTTGAGTGAAGGTCAAGACTTCACCAGATCTAGGTGAAGATAAGGTCTAGTGTAGAAAATAAACAAAAATGAAATCCAATGCCATTTATTGTATATATTACACATATTTCATCTTATTTGTATATAAATTCTTAGTCTATGTTATTTATCACTCTATTCATTCCAAATAAAAATATTTTCTTCTTGGAATTCATTCATAGAAATAAGTTGTAAATATTAAAAATAACTGCAAGAAGATTCATTATTCATTGTGAAAATAAAGACACTTTGAAAAACACAAAGCCAAATTTCCCAAACTCATATTTTCTCCATAAAAACTAAAAAATAAGCAAACTCACTTTCCTAATACACTAAATAAAATAAGCTTCAAAGTGGTTTCATTAAAATCAGAGTAAAGATGCAAAATATGGCTTTTTGGATTGTATCGTAGAGTGTGCCTATAATATTAATTGTGTGAATATTGTAATTAATTGTTTCTTGAACATATGTGTCAATATTGTATTTTAAAATAATTGTAAATATTATATTTTGTCTAGCTAAAATGAAAATAAAAATTACAAAAATCAAAATCACCAAAATTAAAATAGTGTATATATTGTACAAATACCGCTATGTATATTGTAACTTTACCTATTTATTTAACTTAATATTTATATTGTGAACATAAAATAAAAATATATTTAAAATCATTCTAAAGTACTGAAAATACATAAAATCTTAAATTATATAATTAGTTGTAAAAATAATTAATTTAAAATAAAGTTCTTGTATATAAAGGTATATTTTCCTATGAATAGAGGGTAATATTTTTTTAACAGATTAAATTAATTTATTTACTTTATTAAAAATCATCTAATAAGTTTATTTATATTTTAAAAAAAAATTATGTATATTATTTATTCATTTAACTTCATTTACTAATTTAAATTGATTTTATTTATCTTTTAATTGGTTTTTCTTCTAGCTAATTTTGTCTCATTCTTGGAGCCTTTCTATTGGGAAGACTCGGGTCTGTTGACCTAGTCAATCCCTCCTTCACCAACTTATCCCAATAAGGCTCTTCACTGGATCCACTTCCCACTTTTTTCCCTCTCAATACAAGCAACCTTTACCATTGATCTTTTCCTGATTTTGATCATCCAATTATCAATAAACATTGCCCGATAATAATCTTCAGAATCTGCACCTCGATCCATGCACTACTCCTCTTCCAAATCCTCCAGATCTTCGTTGGATACATATTTCTCTCTTCCACCTCCGCCAATCCCTAATCCATTTTTCCTTGAGTTTTTCACCCGAAATTGATCGCAGGAGAGGCCTGGGGTGACAGCTCCGCATCCTCCTCATTTGGGAGTGCGAGGAATCCGTGGGATTCATGATCCTCCATGACGCCAGACCTCCTCAGCTGCCATCGAGTTTCTCCGACTTTCATATCAGATTGGGGTGATCATCTCACCACTTCCATCTGTAGGTAATACTAGATCATTTCCTTTCGAATTTTCATTTAATTTCACTTTTGATTTCAATATTTATCTTAGTTTCGATCAATTTTCATTTGAGCTCCCATCTTCAAGATTGGAGCTCTCTCATCAATCAACTCCATACCCTGACACTCGGATCACCTTCATCGATTGTTCTCTATGGTTCTCCTCACATCAGATCTCTTGGATTCACTGTGAATCTGAATCTAATTCTCTCTTCCGACCATCTCCCATCGGAGACTTCTGTTCATTCCCCATTCACATTTATTTCTGCTTAATAAGCCGACCATAGTGATCGATCTGAGCAATAAAAGCTTCCAAAGTACTTAGGAGCGCTATCGGAGCAA
This sequence comes from Ottelia alismoides, assembly GCA_037367405.1. Lineage (NCBI taxonomy): Eukaryota > Viridiplantae > Streptophyta > Magnoliopsida > Alismatales > Hydrocharitaceae > Ottelia > Ottelia alismoides. The sequence goes on from JAZKJV010002058.1 coordinate 126,409, forward strand.
GGATTTGTAATCTAGAGTTATCTTTTTGCCCCAAACCCTTTGATCTTCCAGACTGAAGATTGGTTGTCGTAGAGCATCATCAGAGCATTAGGATGATGTGAGAGAGTGAGAACGATGTTCGATCATCAGGAGAAGAGTTGGACAGAAATCGACTGAGATATGGTCGATTGAAGTTCAACGAGCTCTCTCTTCTTCGATGTTCTTTCCGATTCTATGGGAATGCCATCGATTCTTGATTTTCTATAAAGTAAAACAATGTTGTACTTTCAACTATTTAAGCAGAGTATATTGCAACCACTATAGCCTATTCCCAATTGCTTCTAGCTTATTCTCCGTTGCTTTGGATGGAGAATACTCTCTCTAATTTTGGTTTGATTTCAATAAGAATCGGATTCTTTCTCTAATTTTTGTTTGATCTTCAATAAAAATAGGATTCTTTATGACAACATTAGTTCTATCAATGCAATCAAGAAACCAATAAATTACTCTAGGATAAAGCACATAGATTCAAGCAGAGGTCAAGGTTCGGCTTCAACGGGAAAATAAAGCATTTAATAATACATCTTTACTAATTAAGAACTACGAGATCATCCTTTCATTCTAGGGTAACGAAGGGACTAGAATTCATTGATTTCTTCCAGATATACGTGATGGATGATTTTTAGAAAAGTCAGAACTGGACAATACCTATTTATTATTTACTTTCATTTCCTACCCATCACCTCAAGAAATTTCTCAGTTAGAAATATCATCCCTTTATAATATTAATCAATATGGAATTGAGTGAGATATTATTTTTTCGTGAGGTTACTCTAAAAGATGAAATCTCTCGGAATATGTTTCCACATAATGTCTCTCTCTTCGGTATTGCCTCATCATTGACAATAGGTGATACATCTCTTATAGTTTCTCCTTTAATATTTCAATTTGTAAATTAATCATTCATAACAGTTCTAAGCATTGGTTTCTGATTTTAACATAATTTTAAAATGCTACTTTACAATATATAATTATATTTTGTTAAAAGAATCCCATTGCTCCTTTACTTTCTTTTTAGCTTATTATTTTGTTGTGAATATCACATAGCTAGATTATGTTCCCATTTGAATCGTTAGCTCACTATAATAATGATCATTCTATATTAATATAATGAAAATATATATTTTATAATAATGAAGTAAAATACTCAGTTTGAATATTTAATGTACATTATATTTACAAAAAATGGCATTCTTATATTAAATTACTTTCATTTTTGTAAAGAAAACATTTTTATATAAGCAAAATTCATTTGACTTTCTTGCTTCTATATGCCCAGAGATCAAGAAAATCTAATATTTATCAATCAACATAATATAAGAGATCAAAAAATATAAATCACAAGTTCATTTTCTTTATTGATACATCAAAATTTTACAAAATAACAATGTAATTTATGACTATAGTTACATATTTAAAAGCGTAAGGCAATGATTAATATGATTGATAGAATTGTTGAATAAAGGTACGAAAAACAATCATTTTCATGCCCCTCCCTCCCCCCCCCCAACAACTCCGCGACCCTATCCCCATCCCCATCCCTCCCCTCATCCACTCTAGTGCCCTCTCTGCCCTCCACTGTGTGATCTCCGTCCCCATTAGCACCATCTTGTGTAGCGCCCCCACCTCAATCATTTCCTCCCCCCTCCTTGCCCTCGCCACCACCATCAAAATGCTCACCGCCTCCTCTTGCCTCCCTCTCTCCTCTCACCTCCTCACCACCTCGACCACGACCTCTAGCCCCTCCGATCCCACCTCCCTCCTCCCCTCTGTCGTCTCCACCACACTAGCTACCACTAGCTACTACCACTAGAGCCCTCTCTGCCACCGCCTCCGTCACCTCCAGAAGTGACCCCGCCTCCACCATCTCCCCCACATTGCGTGGCGCCAATGATATGTTGTAGATCGCCCGTATCACATCCCTTCTCACCTCCACAGACAACTTCTTTATCGTTTCCACAAAAAATGCCACCGCACTCGATGTCGCTCCCACAACCTCCTTGTTCACGTCCACCGATGTCATACCGAGGAATCTTGCGATGGTCGTGTCCACCACCATGTCTATGGATATAAATCTGATCAGTGACACCCCTTTGGCATCCCCTCCTATGGCGGTGCTTACCCTCCTCCTTCATGCCACGCGACCCTCAGTATCGGGTAGTGACATGGACACCCTCCACCTTCCCTTCCCCTCTAGTGTCGCGTACCCCAATTGTGTCGTGACCCCTCCATCCCCTTCCCCCATGACACCAACCACACCTCTCCCTTCCACTCTAGTCGTGCCAACTACCATACCTCCTTGTCGGCTCCAATTTCAATGCATTCTCATCCTATCCCTTCTCCCTGTTCGAGATGTCCACTAGTTCTACTGAGGCTACCATTAGAGAGATGCCTCCTTATACCACTGAGGAGGCATCCAATTCTAGATAGGCCTTGTGTGTCTCGTGTCTAATATGGGGCTTATTGTGCCCATTTTATAATTTTCACTATTGCCAGGATGGTAGGGAAAGGAGCAAAGGTTTTACACGCTTTATCTCTTTTCAAGATGGCACATCTTTCCACTATGAGCGCGCTACTATTTTGCAGGATGCCGTTTAGAATGATATCGATCTATATCTTGATTTAGAAGGGACCTTAGTGGCCATTGGTCAATGGATATGCGGGAGGTGTTTGAAGATACAAGCTATGAATCGTTCTTGTCATCATGACGATGGTCTTGTTCGGGTTACATATGACACCGGAGTGGTTCAAGGGCACATTACCAACATATTGAAACCCTTCCTACTTGTTGCACAGGATCTCACCGATGGGTCAGTTGTTGATGCTAAGCTCCTTTATCGCATTGTAAAGCTCCTATGACCACAATTAAGAGCATTTCACCCAGTTGTTGTCTTACTTTCTCTCAGACTCTGAAGACAGTTTATACCAAGTTATTGTTGTGCATGGATCCTTACTTCTTGGGTGAGATTGCTACTTCTTCCCTGCTGCACCTCACAGGTATCCACGCCTATGAATATCCATGTGTTGATGGGAAAGGATGAGGTACCTAACATCCAGTATCAAAGGAGCTTGCGTTGTCATATAAATCAGATCCGACAGTCATTGTATCAATCCTCTCTTGGCTCTTGGTACTTAAACAATCCGAATCAGTAAACAATCAACCCCCGAATAATATATAGCAATGAAAATATGTGAGATGAAATTTATTATACATTACAAAATGTCTATAAAGTATGCAAGTATAGGTATAATTATTAATAATTAATAGCAATTATTTTTGTATTTTTTAGTTTTTTATGTTTGTGGGTTTTAATTAAATGTGAATTTTATGGATTTTTAATTGTTTTATTTTTTTACATTTTTAAAATTTTATATTTTTACTTTTTTATTAATTATACAATTTCATTATTTCCTTTTGATTTTAAAATTTAAAATGTATATATATAATAACAATAATATATAGTTGATATAAGTAATATATAGAATATATAATAAATATAGGGTCTTATATTTTTAAACATACATAAATATTGTTAAAATACATTAAATATAATGTTTTTGTGTTTTTTATATCTTACTCTATTTTTATAATTTTTATAAAATTTTTGCAAAATTTTATGTATTTTAAAGTATTAAAATTTAAAAATAGTGAAGAAATAATATAGATGATTATTTTGGGTTTGAAAAATGCATAATAGACTCCAAATTTCCTAAAACTATTTTAAATAAGTACTATATATAATAAAGAAAAATATACGATGGAAAACTATATTTTGGGGTTTCTAATTATTTTTTGCTGATTTTTATTATATTTTTAGGGTTTTGTAACTTTTAAGGTTTTGATTTTATATTTTTTTGTTATTTTTGGATATACAATAGAATATAAAATATTACAAATATAATTTTTTGGAAAATGTAGAAGTATTTTGATATTTTTTGAGATTTGAGTAATCAAATAGGGAGAAAATGTGCATTTTTTATTTTTATAAATAGGAAAAAAACATAAAATTCCCCATAAAAAATATATATGATATAAGTTTATAGTAGGAATCATAGATACTTTTTCTATAAATTTTATAGATAAAATGTGGTTTTTAATAATTATTACAAATGAAATAAGAATTAAGATCTTACAGGGACATATGCACAATTTAAACAAACTTTAATTGTAATAAATAACCATAAAGGCAAAGTTTAGGGTATATAAGAAATTTATCCAATTAGTTCAACATTTAATATGCTTCTGACATGGGTAGAAATGTAATTAAATAAAATATCAGCTCCTTACATAAAAATGCCCCTGAAACTTACACTGAATAAACAAAATATTTTATTAAATATAAATAATCAAAGTTGGAGGGGCTTGAGTGCAAAAAACCTAGCATCTCACAAGGAGAGTCACGTAAGGTGACCTAACAGGGGACCTAATTATAATTGCAAAGAAGTTGGGGGTCCACATGAAATTTATACAGAAATATTAAGCTTAACAAAATATTTACAGGGCTAGATATTAAATACAAAAAGTACAAAAGGGTGATCATGCAAATTACCCACTTATGCAAGCATTCAAATAACGTTGGAGGCTCTACGTAGGCTACACTCTACCCGATCAAGCATCCTAAGAAGCGTAATGCTTCACCTTTAATAAATGTACCAGATTGGGCTGATATCTCAATCTGACAGATCTGGAGAGGTCATGAAGAATACGGAAGATCTCCTTCTTCAAAGACCTTCGATCACTTGTATCTTCATGCTCTTGCAGTCTTCTTTGACGCTAAGAGGCTAGGCAGCCTCCTGATGTCCCTCCACTCCTACTCGAGCCTTCAGATGCGTCCACATTCATAGATGGAGACCTAGATGGTCTACAAGTTTCAGTGACCTACTAGTCCAAGTTCAGGGCTGAATATGCTCCTAAGGGCTATTTCAAGGATTCGTACCTATAGAAAAAGTCTCAGGGGCTATAGGTGGACTTCCTCGACCAAAGAATGATGATGTATAACTTGGGGGAATGGAGTGGGTGGCGAGCTCCAGGGATAGGTGGTAGAGGAGCTTGAACTCTCTGATCTGAGCGAGATCAAAGGTGGCTAGTAGGTACTGGATGAAAGAGAAGATAATGGGAAAGGAGATGACAGGTGGTCCGAGTCGAAATGAGGTTGATTCACGATGATATAGTGGTCGGAGCTCTAAGCTCCGACAAATGAGGAATTGGAAAATGTGAGGAATTAAAAGTGATTAACCTAAACTAAGACTTTGATTGATCTAAGGAATACAAATTCAATCTAAAACACTACCTAACAACTTATACCTGACCCTATCGGCAAAGGAGTAGAGAGCTCCACTTGGAAGTACTCCGGCAAAGCTGGATCGCTTCAATCTTCACCTTATCCATGCCGTAAAGTTTGGGAGCAACACATGTTGTCACCAGGGACTTGATAAATCTCCATTTCATCACCTTTATTATTCTATTTTGGCCTTTAAACCCTAGCTAAATGCATGTATAGTGTCTTTTTTGCATAAATTAATATTCATTATTTATTGTATATCAATTGTATATTACATTATTTAAAACCAAAATAAAAAATAAAGAAAAATAAAAGAAACATAAATAAAATTATAAAGGTATTTTATGACTCTAAACCCTGAGACCAAGGCATCTTGATGATTGGGTCGATAAGGAATAAAGTAGGGGAGATAAGTGTCAAAAACACAATAAAAACCCTAGTTTTTATTCTCCAATAATCCAGTTTTGGGACCCATTTTATTCTTTGTTATTTACCCCTCAAACAAATAAACTTTTTACATGAAATTGTAGACAGTATAGAAAAATACAAAATTGATTTCATACAAAAATAATATACAATGTACTTTTTATATTCAGAATAACGAGCCAAAACCCAAACTTCCCAGACCTATATCTTCTCCACATTAACTCAAAATTTACCAAATACGCTTTTAATTGTATATAAATTTTTATTAGCTCTTTAATGAAGTTGGTTTCATTTAATTTGAGTTAAGATGTAAAAGTTTGGTTTTGAACCCCATTTTACTATATAACTGAATAAAATATCTATTTTATTTATTCTTCATAACTTTTATAATTGCATAAATATAATTTATAGTATATGTAAATATTTAGAATAAAATAAAACCATAAAGAAAATAATAAAAAATACTAAACAAAAACATATAGATGAATATACTATACTTATACCTATATAATAAATACATCTATTTATTTAAATATACAAATTACATCAGAAAATTAGAATAAAATTATATTTATATCTATTTAAATATGTGTAAATACATAAAATAAGTATAGAAAATAATAAAATACAAAAATACAAAATAAAACTAAAATATACAAAACATATGCCAATATACTTATATTTTTACTAGTAAAAAGAAACATGTAATAAATTAATGCATAAAAATAAATAAGATCAGATTAAATTAACACATAAATTAATAAACATTTTTTATATTTTAACCAAAAATTAAATAAATCATTTATTAATTATTTTTTGAATTATTTCTAATTTTTAGTTTCTGATGTGTCTTTCTGCGGGTGACGTGGCCCAATCAAGGTACCCCTCATTGACCTGGGTCGACTCCCTCTGACCAAGGTCAAGGCCTGTTAGAATCACCATTTGACCCGACCTTCACCCTTTTTCTCCAATCGATACAAGCATCGTTTTGGAATGATTTCTCTTTGACTTTCCGCCCTCGACCGTTGCTCTATCACGCTAGATCATTTCATTTATCCGAGGGCATCTGTATCAAACTGGGCACATCGATCTTTGCCTCCCGTTCCTCGCCTATACAAAAGCCCTACCTTCTCCATTTGATTTTTTGAATCCCCTTGTCTCTATTTCTTCCCCTCCTCGTGTGCTCCATGGCACAAGCGAAGTGACAACAAGCTTGCCTTGCATTTACATGGACGACGAAGTAGGGTAGAGGCAGTCTCCACCATCTCTGGTTGTCCGCCATCGTGAGGTATTCATCTTGCAGCTCCGGTTTCTTGAGGTAGGTTTTTCTTTCTTTTTAGGTAGTTTTAATGACTGCATTTTATTTCCAATCTTTAGTTTATGTTTTGATTAATCGCTTTAGCATTAAATCCCATCTTAGTAGTTTGTCGGAGCTCCGCTCCAGCGAACCATTTCACCACGAATCAACACCCTTCCGAATCGCCAACCACACCTACCATCTTCCCATATGCTTATCATACGCTCCACTTCACTTCACTCACCCATATTCTCCGTGGATCTGGAGTTGGGTGCTCTACCTCCATCATTCACCGAAATGCCTCAACCCTCTTCCTTTTTGCCACCATTCCACCTGCTAATGGGTCGAGGCAGTTTTCCCTCAACCCCACTTTCCTCGTGCAGGTTTTGAAGCTCCCAGTTCCAACTGAAGGAGATTTTTAAGTTGGGGAAGGTGGCCAGAACTCCTGACCTTCCTCGACCTCTGTGGACCACTCTAGTGATCCTCGGAGCATTTTGAGCTCTCCAGCATCTGAAGCACACCACTAGGAACCTTTTGGGCCATTCTGCAGTAGCAATGGGTGGCGGATGGAGGAGATCTCATTGGAAGAAGCTCACCCAGATGGAGCATCTTCCCTGTTCTTCCACCGCACTCCTCCACCATTGGATCAAAGGCCATCTCCCAGGCGTACAACCACCATCGGACTGGAGAGCCCTGCATCATCGATCTCATCCACAAGATCTAATCTCATACATTGGCGCCCAACCTTCATTGCATAAGGAGAGCACAACATGCGGATTAGTGAGGCATCGTGCACCGTTTGATTCGCACCTTGAGGGGGCATTTTACACATCTTCCCCATAGTTTTTGTTTATTTTTGTTTAGTCATATAAAATATTTAATTAGTTTATAATTTTATGGAAAAATTGAAAGGAACCTCTAGTCTTTATTTCATATTGCTATTGGGTTCGTGCTACGTCACCTCATGTGTCATCCTACATGAGGTGGTTATTTTGCATGTAACCCCCTGCAGATTTTTGTATTTCGATTTAGTTCTTAAAATTTAAATATTAGTGTAATATTTTGGGTAATTTGCAGAAACAACCTTGCCTTTATTTTTAATTCCAAATCTACCATTCCTAGTTAAATAATTTTGGTAGTTGTTTAATTTTTATAAATATCATCCATGCTCCAAAAAATTTGAAAAATTAGGGCTAAATTCTTACTAGCATGCACTTTCATGACATATTTTTAGATTTGCATTTTAGTCATTTCCCCTATTTTCTAAAAATTGAAAAGAGCACATTTTTTTCCTATTAGACTTTAAAAATACCAAAAAATATAATACCTTTTAAAAACACCAAAAAATATACTTTATGTATTATAGTATTATACAACTCCAGACCAATAATCCCAAAATAGTAGAAAAAGAAAAAAATTCAAAATAAAAAATTTCCAAAATCCTTTAAAAACTTAAAAAATCACAAAAATCCAAAAATATTCATTTCTATCTCTAAATTTTAATTATATTTTTATCTATATAATAAAATTAATTGAAGAATTTTTTTGACACTTTTGTTATTTTTATTCTTCAAATAAATTCGGTCTGTTTATTTAATCTCTGTTCAGGGATGTTTTTGAATTTAAAATACCTAAAATTTGGCAAAAATATCTACAAAATCACAAAAAGAGTAGAAAATATAAAAAATACAAAAAAATTTTATTCTACATTTTTTGTTTGTTTTAGTTGTATTTATAAATATATTACCTTATATTATATATAGTAATATATAACTCGATATAATTATTTATTAAAAAGAAAAGAAAATTTAAAATTAAAAAAAATATAAAAAGAATTTATAAAAATATAAATTAAGAATGAATTTAAAATAGAAAATAAAAATTTTATTTAAAACCCACATATTGTGGGTTAATTGTCTGTAGTAAGGTTTCCGATTAGTCGACCCTCGCAAAATCCGATTCAACAAATTGCTCCGTTGTCGGGGAGCAACGTTGCATAGATTGCATTTCCTTGTTTCTTCTCTCTTATCTCCTTATTTGTTTTTATTTCTTTATTTATTTGACATTATTTGTGAGTTGTGTAATACTCTTCCTTGTTTGCCTTTGTTGCGAGGGACCGCGGATCAAACGAGGCTCTCCTAAGAGACCTATATACCCATGTGAAGCGGAGTCGGCTTTTCAGGACAAGCAAACAGGAAAGAGAGACAAAAGAGGACATGGAGGAATTTAAGGACAATGCTTTTTTGTCTTTTATTTCATTTTATTTTGATTTAAGTTAGAGAGAGACATGTATTAGTAATAATTTGACTCTCCAGGACACTACTACTTCATGAGGTCCATTGCCCGAGTGATTATTCACTTGGAGGCCTCATCAGTTTTTGTGGTTTTTAGCTTTTATTTTTCTTTGTTTTTCGCTTCTCTTTTTATTTATTTTGTGCAATTGAACCCTATTGCTTGTCATTATAGTAGGTCGAAAGCCCTAATTAACTTGCATCTACTTATAGTTGGATTATGGATATTGTCAAATTGAATTGTGGATTATTTAGACTTGAGACCGTGCACTGAGAGAGGCACCATACATTGTTTGCAGGACTCGTTGTGGTAGGCACCGAGGTTGTCTCGAAGATCAAATCCTAGGTTTCATATCTAGATAATTAGCATCTTGTGCTTCACGATTGTAACAATTACTATTCTAGGGAGATTTCATCGGTTGCATTGTATATAATATAGGTTTCAAATCTTCTTAATAGCCTTGCATGAAGAGAGCTAGAGGTAAGGTGAGCAATTCTACTTAGAACTCATCATTTTTTTACCTCTCATTGTTTTTCCGACTCTCTCCCTTTATTTTGATCACCTAGGATTATAAAGGAATTGACTTCTCATTAGGTTCTTGCATTTTTATTAAAAATCCAAAAAAGTGATAACCATTATAAGTTTAATCGACCCTAAAATTACAAAGGAAAAAATCTTTGTCTTGGGAAGAGTAACTCCCCCACTGTATTCGCATTTTATTTACCATGTACACACTAAGGATTAGTACCACAATCCCAGGCCTACCTATGTGTTTGTACAACTATGTGAAATTCACCACACTCTAAAATTGGAAAGATTAAAAGGCAGATCTTTCGCAGTCATCACTGTGTTGAGGGGTTTGTTTTGTATATATTTATGTTTATTTGTGTGCATACTTGATCTTCTCTGTGCATTTGTGCCTTCTCCTTGCATATCTTAACTTGACCATCATGCTCTCCTGATCCCTTTATTTTGTTTTAGAGATGGTCGAGTGGAATGATTTTTTTCTGGACTTTGTGGATCCCTCGTACCCTCTAGCCAGTTCACCTCTCTTTTTTAGGAGGACATTGCTTCTAATTTTTCTTTTTGTACATATCCGCCTAATCCACTATTTAAGGCATTGGATTTTGAGTTTGACCCACCACCACCACCCTCACATTACCCACCACCTCACTCACCTGATATTGAGCTATTGGAGTCACCTTTCATGAAGACCACTCTTGAGCACTTGACCCAGATGATGGGGCACATGTGGGAGATGATTGATAACCTCACTGGTATAAATAAGAACCACCATGATGCTTCACCATCTGATTTCATGGATTCATTTGAGGACATTGATGAGTGTGGAAATCCCTATGTAAGTTTTATGAAATTAACGAATGATGTTGATGTTATTCTAGTCCGGAAATCTCGTGATTCGTCAAAAATGATCACACCAAGAAATGATATGGAGAATCAAGTCTCAATGCGATCGGATTTAATTATTTTACTTGGGTAAGACTCAAGGTCAAACTCAAGTAAGTAATCTAAAGGGTTCATAATTACTTCATAAATAATCTAAGAGATTTAAGCTTTTAGAGAGGAAGATGAATATATTTGGTATTTTTATCTTTTTTTAGATTTTTATGGGTTTTAATAAAAAGGTGTAATTAATAATCAGAGCAAATATGACGCATGGATTTTGGAAAAAAAGTTTATGCATGAAAATAATGCTATGTTATGTGGTGAGAAATAAATAAATGCACTATTTTTGTGATTTTTGAATGATGCAAAATGATGCAAAGATGGTAAATGTAGAGTTATCAAACCAAGCAGCAAGAAAGCATTTCAAGTGAATTTTCCCCCTTAAAAATTTTAGAATTAATGTTCCAATTAATATAAGATTAATTTCCCCAATGAATATCCCAAAATCAAGACACAAGTCATCGAGCAAAAGAATTAATGAAAATAAATAAATGTCCCCAAAATGAACAAAATAGAGCCTCAATTAATTATTATCAAATAATGTCTTAAAAAAAGAATCTCAATATTCAATATGATAGACGATCAAATACGCATTAAAACCATACCATGAATGTGAAAATTCGATAAATATTGTTCAAGATATGAATAATTGGAGTTTTATGAACAAAATCGTTAATAAACTGAAGAAATTCTTGTAATTATACCCTAGGAAGGACCTTTCTAAAATTTGTTGAAGCTGATGAGTTCTTTCTGTAATTTGTCCAGGCGCGGGGTTATATATGTAGTTCTTGGAACTTGTTGGAGCTTCTGCACATTTTTCCCAATGTCACGTGTGCTGCGCACATGACCTGGGATCTCTTGGTGATTCTGGAAAGTTGGGGTACCGGTGTAATTCACACCCAGATGAAATTGCGTATCACATGCTGATGAATCCCTATTCATCACTCTTATTCTATTATTTTAGCTAATTATCTTGGCAATGCATCATGTAAATAGGTGTAAATACAATAACTTAGCAATATGCATGCATGTGTTAATATTATATAATTAGCATGAATTTGTGCAAAAATAAAAGAATAAAGAATAAAAAGAAGGAAGTATTTAGAATAAATACTTAGTGACCCGAACCCCAAGAGAGGGCCAAGCATTGGCCTGATCGCCAAATGAAATAAGTAGAGAGATATAGGGTTACTCTAGTTTGTATATATGTATCATGTGTGTACATAAATTATTTTTGTCAAAATATAAATAAAAATATGTTTTTACTTCCTTGTATATATTTATAAAAATGAAATAAAAATCAAAAAAATAAAATAAAAATAAAATGACATTCTTTCTCTCACTTGTGCATTATACATGTATATATCTTCTTCCCTATTTATTTTAAACCTATAAATAAATATTAAAAATAAAAAATGTTGTAGACTCCAAAAATTATTTTGTAAATAAATAAAATATAAATATTTGTGTATTTTTGTAAAAATAATAAATTAAAACTAATTGTATAAAATACATAGGTATAATATACATGTATATAATACTATATACTGTATATATAGAATAATTTATTTTTCATAAAAATAAATAAAAATTACTGAAAAATCCCTGGAAAAAAATAAACATTTATTATTTTATTCATTTTAAATTTTAATTTATTTACTATTTTAAAATTATTTATCTTTCATTTTCCTTGCTATTTTGTCATGTAGCAGGTTTTGTCCTTATTCTAGCCCGCCCGTGATTGGTCCACGTCTGAATGTTGACTCAGGTCCACCCCTCCAGGGCTTGACCTGACCAGATCTCTCTGCTGGACCTTCTTCTCGAAATTCCCAAGGTCGGATCACTCATTCCTTTGCCCCGAAACTTTGCCCGTGTTTTCCCCAAGGATCCAAGGTCCTAGCGGATCCCTAGGGAAGCGTGGATCCTTCTCAGTTCGCGCACCCTTGCCCGATCATTCCAACCACCTGAGATTGCTATAAAATCTTTCATCCGCCTCCCCAATTCAGCAGCTCATGCCTCATTCCCTCTCGATGCCCTAGAAACCTTCAGCGTGGTGACAGCCGTCTGAGGGTCCTCCTGGTGATTGATTTGGTGTAGTGACGCCGACGCTCCCCCTTTGTGGCCGGACCTCTCCTTCCGCCACTTGGCCGAGGCCATAACCCCGACGACCATCTTCGCCTGGAGTTGAGGAATCTGTTCCGACCTTCAGGTGAGCTTGTTATCCTCTGCCTTAGTCCATTTGATTCGAATCTTTCATTTGTTGTCGTCGATGCTCTGCCAGCTCTGACCAATTGGTTGGAGCTCCATCACCCCCTCCCAACCGCTTCGATCGAAGCACCTGCTCACCCTCCAGCTCCTCCAGCAACCTGATTACCCTAATCTTAGCCCACCTATCCAGGATTAGGTCCAAGTTCTCCCTCTACCGCATTCGCCGGAGATTTAACCCGATTCACCCAGCTTCTTTGGTTTTCATTCCCAATAACCCAAACCAAAGCATAGCTCCGAGTAAGAGCTACCGTTGCAAGTCTGTTTGCGCGCTGAAGTCCCCCAGACAACCCTTTCCAGAGCTCACCGGAGCAGATCCAGGTGCCCTTCGTTGTCACACCGATCCGACCCTTGGAGCTTCCATCCGAGCCATTCACTTAACGCGGATCCGTCCCACGATCACTCCAATGCTTGTTGATCTTCCATCGGGGTTGAGGTTCTCGTCCTTAGCTCCGACAAAGTTCATCTGGGCATTGTTCTTCTAGTTGGGTCCTGCATCGTTGGATCAACTCCACCCTCCAAATCCCATCCTGAGCGTCCATCCATCCGATGTCTCAAACCGTTAGATGTCAGATCTAGCGGCCCCGTACACACCACGTCCCCGACCATCTGACACTATCAGATCTGACACCTGACGCCTGTAGAGCCGTACGATCTCGCCTCACCAGCGGCTAACACGTGGCCAACCATGCGCTCACATGCACCAAGGGTATATTTCTCTTTTTCCGTTCTTTTTTCCCGTATTTATTTTAGTTTATGTTTTGGTCTGTAAAATAAAAAGTTATAGTTGAACCTTTTTGAAATATAGTCCCTTTAGTTTCAGATATTTTGAGTTTAGTCCTTTCTGTCTGAGACACGTTCTTGGTCACGTGCATGGTGGTGTATTTGCAACTTTCACCTAGAACTTTGCTGGTGTAATGATTTGAATGAATGTTTTCTTTAATTGCAAATATGCCCCTGTAAGCGTGTTTTTCGTGCATGTGTGGATTTTATTGGTTAAATTGCAGATCTTATCCCGTGATTTTATTGCCTATTAATATTTAGTCCTAAAACTTAAATAAATTGCGATTAGGTCCCTATAACTTGTGTGTGTTGTTTTTAATTAAATAAATATCAAAACGACTCCAAAAATTTTACATGTTTTAATTTCTGTTTGATTTTCATCGCATTCCTTTTCATAAAACACCTAAAAATTACAAAAGACTAAAAACCTCATAAAATTTATTAAAAATTCATTAAAAATAAAAAAAATGAGTTTTCAGTTTCTGTAGTTAGAGTTTATTTTATATTTTCATAAAAAAATGTTGCCTGGATTTTTAAGGCATTTTAGATATTTTTGATTTGCCTCTACATCTAGGCTACACACTGTTTGAAATTTTCATCATTCTTTTATTTTTACAAAACTATATAAAAAACAGAAAAACCCCATAAAATACACAAAACATCTTAATATTTTAAAAACATAAAAATATTTTTGTTTTAAATTGTTGAGTATTTTTGCTTGAGTGTGATTTCTATCCTTTTCTTTATTCCTTTTATTAATAGAAAATCATAAAAAATTTTAAAAATAAAAAAAATCACCAAAAATACCTTTATTGTTGGGATTACCTGACTACTTCGTAGGTTTCATTCCATGCTTCTTGTGTTCGACCCAGGTGTCTATACCAGGTTAAATAATTAGCAAGACCGCTTGCCTGAGTTTTCATGTTTGCTTGATTTCGTTGGTGGTCTAAATTTTCTCGGTGGCCCGGTTCGAGTGGTTGAGGTCGAAACGACCTTTGATATCACTTAACCTTAGTCGCTCGGGCCGCTCATCACATGCATTTAGCCAAGATGGACTCCAAGGCTCCACTTGTTGACTTCTGGTTGCTTTGGCTCCTTTAAAGCTCGTTGTATGGAGGGCGGTTCAATGGAGATGACGCGGGCGACCATGGAACTTTGGATCCGGATGAAATGGAGGGCCCAATGTTTGTCTACAATGGATGGTCCTGATGAGGCACCGTTCTTGATCGAATTCTGCCAGCAGGTCAGTTTTAGGGCTCTCCATTCGAAAACTTGTTGCTCGATAATGGCAAGGGTGGCGATGGAAATTCTCATCGAAGGTGTGGCAGAGCTCGTGGATGATGTGGGTGATTACAACAGAGGAGCCTAATGTGGGCAGTGCTGCGATGGATGGATGAAGTTGCTCCAACAACCGACACACGGCCAAAGGTCGTTGAGGCAGAGGTGCACGCTCGGTGAAGGGAGTTCAGTGCTGAAAAGCGTGGACGGTGCTCCTATGCGACTAAGGATAGGAGCAACGCGGTGGAAGATTGTATAAGGTAGAAGGAGAAGCAGTGTGGACCGGAAGGTGACGACAAAGAGTCGATCATCGGAGAATGAGGGTTTTGTAGCGATAATCGATGGGTGGACATAATACAAGAAGAAGAATGGGTTTAAAAATGGGACGAGCATGAATAAGTTTTGCCAAGATTTGGAGGAACTCAACTCAACTCCTATCTTCTTCTCGTTGCCAGTGGAGCACGACAGAGCTCGGCTACAACCTGGTAGTAGCAGCAACACGAGGGAGAAAGCCCTCGTGGATTGCTCCGGAGGAGTGATCACCTGTGAAAGGGGAGGTGTTGCAACCACCTTCCCTTGGCATTTTCTCTCTTTCTTTGCATAAGATGGCAGATGTCTATCATATTTGATCGATGTTTGTTTTGAATAGGGAGCCGAAATGTTCAAGAGATTAGGGGTGGCTATGGCGATAAGATTGGTTACTGGATTTGGGAAGAAGGGTCGTTAGGAGGAGATATGGTTTAGTGTCAAAAGGTTACGGGGATAGCAATGGAGATGATAAGTTTTGGTTCATACGAGGTTGGGGTTGATGGTCGGGATATGATAAGAGGTTAACGACCATAGATGGGTGTGGGATCATCAAAAAAGGAGGATCAACGGAGCAAGGCGGAGGAGGGAGAAGACCTCATATGCAGGGCAATTGAAGTGGTGGCATGTGCTAAGCACGTGAAGGGGAAGAGAGTCGAAGGTCACGTCCTGGGCATGTGAAGAGAGAAAAGAAGGTGTGGAGATCAGGAGCCAGGTGGCTCTAGTGAGTACGCACCATGTGGCATGTTGACTAGGAAAGTTGACCAGTGCATAAAATGAATGAATAAATCAACTAAAAATAGAAGACGAACTCAAATGCAAAAATGATGAACATGAAAAATGTTCCTCTTAATGCATTACATTATGTTCATGAAGGACTTGTATGCAAGTAGAATGAGATGTGCAAGATATGATTTCTTTGGTGGTATTTTATGTATATAAAATATAATATTTTTACTTTGTAATTTTTATTTGATTTTATGATGATAAATAAATGAATACAAAAATTAAACATGATTTGAAATAATGCAATGAACCTAAATGATATTTTCTTGGATTTTTATGGGTCGAGTTAATGTCAAGATAAATTAGGATGGTGGAATGTGTACAGTTGGATCAAGTTAGAATGCTCAAGTCATAATTGATCTTTTTCAATATTTTTTTATTTTTTTATTTTGAATTTTATGTATTTTAGTAAAGCATGAAATGAAATGAATAAGGGAAACATAAATAAAGCAAAATGAAAGAAATATGCAATTGAAATGATAAGTCAAAATCAAAAAATATGTATAATGCACAGTTAGGTCCCAAACCCCAATTTCCACAAATGGACTTCGATTATTTTGAATTTGGTCTTGATTTGTAGATAATTGAACGTATATTAATTCAAAAGTGAGTAGAGTTCATTTGGCATTGTATGAGAGAGATATCAACATTTTCGTCTGTCTTTTCTGAAATTAGGGCATGAGATTATTTTGCATACATAAAAGTTAGCATTTTTAGCATTTTTCATGGATTAAGGTTAGTGATTTGTACACAATGAAGTTAGTTTTGTGTCAATTGGAGTTAGTATGAATTAATTAAAATGCATTAATTTAGGTGAAAATATGAAGATGAATATGAATGCATAAATGAATGCTAATTTATGCAAATTAATTATGAGTGCATGAAAATTAGTTTTATGAAGTTAACATGTAAATGATCCTAAATTCACAATATGAAGCATTATTTTCAACAGATTAGAGTGCTAAATCACATATTCATCAACCCTCTATTCTTAATCCTTGCTCGTCCCTGAGCATATGAAAATGAAAAGAGGAGAAATGAGATCGGGTTCCAAACCAATATAATGAGCAAAAGGTGAAAATGGAGCTAGACCTGACCTTTGAATTAATAGTTTGGTGGAACTTCTATGAGAATTAGAATTTTAAAATCAATAGCCTCCAAGTTCTACACATCATTGTAACAGTTTCGGTTTAGAAGTCATCTTAAATCAACCGTCCTCCCAAAGCTAACCCCATGAACATTGAACAATTGTCTCATGTGTTTCAAGAGTGTTAGCACTTCCCATCAAGAATGTCGGACTACCATGCAAACCTCTCCTCCATAACTCGTCCTCAAAGAGTCAAGTATTACCTTCTAAGTTCAGGTACGTGTTGTGTCCACAATCGAATGGTGAGAAGATAGAAGAATAAGAAGAGAATTAGAGTGTGGCCAGTGCAGCCACATCTCTTTGTGAAGATGGTCAGTTTAGCCAAGTCTCCACCAAGATTTGTAGGTTGTCTGAAGCTTGGACCTTTTTGTTCAAATCTTTATTTGGTAGTTGACTTCTTTTAATATGGATTTTTTGTTGATTTAATGAATATTTTATGCCTATATGGATATAGAATCTTTCTTTCCGCACATGTTTTGGGGTCTTAGAAGAAAATGTGCCAGCAGTCCACCTGTCATCTGAAGCTTTATTTCAACCCACACAACAATTTTTAGATGTCCATGGTACCAGAAAAAAGACTCATGTAGTGTTCCAAACCCCGTCTGAGTTGAGATAAGTGCGTAGTGCGAGAGTACATATTAATTTCCTATTCAAGAGTCATACCCAGAATGAGGTGACCATTATAGACACTAAGAGTTAAAGTATGTACATTTCCATACAGAACTTGAAGAATTAAGAAGACCTGAAGCTTCTAAAATCCTATTTCTCAGTGAATTTCCTCTGAAAATCAGATGGATTAAGGTCAAGTCAAGACCACTCTTGGTTTCTGCTCATAACTCGGTTCAGAACCTAAGGGATTTTCACTAATGAAAATGCACGAAGTGCAGATGTATGAAATGCAATCATTTTTTGTCATTTTTAAATTTTAATTAATTTTTTAGAGATTTTAATGCAAGATTTTTATGTAAAACGAATAAGAAGCCGAATTTTAAAATTGTTGTTGCACACACAATTTGACATAATAGTGTTAGTTACAATTTTTTAATCTTTAAAGAAACGATGACTAACCCGAGCTCATATGAATAGTTGCATCCACTTTCAGCCAATATGGGTGTAAGTAGGGACCGTTAGACATCTACCCATGTTACTTCAAGACAGTGCCATATGCATTGTCATTTAACCACCCGCTCTGCTAAGGGAGACCGTAGTTCCGTTACTAAAAAGTAGCTATTCATTTTTTTAGCTTAGTAGTCAGAATTTATGCCAAAGAAAAGATTTTAATTTTTCAGATTTTTACGACTTTTTACAAGATTGTTACCTACTCAATAAATAAAACATAGACTTACACGAAAGTACAAGCTATGGGCAAAATATGCACAAAGTATATACACTCCCTTACACCTATCGAGTGATATGTCCTCATAGCATAAGAAGCGCAGTCAAGTCATAGCTCGGGCTAAGTATAAGGGAGTGAGAAAGAAAAGAAAATAGAAGTCGGCTACCCCCCCCCCCCCCAATACTTAGGTTGAGGACAATCTAAGATAGAAGAGGAGTGTTAATGGGGTGGACAAGTGAAGAAGTGGATGATAAGGGTATATACAATGGGCATTAGGTCCCCCTATACTTAGGCTTTGGCATAAGTATAGAAGAAGTAGTACAAGGGAACCAGTGAGATCAGGGAGAAGGTGGTGATGTTCAAGGAGATTTTCAACGGATTTTCATTCCAGCATGTGGCGGAAGGGAATATGGAAATGAACAACATGAAGAGCAGGAAGATTCCCAGCCATCGTCAGAGTCATCCATAGAAGAATAATAATCATACACAGTGGATCTCCAACCATTGTCAATTAATGGTAAGTATCCTTTGATAGATGTTGTACTGATTGCATTTACCTGATGTACTACCAAAGGTCCAGATGAAGAACTTGACGAGCAATCTTCAGAAGCCATTGAGTTTCTATGGTCGAAGGTGATTTTTTTAGTTGGTTTGTTTTTGTATGAAGCATAAGGAGGCGGAAGGTCATAGTTCTTCTCCCTATCGTAGTTAACAGATCTGGAAGTTGTGGCATCTATGGGTTCCTCATCAGATGAATAACCGTAAAAATCGACTCGCTCATGTAAGATCATGGTACGTCTTGGGAGAGTTTTCTCATTTTGAGTACGTCTTGTATGCTTGTTCCTGCTGGCATTGTGGGTGATGGCTAAGGATGAAGATGTCACCTTTTGTTGTTCAGAAGTTTTGGTTACGCAAGAGATTTACTGAGTAGGCTCCGTGGATGGTTCAAGCATTTCATGGATTATAGCCACCTCAAAAATTGGACCTCCCAAAAAATCGTTACAATACTCAGAAAAACATGGTCCAGTACCACACTATCTCATGTATCTGGGTTCATCAAAGGAGTAGTGTCAGTGTGGTTCTCCATAGAGGTATGGTGAGACTTGAAGTTCGGTTCAACAATCGATTTCTGGGTGTCTCTCCTAGGGTTTGTGTCTCTATTTCATGAGGAGAGGTCTGACCATGTGAAGTGGTAGTCTCCTGATCACGAATGCTGGTTTCATGTTTTATTTTCTCAGGGTCAAGTGTTTCCTCTAGAGTTTGACCATTAAGGTTATAGTTCGGGAATCTTATGTCTTGAGTCTCACAATTGATAATTGCCTTAGCAGCAACTAAGAACGGCTTTCCCAGAATAATGGGAGACTCAAACAACTCTCCTCGATGCTCAATGTCCAAGCAAATGAAGTCCAGTCTATGTTTTACACCATGGAAGTTCCTAACAACAGAAACAATTCTTCTCGGTCTTCTAGTGGATCGGTCAGGAAATTAAACAATCCCTCTAGTCTTTTTGAGTGGTCCAAGTTCAAGCTGCTCAAACATGTATTTAAGGAGGATGTTCAAGGTTAAATTGTCGCCAATCTGAACATGAGTAAACTTAGTGTTCTCAATTTCACAAGCAACCCTAGTTAACCATTTGACTCCATGACTTTTGGTCTTTTTGGTCATCACCATTGAATTTGCCATAGTGATTAAATGAAATTAATATCTATATCTCTTTCTACACTCCTTCATGGGTGATAAGAGACTCTTTAGAAATCTCAGAAGATCGAGCACATACTCTACGTCCTTGATTAATGGAAGTTCTAAGATCAAAGTTTTACAAAATGCTTCCCTCTCAGTGTTGTCCAATTTTTTGAATTTTCTATTTTTCTATTTTTTTGGTATTTTTATTGGAGTCAGTAGAATGGTCAGTGGACTGGTTAGTAGTGGGCGGTACCTGTGGTGTATTTGTCTGAAGGTTTTGTACATGAAATGTCTCGAGTTCGCTCTATGTGGACCTCACTACTCCTTGAATGCCCATTATTTCTTTAATCATTTGGATGACAATATCAAGTTGCTATGTCAAAACATCGGCTCTCTGATTAATTTGAGCTATGTCATCCACCTCATGACTTGAAGATGATTGACCGTAATTTACATGTCGTGACTCTTACATGTAATCCTGAGCTAAATAATAGTCATATTTTATGGTAGTGGCATGTTCACGAGTCATATTTCCTTGCCTCTAGTGGTATGGTCAAAGGAGAACGGGTTGTACATGGGGAGAGAGTCATCCCGAGTACGGGATACTTCAAGAAATGAATTCGCAATCATAATTGGTAATCGTGTTACTTTATCAAATTCGGTTATGCTCATGTCAATCCTCGAATTTACTCGCTACATTTTGTCTACATAATAGTCTTTCCGTTTTGTGAGTAGTTCATATCATGAATATTCAACCGAAGAAGGAGTGGGATGGAATGAGGGTGGAGTGTATGATGGTTGGGGAAGAACCGACTCAAATAAAGGATTCTCCTAATATGAGAATTAAGACAAAGGTGGTTGGGTTTCGGTCATGTAAGCACGACCCACAATGTCTGGGTATGAATACCAATATTTTTACATCTTCGAAAATGGAGGTTAAATGATTTACGAACCTCGATATATGGATGCAAGTGTAATGAGCTTTGAACGCACACAATTCAATACACAATGCAAACCCCAAAATTC
The DNA here is from genome assembly GCA_037367405.1 of Ottelia alismoides. Classification (NCBI taxonomy): domain Eukaryota; kingdom Viridiplantae; phylum Streptophyta; class Magnoliopsida; order Alismatales; family Hydrocharitaceae; genus Ottelia; species Ottelia alismoides. The sequence continues at coordinate 147,822 of JAZKJV010002058.1, forward strand.
GCCAACATCATACAGTGAAGGTCGTGAATGTTCAATCGATTATCATTTCAGTTTTAAATTGGTTACAAAACAATCTCTGAATCTGTTACACGCAGGTGCGGTCTCTTAGAGTAGTTCTTGTCCAAGTTGGTGAAACACACGAATTTTAAAATAAGACATCTTATGCTAAGGTCAGAGGCAGGTGCTTGCAGCAATAACATGACTCAAAAATAAGTCCAAGCTCTTAGGGCCCAAGTCCAGGGATTTTGTCTCTAATCCTTAGCGTTTGCATCCTTACATCTCAACAAGCACAATATATCCTACGTAGTAGGATAGGGTTGATCTCCAACAATCAATGATTTTCATATTTTGTCCGTTTTAAATCAGTTAATAATGTTAGCAGCCTCAATTTTATTTGGCGATCACTTGCTTTGAATGGATATCAAAATTCATCTACACTTGGATTTCAATTTCCTCTAATCCTAGGTGAGTGAAAATTGAGGGAGAATCGAAAAAGCCATGCAGTGGGAAACACAATGATGAATGAAAAGTTAGAGATACAGTGCTCCCTTGCAATCTCCATGTAGAATGCTCAACAGAATTGAAATTTCCCTAATTAGATATCTCTAATACATGCACGAAAACCGCACCTAGAATAGGAATTTCTATTAGCAAGTGATAGAACAATTTAGTTTGGCTAAATTAGATTCAATCTAATGCTTCTTATTAAAGTGTAAGTGTGGGCATAGTCCTACGAGCACAAAAAGAATCCCAAGTATCTCTCATAGCCATGGTGCAATATTAGGACTACGTTAATCACCATAAAAATGAGGCCCGATAGGTCGAGTGTCCAATCATGGTACAAACGCGAGTCTTCAAGTGAAGACCACTGGAAATATTCAGAATAATTACAATATATTATAAAAATAAAAGAAAAACACTCGCTCTCCAAAAAAATTATTCGCACCTCTTTAGTGGGCTCGATCCACATAATAGCTTGCCTTCAGTTGCTTCAAGTTGTGTCAGCTTCTGAGAGAGTCGCTCCAAGTTATCGGGTGTCTCACATAAACATAAGAGAAATAAATGTGGGATATATTTTTACATAAAAAAAGAAAAGTAATAAAAATAATGAGAAAAATAAACAAAGAAAATTAACAGAGAAGAACGAAGATAGACTACTCGGGGACAAAAAAACCTAAAAATTAAACTACCTAAAAGTTAATCCTAAAGTATATACCTCCCCATCAACAGTGCCATTTGGCGAGTTTGGAAATACCTATGTTAATTTTGTGAAATGAACGTATGATGCCGTAGTTGTTGTAGTTAGGAAATCTAACGATTCGTCAAAAATGATCACACCGAGAAATGATACGGAGAATCAAGTCTCAATGTTATCGAATTTTTTTATTTTACTTGGGTAAGTCCCAAGGTCGAACACATAGAGGTAATATAAAGTTCATAATTAATTCTTAAATAATCTAAGAGATTTAGGTTTTTAGAGAGTAATAAGAATATTTTTGGTGTTTTTATCTTTTTTATTTTTATGGATTTTATTTAAAAGCTGTAATTAATAAACGGAGCAAATATGATGCATGGATTTTGGAAAAAAAATAGTTTTTATGCAGGAAAATAACGCTACATTATGTGGTGAGAAATAAATTAATGCACCATTTTTATGATTTTTAAATTACGCAAAACGATGTAAAGATGGTAAATGTAGAGTTCTCAAACCAAGAAACACCCAAGCATTTCAAATGAACCTCTCCCTCAATTTATTTTAGAATTGATATGCTAATTAATATTAGATTAATTTCCCTCGAATATCCCAAAATCAAGGCATAGGTTATTGAGCAAATTATTAATGAAAATAAATAAAGGTGCTCAAAATAAATGAAATAGAACCTCAATTAATTACTATAAAATAATATTTCAAAAATCTGATCTCATATTCAATTTGATAGAGGATCAAATAAGCGTTAAAATGATACCAAGAATGTGACAATTCGACATATATTGCTTAAGATAGGAATAATTAGAGTTTCACGAACAAAATAGTAAATAAAATGAAGAAATTCACTTAGTTATAAACTTAGAAGGACCTTTCTGAAAATTATAGAAGTTGATGGGTTATTTTTGTAATTTTCCCAGATGCGTGGATTCCTGGAATGTGTAGGGGCTTATGTGCAATTTTCCTAAAGCCACGTGCACTGCACGCATGACCTAGGATCTCCTGGTGATTTTGGAGAGTCAGGTTGTGCTAGTGTAATTCACCCCTAAATGCAATTAGATCATGTGTGTTCCGCTTGGATGGACTCCAAGGCTCCTTGTGTTGACGTCTGACAGCTTCGGCTCCTCCAAGGCTCATGGTCTATAGGGTAGTTCGGTGGAGATAACATGGGCTACCGTGGGCCATTGGATCTGGATGGAATCTAAGGGCCCAATTTTGGACGACAATGGATGGTCCCGATGAGGCATTGTTTTTGATCGAACAGGGCATGTAGGTTAGCTCTAGCTCTTCATTCGACGACTTGCCGCTCGATAATGGAGAGATTGGCGATGGAAGTTCTCGTCGAAGGAATGGCAGCGATCTTGGATGATGCAGGTGATCTCAACAGAGTAGCATAATGTGGGCAGTGCTGCGATGGATGGATGAAGTTGCTCCAATGACGGACACATGACCAAGGGTTGTCGAGGTAGATACATGTTGTTGGTGAAGGGAGTTCAGTGCTGAGAAGCATGGACGGTGCTCATGTGTGGAGGAGGAGAGGAGCAAGGCAGTGGAAGATTGTGCGAGGTAGAAGGAGAAGCAATGTGGACTGGAAGGTGGCGACGAAGCATTTGTCGTCGGAGAATGAGGGTTTTATAGTGATAATCGATGGGTGGACAGAATCGAAGAAGAAAAAAATGAGTTTAAAAAGGGTATGGGCATGAATAAGTTTTGTTGGGGTTTGGAGGAGCTCAACTCGACTCATGTCTTCGCCTCGCATCAAGCAGAGCATGGCAGAGCTCTACTTCAATTGGGAGGTTGCAACAGCACGAGGGACAAAGCCCTCGTGGATCACGTAGGAGGAGGTGATCACCTGTGAAGGGGGAGGTGTTTTCACAAACTTCCCCTGAGCTCTTTTCTCTCTTTCCTTGTAGAAGATGACGAATGTCGATCATGGTCGACAGGCGTTGGTTTAAATAAGGAGCCGAAATGCTCAAGAGATTGTGGGTGGCATTGGCGATAAGGTTGGTTATTGGATTTGGGGAGGAGGAGATAGGGTTCATTGGTCGAAGGATGCGGGGATGACGATGGAGATGATAAGGTTAGGTTCAAGCGAGGTTAGGGTTGTTGGTCAGGATAGGATAAGAGGTTAATGGCCAGAGATGGGTGAGAGATAATCGAAAAAGGAGGATCTATGGAGCTAGATGGATGATAGATAAGACCTCACCTGCGTGGCATGTGAGGCGGTTGCATGTGCTAGGCAAGTGACAGGGAAGAGAGTCGAAGGTCACGTGCTAGGCACGTGAAGAGAGAGAAGAAGATGGGGAGACGAGGAGCCATGTGGCTCCAATGAGCAAACGCCATGTGACACGTTGACTAGGAAGGTTGCCAGTGCATAAAATGAATGAAGTAAAAATAGGAGATGGACACAAATGCAAAAATGATAAACATGAAAAATGTTCCTCTTATTGCGATATGCAATTTTCATGAAGGACTTGGATGTAAAGGGAGTGATATGTGCAAGATATGATTTCTTAGGTGATATTTTATGTATATAAAATACCAATTTTTTGGCTTTGTAATTTTTATTTTATTTTAATTTCATACAAAAATTAAACATGATATGACATAATACAATGAACCCATGTTATATTTTTTGGATTTTTATGAGTTGAGTTAATGTCAAGATAAATTAGGGAGGTGGAATGTGTACATATTGATCAAGTTAGAAAGATCAAGTCAGAATTGATTTTTTTTCAATGATTTTTTGATATTTTTATATTTTGAATATTATGTATTTTTTAAAGAATGAAATGGAATGAATAAATCAAAAGAAATAAATAAAATGAGTGAAATATGCATATGGAATGATAAGTCAAAATCAGTAAATATGTATAATGCATAGTTAGGCGCCAGACCCTAATTTTCACAAATGGACTCCGATTCTTTCGAATTTTCATTTTAATTTGTATATAATTGAATGCACATTAATTCAAAAGTGGGTAGAGTTCATTTGGAAATTGTATGAGAGAGATATTAGCGTTTTCGTCTGTCTTTTCTGAAATAAGGGCTTGAGATTATTTTGCATATATACAAAGCATTTGTTTAGGATTTTTCATGGATTAATGTTAGTAATATGTACACAATGAAGTTGGTTTTATGTTAATTGAAGTTAGCACGAATTAATTAAAATACATGAAGTTTGGTGAAAAATATGAAGATGAATATGAATGCAGAAATGAGTGCTAATTTATGAAAATTAATTATGAGTGAATGAAAGTTAATTTTATGAAGTTAACATTAAATGACCCTAAATTCTCAGGATGAAGCATTATTATCAGCTGATTAGAGTGAAGAATTACTGATTCATTAGACACCTATCCAGAGTTCCCCCTTTCGGTGAGTGGTGATGCATTCATGACATCCGCGGTATTTACACTATAGACACCTTAGAGAGGAAGGACTTAGTAGAGACTGCACATGCCTAATTTGACTTTACTTCTCTCATCAAGGAATTCATGCATTTTTGTACTGACCTAGCGGAGACTTCCCAAGTCAAGTATGACCACACTACTTCTACTGGCCAGTTCGTGCCTTTCTGCTTTGAGACCACTAAGGATCTTCATTAGGTCGATCCTGATTGGTTTATGTTTACTGATGACCCCGATATTGACTGCACATTCTCAGATCCATTCCTCAATGGTCGTGCAAGAAGGTGTGCTTTCTACCTTCTTGATTTTTGTTTAGCCTCCACCTTGTATATCCGCTTTCATTTTCTTCTTTTCATTTATTATTTTGCTCATCCACCCACTCCGTGTTTTTGCCTTTCTTAGGACGTACTTTGTCCTAAGTATGGGGGGGTCGACGATCCGAGTGTTTAGTATTTGTTTTATTTCATCACTCTCGTTGTTTCTTATACTTAGGGCTCTTTTACCCTAAGTATAGGGGGAGTGATGCGTACATTCTTTCCTTGTATATTTTATTTTTATTAGATTCTTTTTGTGACCTCCCAATTATCTACTTTACTTGTAAATACTTTGGGATATCTCACCTTAAGTATAGGGGAGACGGATTGAGTTGTGATATGTTTATTCTCACCCTCAACCCTCCCTGCATGTAGATACATCCTGCTATATTTAGGGATATCTCACCCTCATTCTAAGTATGGAGGAACGACTGATGTCTTATTCATTGATTCTTTATTCTTTATTCATTCGTCGTTGTAGTATAGGCTCTTTTATACTTAGTACGAGTTATATCTTCTTATTTTTCTCTGATCTATGAGGACATAGCTCAAGTTAAGTATGGGGGGTCATATATACTTCGTATATACTTTATCCATAACTTGTACTTTCTTATTTTTAATAATATGGCTAATTAATAAAAATAAAAACATAAACTCAATTATTCATATATATTGATTAATAAATCAGATTAAAATGTTTTTGCAAAATTTTTGAAAAATAGTTTGACAATCCTTTTGAAAAATCTTTTAAAAATTATTTGAAAAATGTCTTGTTAAATATTATCAACCTTTGTAAAAAATGTTTTTTTATTGTAAAAAATCAGTTTCTTTTTAGTAAATAAAAGCTTTTAAAAATCAATTTGCAAATGATTTTGAAAAATAGGTGTAAAAATATTTTGAAAAATCTATCTAGACTTATTGAAAAATCTTTGCAAAATGATTTTCAAATTTTGTAAATATTTTTAAAATTTATTTATCAAATTATTTTCCAAAATAAAGTTTTTAAAATATTTGTGAAAATCTTTTCAAATTATTTTAAGAATTGGATTGATAATAAAGATCTTGTACAAATTTGTAATTCCTAAAACCCAACTCTTGTAATTAACAAGAAGCAATGCTATGTAATTATATGTACCGATTTTTTTGCCCAAACCCCTTTTTTTAAAAATTCTTAAAAAATTGCAAAATTAAAAACCCCAAAACATTTGCAAAATCTTTTCAAAAATTACATAAAATTTGTAAAACCTTCTCAAAAATCCATAAAAAGTTCAAAATCAGAAAATTGCATCACAAAAATAGTTTTCTTTTCACAACATTTGCATTTTTCGGATTGAGTTTGATAATTGAGTAGTTTAACTAAATCCAAAGATTGTAGCTTGGTTGGGTCTAAAATATACTTAATAACATGAACCTTATAGGAACTAGAATTGAGATACTTCAGGTTTACTAGACTTAATTCTTTAATATCACGAGACTTGATTCAGTGTCATCTTTACTGTCTTAGTGGAATATCTCGGAGCACACGCATGAATCATGTTGATAATGATCTAGATTGCATACATTCACTTTACACTTTGCTCACCTCAGTTGAAGTACTAGATGGTTGGATTTGTCAACATGAGACACAAGCCAATGGAAACATCAGAAGTCACACATTTGTGGACATTGTACCCCAACCCGATCCAGTAGCCAAGAGGTCTTATGAAAAAAGTTGTGGGTTGCAATAATACTTCAAAAGAGGGATAGTCTACTGGTTAAAGAGGAAAAAGTTCATATGTAAATGATATTGTATATAGTATTCAGAAAAAAATGCAAAAATAAAAAACTCCAAAAACATGGACAAGCCTGAATGAAAATAAAATGAATGCCTGAGTATGTATTATTGGTATAGTCAATAAGAAAGCTTTAGATTCAAATTCATATTTATGTGAGCATGCAACCAGATGACTTGGCTGCACTGGTCAAGCATCCTAGGATAGGTAGCTACACTGGATACCATCCATTTTTCTCTCCACCTCCTCTTCTTGGGATGGTTGTACTTGAACATGGAAGGGAATACCCCACTGCTTGAGGAAAGAGTTGTTGGATTGGGGAATTAGGGTCACCATGTTAGAGAAGACTAACTTTTACCGCTTCATATATGGGGAGCTACATATCACACACTATGACGCCCCGCCCCTCCGGCTACCGAAACCAACGAGACGGGAGCGTCGGACCTATGATCCAATAACGCCCATGATCTATGATACTCAGCAAACCATCTTATGCATATTAGATTAACATTTGAAATACAAACAATAATATGAAATGGAAAATAAAATGCAGCATCCATTCTTATTGATAATAATCATCAAGTTCATGTCCATAGAATGAGATACATAACATAATATAAAATCTTCTAGAAAAAGCTCTCCACATATCTCACTACAATGTCTCTCGATAATAACATAAAATGATGCGGAAGTAAAAAAGTTACTCTAAGTAGAACGCACCTTTTTTGGTGCAAGTATGACGTAGAAGGTCCAATCTCCTCAAAAGAGCACTACTGTGGCGGCCGCTGCTCAGGTACACCTGTTGGGTTCACACAAGGGTAACGTTACGAGCAATTATCCAGTAACAAGACAAACACTATGACTAATGTAGGGGTAAGAAAAGAATATATACTCAACTTTAATTAATGGAATATACATGTATTGAAATAATTTAGAAAGAACGCCAAGTCATTCAAATTGACATTCGATCACATTGATTTTATTTATTTATAAAAAAGTCATTTAAGTACTACCGCAAAGATCTTGATATTTCGACAAGTTGGTTAGAGTCCAAACGGTATAAAATTCCGGAAATCTGGTTATTTAACATTTCTAGTATTATTTTAGCACATGCAAGTACGCGACTCGCAGGCCTCCGCTATGCAGGAACTTGTTTGTCATCTTGGATAAACCTTCAAGTATCTTTGTCCAACTAGAACAGGAAAAGGTCTAAATTCCAAATTCTCCAACTTAAAACTATATCCCGGAACACCTGTCACAATAATATTACTCGAAATAGAATTTGATGTGGCCACACCTAATTCTACTTCGAGTCCTAATACCGTGTATAAGTACGAAGCCAAGAACGCCAACCACGCCACCTGCCTACTCCGTCAAGCGACTCCGGATGCTACCGGGCTGCTAGGTGTAACGCGTCACCTAACTCGTCCGTTGGGGTCGCGACCTTCAAGGCATCTACCTGAGACCCAAGGATGCATGCCCAATCCCTTGAGGTTCCTACTCCGTCTATCCGGTTACCACTAACATAAACAACACTGATAGCACATTAGAAATTGGCACTTAAACTAAGGATCGTTGTGTTGACTCAACCTTAACCATAGAACAATGATACATGCACTAACATTAGTCATTAGAAAGCCTCTCTCTCTCTCACTTTTTACCAGCTTCATAAGAAAAATTTTTTATTAAATCCATGAGAGCTTCCCTGTAATAATGAAATCATTGATTGGTATGTGCAAATCTCCAGCGCATGGTTTATATTCTTAGTGTGACTTCAATGATAATCCTAATGATGATATTTTTAATGGTTGTTAAAAATATCTGATCTTTTCACTTTTATTATTATCTCCTTTCACAGTTTTAACCAGATCTTGCTAATGAAAACAACCTCATATTATTCCTATAGAACCAAGCAAATGATTATGCAACCTCAATTATCATAAACTGTATCATCTGGTAGTACTGATAGATAAAGATGCAACATGTATTATCCTTTACGTTATGTTCTAGCAAGTAGTTATATAAAAGGGAGACTATCCAAAATATGGCATCTTGCTTACCAGTACTTGTATTTTTGTAAGGTAAATCCCAAGTATGTTATCGCAATACGTTGGATCTAGTATCAGAATCATGTACACCTCAATTGGACGTAAGTGGTATATGATAAAGCATGTTAATGATCAAAATCCTAAACTCTGAGATTTAATGATAACATTTGCAAATGATAACAGATTTTTTTAAAGCATACTCGCAAGTGAATCATGGGATACCACTGTTGAATGCCTTACGGATGATAAACAACCAACAATAGTATCTTAGCCAGGCAATAACACATAATAAATTGGTTACCGATTATTAATGTGCGTGTAATTAATAATGGAAATGTTGATAGGGGCTTATGGAATCATACACACGTTACATGCACAAAAATTAAAAGGGGTTCATACACAAATTAAAAGAGGTTAGTGGAGGGCAGGTCGTTCAAATGCTTTGTTCTTTTATAATATCTAACGACATTAGCTCCATGAATGGATGATTATTTTCTATGGATACATCAAGCCTACTACGAATGGATGAAGAATAAATTCATAGCATCGAGCGAAAGGGAATCATTTGAGGAGTCGTAATAATATTATGGTTATTGTCACTACGGATCCATCTAACTTTATTTTACTTGTGTTGCGTAGAAATCACCATAAGCTATATAATAATTTCAGGTAAAAAGGAAACCTCATCGTTGGAGAAGAGTATAGAAATGCCCAGACCAACATTCACCCACTAAATAAAATCAAGATGAAGAGTACCGAATAAAGTTCTGATATTAATACCTAACTCAGATTGTGAAACCAATAGCTAGGCGGGCAAAACTTTCTTACCCGTGTATGAATTGTATCATAAGAAAAATCAAGGCTCTAAGCATGTTCTAGACATGGGATCAAAAATCATATGAAACCAACAACAAGAGGAAGGTATAATATCGCTATCTCTGAGGATATTCCCTCGGGATCTCCGCTCAGACGGAGATTATATTTCTGTCTCTCGATTGTAGCGTGAGTGCGTGTATGAAGGTGATCTCGAGCTTTCCTACGTGATGGTGGCCGCGGATCTTCGATCGAAGCTCCTTCTCCGACGTCGATGACGGTCCTCCGGCGATCAAATCCGACCAAGGTGGTGGTGCTCCAAAAACAGGGAAGGATGGTGGTGGTTCAGACTTTGAGAGAGTATCCTATCATCTTCTATTTATAGAGGGAGAGGTGAAAATGGGTGCAATGTCGGATATGGTTCGGATCCATATATGGGTCCCAACTATTATACTTAAAACATCGATAACTTGAGCTTGGAATATAGGAATTGGGTGTTCTTGGGCTCGTTGAAAAGATCTCGATGAGATCTACGTAATGATGTGATTATTTGAATTATTTGTATGCCAAAAATACTACAGATTTTATGAAAAAGAAAATACTGGATTTCACATCATAAAAATCTTAAAGGAAGTCTCATCCTCGAGACATAGGATTTAACGTATAAGTTTCGAATGTGATGTAGATTCAGACATAAAAATCTTAAAGAGAACGAAACTCATAAAAATCTTAAAGAGGATTGGAATAGGGTCTCGTGAACATACCTTCAAAAAGATAGGGGTATTTCTGTCGCATATCGGCCTCAGTCTCCCATGTGGCCTCCTCAACATTCTGACTTTGCGTCGTAACCTCTTGACTGCCCGATCTAAAATCTGCACGGGTACCTCAGGAAAAGACAAATTCAGTTCAACCGTGAGGTCCTCATAGCTAATCACATGTCAAAGATCTTGAAAATACTTCCGAAGGTTTGACACATAATATACATCATGCACCTACCAAGTGAGGGGGGAGTGCTACTCGGTATGCTACCTTCCCAATACGAGATAAAATCTCAAAAGGGCCAACGAACCGTGGTGCCAACTAGCCCTTGACACCAAATCTTTGAATACATCTCATTGGAGATACTTTTAAGAATACAAAGTCTCCGACATCAAATTCAAGATCACGACGTATCTGATCAGCATAGCTCTTCTGGCAGATTTGTGCAGTCAATAATATCTTTCTAGCCATCTCTACCGCCCTTGTTGTATCCTCGATTATCTGAGTAGAATAAATCTCCTTGTCACCCACTTCCTGTCAACACAAAGGAGTGGTGCATCTACACCCATACAATGCCTCAAAAGGTGCCATGCCAATACTAGCATGGTAGCTATTGTTATAAGTGAACTCCACCAAAGGAAGGTGATCCTTCCAAGATCCTTGCCACTTAATGGCACATTCTCTGAGTAGATCTTCAATGGTCCGAATTGTCCTCTCTGATTGCCCATCAGTCTGCGGATGATAGGCTGAACTAAAACATAGTTCGGTTTTTAGGGCCTTCATGAATTCTCCCCAATAATGCAATGTAAAACGAGAGTCTCTTTCAGACACAACCGCCTTGGGAATCCCATGCAAGCAAATAACATGCTGAATATATAACTTGGCTAGATCTACCGGAGTGCATGTCATGTTCACGGGAATGAAATGTGCGGACTTGGTCAATCGGTCCAGAATAACCCAAATGGCATCATATCCACCAACCGTACGAGGTAAGGGTGTCACGAAATCCATAGAGATACTTTCCCATTTCCACAACGGGATAGGAAGTGACTGTAACAAGCCAGGAGGATGCTTGTGCTTTGCCTTCACCAATTGACAAGTAAGGAAACGACTGACATGTTCTGCAATATCTCTCTTTATCCCTTCCCACCAAAAGTGTTGACAGAGGTCTCTATACATCTTGGTGCTTCCTAGATGGATAGATAATCTAGAACAGTGAGCCTCATCTAGGATGTCTCTCCTTAACTCATCATCATCAGGGACACAGACACGGTCTCCCTTCCATAAGATGGACTCACAAACTCTGAATCCATCAAACTCCTCCTTCAAACATCGATGGAACAAGTCTTGTAGTTTCTGATCTTCCTGCTGACCATGCACAATCTTGTCCCATAATCCACTGTACTTAGCAGGTACAGTTACGACATCTGTAGTACTATCAAAGGGGTGCCACTCACTAAGTGCTGTGAGCATATCCCACGTCTGTAGCCATGTTGCGGTGCCCTCGGAATGTGCTCTCCTACTCAAACATATGCTACTACATTTCCCTTTCCGGATGATAAGAGATCGTGCAGTCGTAATCTTTCAACAGTTCCATCCATCATCTTTGCCTCATATTCAACTCCCGTTGGTCAAAGATATATTTGAGACTCTTATGATCTATAAAAATCTCAAACGTGACCCCATATAAATAGTGACGCCATATCTTCAGTGCAAAGACTATAGCCGCCAACTCCAAGTCATGAGTAGGGTAGTTTCTTTCAAGATTCTTCAGTTGTCGTGATGCATATGCCATGATATGACCATGTTGCATCAATACTGCTCCTAAACCCTCCTTTGATGCATCCGTATACACTGTAAAGTCTAAGGTGCCTGAAGGAAGGGTGAGAATCGAAGCACTGGATAATCTCTATTTCAACATACAAAAGCTCAGCTCGCATTTGTCGCTCCAAATGAAAGGGACATCTTTTTGTGTCATACGAGTAAGTGGTATAGCTAGCTGCAAGAAGACCCTAACAAAACGTCTATAGTAGCCGGCAAGACCTAAGAAACTGTGTATCTCGATAACTGTCTTGGGCTGTTCCCAGGACATTACTGCCTCTATCTTGGGTGGATCAACTGCCACACCTGCTCTCGAAATTACATGACTGAGGAAAGCTACTTTGGTAAGCCAAAATTCACACTTACTGTATTTTGCATACAACTTGTGTTCTCTGAGTGTCTCAAGAATAGTATGAATGTGCTGATCATGCTCATGCTCATCACGTGAGTAGATCAAGATATCATCAATGAACACTACCACAAAACGATCTAAGTATGGATGGAAAATTCTGTTCATCATGTCCATGAACGCGACATGTGCGTTCGTGAGTCCAAAAGGCATGACCACAAACTTGTAGTGGCTGTATCTGGTGTGAAAAGCAGATTTAAGTACATCTGTGTCCTTAATTCTCAATTAATGATAACCTAATTGCAGGTCAATCTTCAAGAATACTGCTGTGCCCTGCAACTGATTAAAAAGGTCATCTATTCGTGGAAGTGGATAACGGTTCTTTACTGTCCTTTTATTCAATTTCCTGTAGTCGATGTACAATCGCATGGATCCATCCTTCTTCTTTACGAAGAGGACCGACGCTCCCCAAGGTGATGTACTAGGACAAATAAATCCCTTTTCCAATAACTACTGCAGTTGTACTTTGAGCTCCTTGAGTTCGGCTGGTGCCATCCAGTATGGAGGGATGGAGATGGGTTGTGTATCTGGTATCAAGGTGATCTCGAAATCGATCTCCCTCCATGGTGGCAATCCAGGCAACTCCTCTAGAAATACATCAGGAAAATCCCGCACAACTCTAACATCTTCAATCATGCGATCCTGGGCAGGTAACCCCACAACATAGGTGAGAAAACCTATGCAATCCTAATCGAGTAGGTGTTGGGCCTTCAATGCTGATACATATAAGACCTCATTATCTGGGGTACGTCCATCAAACCAAAAGGTAGGTATGCCTGGGAGATGGAATACTATAGTCCTCTCGAAGCAATCATGGCATGCGTGATGTTGCTCGAGCCAATCCATACCTAGGATGATATCAAAATCTTCTAACTGAATGAGTAGAAGATATGCAGGCATTAGGCGCCCGCCAATCTGCACTTTTACATCCTCCACTGCTTGTCGCATGATGAATAATTGGCCCCCCGGGCCCTTGATGTAGTAAGGAGATGAAACACAGATTGGTTCTTTATCTAACTTGGATATTAGTTGATGTGCTAGAAAAGAGTGCGTAGCTCCCGAATAAAATAAGGCATGTAAGGATATACCATACACTGAAATCATACCTTGTACTACAGCTCTTGAGGCATGAGCCAGTTCCTATGTGATTGCATTCAGCTATCCCTGAGGCTATGGTGGGACATTAGAACCTGCAGCACTGAAGGTTGGTCATGGTGGAGGACGTTGAATGCCTCGACCTCTACGATGGGAGACTGATCCATGTGATTGTGCAGAAGAGAAAGTTGGTCATACACTTGGTTGCTGCCCACTTGAGCTGCTGACAAGCAAGGGGCACTTGGCCTTGAAATGGCCCAACTGCTGGCAGTGGAAACACCTTCGATCTCCTGGCTAGAAAAGGAGCCTCCTGAGACAAGGCTAGCTCCTCCCGTTTTGCGATTCTGGGAGTGTGTAGAAGAGAGGAAGGAAGTAGTACCGTGACTCGCCAGGCCTTGCCCTAAAGTAGGTGTAGGAGCAAACCTGCTGATGGTAGGAATGTTCGCCACTAGGTGGAAATGACGCTCGCTATGAGCTCTGTAGAAATCTCGGCGAGTAGGGCTCCCAGACTGATGTGGTTTGAAATGTGATGGACTCCCCTGAAGCCGACTCTGAGTTGCCTCCATCTTTGTAGCTTTAGCAACTACCTCCTTGATGGAAGTGAAATCCAATGCAGATAGCTGATGTTGCACATTGTTATGCAATCCCCGAATAAACTTCTGTAAATTCTCTTCAGGAAAAGTAGTAGTCGCTGGTGAGGGGAGGGAGAGTTCAGTGTAGCGAATGAGGTATTCTTGGGCTGCCATTGACCCCTGCTTCAGCTCAGCAAACAACCTCCTCTATTCCTCAACCTAGTGGTCAGGATAGAATCGGCTACGGAACTCGTCAAGAAATAATTACCATGTTATGGGATCCTCCAGATGTTCCTTGGTGGCATACCACCAACGTTCAGCGTAACCTGCTAGTGAAAATTCCACAAATGTAAGCCAAGACTCTTCAGGAGCATGGATCATCCGTAAGACCTTAGATACGTGATCCATCCATAGTTCAGCCTCATCTGGTGTGCTTGTGCCGAAGAATTTGGGCATCTTAGACCTCAGGTAGGCTGCCTAAGTCGTCCGATGTTTCTGTAATGCCTCTAAATCCTCCGACCCTTCAGGGTCCAGAGACACCGAAGGATGACCACTGCCCTCTTCCTCACGAGAAGTTTGATAAGAGGAATCTTCCTGCTGATGGAGCCTCTGTTCCAATGCCTCTTGATGCTGCTATATACCTTGCACAGCTTGAACTAGTAAGGCCAACTGCTGTGCAACATCATGGTCATCATGATACGACATGATTCCTTGCGAGAATCATTATATTAGAGTCTTTTTTTCATGATTAGATATACAATGGACATATTGATATGACTTTAATTATTCTCCTTAAACTAATGCCAAAGTCAAAAGACTTTATCTTGGTATTTATATTTCAAATTTCGTTGATAATCTAATATACAAAAGAGAGAATGGAGTATCAAGCTCTGATACCATCTGTGACGCCCCGCCCCTCCGGCTAGCGAAACCGATGAGACGGGAGCGTCGGACCTATGGTCCAATAACGCCCATGATCTATGATACTAAGCAAACCATCTTATGCACATTAGATTAACATTTGAAATACAAATAATAATAGGAGAATAATATGAAATGGAAAATAAAATGCAGCATCCATTCTCATTGATCATAATCATCAAGTTCATGTCTATAGAATGAGATACATCACATAATTTTAAATCTTGTAGAAAAGCTCTCCACATATCTCACTACAATGTCTTTCGATAATAACATAAAATGATATGGAAGTAAATAAGTTACTCTAAGTAGAACGCACCGTGTTTGGTGCAAGTATGACGTAGAAGGTCTGATCTCCTCAAAAGACCGCTACTGTGGCAGCCGCTGCTCAGGTACACTTGTTGGGTTCACAAGAGGGTAACGTTATGAGCAATTGCCCAGTAACGAGACAAACACTATAATGACTAATGTAGGGGTAAGAAAAGAATGTATACTCAACTTTAATTAATGGAATATGCATGTATTGAAATAATTTAGAAAGAACGCCAAGTCATTCAAATTGACATTCGATCACATTGATTTTATTTATTTATAAAAAAGTCATTTAAATACTACCGCAAAGATCTTGATATTTCGACAAGTTGGTTAGAGTCCAAACGGTATAAAATTCCTGAAATCTGGTTATTTAACATTTCTAGTATTATTTTAGCACATGCAAGTACGCGACTCGCAGGCCTCCGCTATGCAGGAACTTGTTTGTCATCTTGGATAAACCTTCAAGTATCTTTGTCCAACTAGAACAGGAAAAGGTCTAAATTCCAAATTCTCCAACTTAAAACTATATCCCGGAACACCTGTCACAATAATATTACTCGAAATAGAATTTGATGTGGCCACACCTAATTCTACTTCGAGTCCTAATACCGTGTATAAGTACGAAGCCAAGAACGCCAACCACGCCACCTACCTACTCCGTCAAGCGACTCCGGATGCTACCGGGCTGCTAGGTGTAACGCGTCACCTAACTCGTCCGTTGGGGTCGCGACCTTCAAGGCATCTACCTGAGACCCAAGGATGCATGCCCAATCCCTTGAGGTTCCTGCTCTGTCAATCCGATTACCACTAACATAAATAACACTGATAGCACATTAGAAATTGGTACTTAAACTAAGGATCGTTGTGTTGACTCAACCTTAACCATAGAACAATGATACGTGCACTAACATTAGTCATTAGGTAGTCTCTCTCTCTCACTTTTTACCAGCTTCATAAGAAAAAAATATTATTAAATCCACGAGAGTTTCCCTGTAATAATGAAATCATTGATTGGTATGTGCAAATCTCCGGCGCATGGTTTATATTCTTAGTGTGACTTCAATGATAATCCTAATGAAGATATTTTTAATGGTTTACAAAAATATCTGATCTTTTCACTTTTATTATTATCTCCTTTCGCAGTTTTAACCAGATCTAGATAATGAAAAAAAACTCGTATTATTTCTATAGAACCAAGCAAATGATTCTACAACCTCAATTATCATAAACTGTATCATCTAGTAGTACTGATATATAAAGATGCAACATGTATTATCCTTTACGTTCATGTTCTAGCAAGTAGTTATATAAAAGGGAGGCTATCCAAAATATGACATCTTGCTTACCAGTACTTGTATTTTTGTAAGGTAAATCCCAAGTATGTTATCGCAATACGTTGGATCTAGTATTAGATTCAAGTACACTTCAATTGGACGTAAGTGGAATATGATAAAGCATGTTATTGATCAAAATCCTAAACTCTGAGATTTAATGATAACATTTGCTAACGATAACAGATTTTTTAAAGCATACTTGCAAGTGAATCATGGGATACCACTGTTGATTGCATTACGGATGATAAACAACCGACAACAGTATCTTCGCCAGGCAATAACACATAATAATTGGTTGCCAATTATTAACGTGCATGTAATTAATTATGAAAATGTTGATAGGGGGTTATGGAATCATACACACGTTACATGCACAAAAATTAAAAGGGGTTGATACACAAATTAAAAGAATTAAAAGAGGTTAGTGGAGGGAAGGTCGTTCAAGTGCTTTGTTCTTTTATAATATCTAACGACATTAGCTCCATGAATGGGTGATTATTTCCTATGGATACATCAAGCCTACTATGAATGGATGAAGAATAAATTCATAGCATCGAGCGAAAGGGAATTATTTGAAGAGTCGTAATAGTATTATGGTTATTGTCACTACGGATCCATCTAACTTTATTTTACTTGTGTTGCATAGAAATCACCATAAGCTATAAAATACAGGTAAAAAGGAAACGTCATCGTTGGAGAAGAGTATAGAAATTCCCAGACCAACGTTCACCCACTAAACAAAATCACGATGAAGAGTACCAAATAAAGTTCTGATATTAATACCCAACTCAGATTGTGAAACCAATAGCAAGGCGGGCAAAACTTTGTTACCCGTGTATGAATTGTATCATAAGAAAAATCAAGGCTCTAAGCATGTTTTAGACATGGGATCAAAAATCATATGAAACCAACAGCAAGAGGAAGGTATAATATCGTTACCTCCGAGGACGTTCCCTCGGGATCTCCGCTCAGACAGAAATGATATTTCTATCTCTCGATTGTAGCACGAGTGCTTGTACAAAGGTGATCTCGAGCTTTTCTACGTGATGGTGGTCGCGGATCTTCGATCGGAGCTCCTTCTCCGACGTCGACGACGGTCCTCCGGCGATCAAATCCGACCAAGGTGGTGATGCTCCATTGAGAGGGAAGGATGGTGGTGGCTTGGGCTTTGAGAGAGTAGCCTATCACCTTCTATTTATAGAGGGAGAGGTGAAAATGGGTGTAATTTCGGATATGGTTCGGATCCATATATGGGTCCCAACTATTATACTTAAAACATAGATAACTTGAGCTTAGAATATCGGAATTGGGTGTTCTTGGGATCGTTGTAAAGATCTCAACGAGATCTATGTAATGACATGATTATTTGAATTTTTGGATGTCAAAAATGCTCCAGATTTTATGAAAAAGAAAATACAGGGATTCACACACACACTATCTAAGATACATTCACAATCATAAGGATTTGCGTATGAGTTGACTTATTCTGACCTGGGTATTGAGGAGACTTGAGCATGGTTTTGTGATTCTCGAAGGTTGTTGTATTTCAAATCTGTTTCCCAACAAGGTTCCGACCACACCTAAAATCCATAGGTGTGACTTAAGATCCAAATTTTGATTTTCTGAAGACAAGTTTAAAAGTTAAAATCAATCCAATTTCATTTGTTTTCTTTTCTTTATTTTTCTTTTTTGCACTTATATGCATAAGTGTTTGCTAGGGACTAGCAAATGCAAGTATATGGGGTGATGAATCTCCATTTCATCACCTTTATTCTTTAATTTTGGCCTTTAAACCTTATCTAAATGCATGCATAGAGCATTATTTTGCATAGATTAACATTCATTATTTATTGTAAAAATATTGTATAAAATACATTATTTAAAGCCAAAATTAAAGAACAAAGAAAATAAAGAAAAAGAAATAAAATACATAAGGTCTTTTATGACCCTAAACCTCGTGACCTAGGCATTTTGATGATTGGGATGACAAGGAATAAAGTAGGGAGAGATAAGAGTCAAAACCACAATAAAACCCCCAATTTTTATTCGCCAATAATCTATTTTTAGGACCCATTTTAATAGTTATTATTTATTCCTCAAATAAAGAAACTTTATACAAGAAAGTTGTAGCAAAACTATATAGAAAAATAAAAAATTGATTTCACACAAAAATAATATACAGTGCACTTTTTGTACTCAGAATAAAAAAATCAAAGCCTAATTATCCCAGACCCTTATCTTCTCCGTATGAACTCAAAAAGTACCAAAATCACCTTTAATTGTATATAACTTTTTACTACTTATTTTTATGAAGATGGTTTCATTTAATTTGGAGTTAAGATGAAAAAGTTAGGTTTTGGACCCTTATGGTACTGTATAACTGAATAACATATTGATTTCATTCATTCTTTATATTTTTTATATAATTTTATTTTTTATAAATTTCTAAATAATTTTTACAGTATATGTACGTATTTAGAGTAAAATAAAACCATATAAAAATAATAAAATAAAATAGTATACAAAAACACATAGATGAATATACTACACTTATTCCTATATAATAATTACATCTATTTATTTATTTATACAAATACCATCAGAAAAATATAGTAAAAATATATTATGTATAAGTTATAAGTAAATAAATTAAGTATATAACATAATAAAATATAAAATATAAAAAATAAAATGTACAAAACATAGGTCAATATATCAATATTTTTACATGTAAAAGGTTACTTGTAATAAATTAATTCATAAAAATAAAAAAAATCAGATTAAAATACTACATAAATTAAAAAATAATTTTTATGTTTTAAACAAAAATTAAATATTTTATTTTTATATTTATTTTGAATTATTTCTAATTTTATAATTTCTGATTTGTCTTTTTATGAGTGGCGTGGCCCAATCAGGTCACACCCCTTGTTGATTTAGGTCAACTTCTCTGACCCAGGTCTAGGCCTGTCAGAGCCACTGTTAGACCCGACCTTCACCCTTTTTCTCCAATCGATACGAGCATCAATTTGGAATGATTCCTCTTTAACTTTCCTACCTCGACAGATGTTCCATCACTCATGATCATTACGTCAGTCCGAGGGCATCTATATCAAGCTAGGCACCTCGTTCTTTGCCTCCCATTCCTCGCTTGTACAAAAGCTCCATCTTCTCCATTTTGATTTTTTTAAATTCCCTTGGCTCCATTTCTTCCCCTCCTCATGTGCTCTACAGCTCTAGCGAAGTGACAATGAGCTCGCCTAGCATTTGCAGGGTCGAGGAAGCGAGGTAGATGCGGTTTCCCCCATCTCTGGCAGTCCACCACCATAAGGTATTCTTCTTGCAGGTCTGGCTGCTCGAGGATGAACTTTGTTTGCTTTTTAGGTAGTTTTAATTATTGCATTATATTTCCTGACTTTAATTAAGGTTTTGATTACTCCATTAGCATTAAATTCCAACTTCCTAGTTCGTTAGAGCTCCACTCCAGCGAACGATTTCACCATGAATCAACCCCGTTCTGACTCGCCAACCACACCCACCTTCTTCCCTTATGCTTCCCTTACTCTCTTTTTCACTTCCCTCACCTAGATCCTCCGTGGATCTGGAGTTTGGTGTTCCTCCTCCATCATTCGTCGGAGCACCTCTGCCTTCTTCCGTTTTGCCACCATTCCAACTACTAATGGGTCGAGGTAGTTTGCCCTCAACACCACTTTCCTCCAATGCAGGTCTTGAAGCTCCCAACTATAGCTGAAGGCATTTTGGAAGTTGGGGAAGGTTCCTAGGTCTCTTGACCATCTCCGACCTCTGTGGACCACTCCAGTAATCCTCAGAGCATTTTGAGCCCTCCAGCTATTGAAGGACACCTCTAAAACCTTTTGGGCCATTCTATAGTAGCAAGGAGAGTCAAATGGAGGAGATCTCATCGGAAGAAGGCAGAGGTGTCAAAATGCTTAACCCTGTACTCTAAAAATTTTGAGCACTCCAGTAACCCTTCCTAGTTTAACAATTTTTATAGTTGTTATTTAAATTTTGTAAATACCATCTGTACTCTAAAAAATATAAAAAATTAGGGTTAAGTGCATGTTAGCACACACTTTCATGCATTATTTTTAGATTTGCATTTAACGTAGTTTTCCTATTTTCTAAAAATGAAAAAGAGCACATTTTATCCCTGTTTGAAATTCAAAGGACCAAAAAATATAAAATCTTTTTGAAAAATTCCAAAAAAAATTATATTTTGTGTATAAAAGTATTTTACAACTTTAAAAAATCCAAAAAAAAGAAAAGAAAAAGACTAAAAATTTAAAAGCTCTAAATCCTTTTGAAAAAATAAAACATCATGAAAAAAATAAATAAAATATTTATTTTTATCTCTAAATTTTCTTTATATTATTTTCTTTATACTAAAATTAATTGGAGAATTTATTTGCACTTTTTCCATTTTTTATCTTGAAATCAATTAGATCTATTTATTTAGTCAATGTTTTGGGATATTTTTTACTTTAAAAATACCTAAAAGTTAAAAAAATATCGAAAATATCACAAAAATAGTTGAAAAATATAAAAGTACAATAACATTTTATTCTACAATTTTTATTTATTTTTAGTTGTATTTATATAAATATTACCTTATATTGTATATATAGTTATGTATATAACCCTATATTATTATTTATTGAAAATAAAAATAAAAATAAAATCAAAAAATATAAAAAGAAAATATAAAATATAAATTCAAAATGAATTAAAAATTTTAAAAATAAAAATCCAAATGTATATATATATATAATAAACAACCCACACAAAAAGAAAATAAATAGACAAGAGAAAAGGATAAAGTTTTAGATTTAATATCCCAATCTATCACATTTGCTCCCTGTGTTTGACACACTACAAATACTTACACCTATACACACATTTTGTAGTGTTATAATACATTTTAAATATAAATTTATTTAGAATTTCATTGTTATATCTATTGTAGGTTAATTGTTGTCTGAAGTAGGGTTTCGTGAGCGATCATTTCGATGACGCTGATTGTGTTTGATTAGCTGACCCTCACAAAATCTACTTCAATAGAACTCAATAAAGAGGTCTTTTTGGGGTTACGATAGAGAAAGAAGGATCAAAATCAAAAAAATGGGAGGAAGTTCTTATTTATAGACAAAGGGAGATAGATGGGTAGACTACAAGATTGCCATTGATGTATTCGTTTGATCATGCTAGAGGTATGGTGAGATAGGCCATCATGATGTACAAAAATTTACTGAAGATATCGAGGCCCATCGATCAGCGCATCTTCACCAAAAAAATGGAAAAGAGAGGGGGTTGGTGGAGATGCATGCGTCTAATAGAGGGATGGAGCGGAGACTAGACAGTTGATCAGTGGTCAACTGTCCGCGCAAGGGGATTGATCCACGTCCGACCACTACAAGATAAAACATAAGAAAAAAAGGAATATTGAATAAAAATAAAATACATATACATTTAGAAAAAATCACAACATAAAAAGTGTTTATTTATTTATAAAGTATTTAATTATGGATTTTTATTTATTTTTACAATCCTATCTATTAGCTGTTAATTTTTACATGGATATTCATAGGTATATTTACATAATTTTTAGTCTTTTATTTTTAAAATGTATTTTTTATTTTGTTATTATATATATATATTTTATATATTTATAATATATATTAATACATATGCATACATTATTTTCTAATTTTATTTGTATACTTAAATAAATATGTGTATATATATTATAAGTATAGTATAGCTATATCTTAATGTATTATTTATTTTAATGTAATTTAAATGATTTTATTTTGTATTTATATTTTTTATATATTTCAAATAATATTTATAAGTATTTAAAAATAAGAGAAAGATAAACGTAGAAAGAATAAATTAAATGAATAAAAGATATAATTACAGTATAATGGGACTTGAGAAAACCGTCTTTTAGACCTTATTTTCTAATGAAACCACCTTCATTACGTAAATAATTTAATTTTGAGAATAATAAAGGTGAGTTTGATGAATTTTGAACTAAGATGGAGGAGATATTGATCACTGAAACCTGGTTTACAGCTTTTTCATCTGTGTGTCTCGATCACATGGTGCATTATTTTTATTGGAGTTCGTGTGGGCAAAGATATGACTAAGTATCTCAATGACTTTCAATTTGGAGTTGGTGTATCTAGCAAAGTGGAAGCCATCTTACACAGCACCAACAAGCTTTTGAGCAAGCTTCACGATAATGAGCCTCTCTCTATGATTACACAACACCGTATTTTCTACTTCTTTTGAGGAGATGCCCTCTATTTATTCAGGGGTGGAGTTTCTATAAGCTCAAGCTGGCAGATTATATATTGGAGTCAGTCATATATGGTTAAACTCGGTGTGCAGCAAGGTGATCCCTTAAGCCCACTACTCCTTTCTCTTGAATTGCACCCACTTGTTCATGAGATCATAGACAATTGTAAACTCCTACTCCATGCCTAGTATCTTTATGATGGGACCATCATTGGGGACGCATTGGAGGTAACCAATGTGCTTGACATTATACAATGTAGTGGTCCAAAGACATGGCTTGTTTTGAATATCAAAAAATTAGGCTTTTCCAACCTTCCTATCTAGGACAGAAAATCTGTAAAGTGTTGTTTCCCGTGGATATTGGGAGGCCTGTGATAGGAGTAAGATTACTTGGAGGAGCAATGAGTAGGGATAAAGGCTTTGCTGAAGACCTGGCTCTGAGGCGGGTGACCAAACTATTGAATTAATGCATTTACTTCCTTAGTTGGATGATACACAAGGTGAGCTTATTTTATTACGGTCTTGTATGAGTTCTGCTAAGCTCATGTTTGGCTTAAGGAAAAGTCAACTCTCATATATGGAACGACCTGCTATGCGATTTGAGAAAGGGCTATGTAGCGCTATTGAGGATATTGTGATTTGTGGAGGCTCCGTCTTTTGCAACCTTCAATGGCGGGTGGCGTCCCTTCCTATCAAACTAAGTAGTTTAGGTCTGCAATTATCTATGGAGACTTCTTCATATACTTTCATGTCTTCTAGAGCGCAATCTTGGGTGCTCGAAGACCACATTTTACGAGACAGTGGGATACGCGGTATGGATTCTTATTTTCTAAATGCTTTGGAATGCCTACGTGTCGTTCTTCCATCTCTCAATCTTACCTATTTTGCTAACAAAGATACCGTCACCCTAAATTCCAGAATGCTTTCGCGAGTTCCCTTTGTAGCAAAATTGGTAAAGACATGGAGGTTGAGTTTGACATAACTACTAGACAAAAGGCAATTTTTTTGATTTTTACAAGCTGACCATTCTCAAGATTACCTTCCTGTTATTTCTATTGATGGCCTTGTAATGTATATGTCACCTATTGAGTATCGTACTATTCTCAAATATCGCCATATGATTCCTCTATTCCCCGTTGATGAGGCATGTCCACTATACCGCAAATCCTACCTAGATGATTTTGGGGAACATGCAGTTCATCGTCGTAAACTCCCATGTTTAATTATATACATGATCTTCTTAGAGATTTCCTTTATGATGTTTTCAATCATAATGGGGTTGATTCCAAGAAAGAGGTACCCATGAACTTTTTACTAATCCACAAAGGAGATATCGACACTCAGACCGATTGATGTTTTAATAATTCGATGGGCTGGAGGGAAACATCATGTGTTGATTTGACTGGAGTTTCTCCATTGGTGTGCCTGATAAGGAGTGATTTTATTGCGGGATACACTACACAGAAAACTACCTCAGTTAAAGTTGCTAAGCATGAAAAGGCCTGTATTGACAATCAACATGTTTTTATCTGTTGGGTTCTTGACAACTGAAGTTGTAGAGCTCCTCAATTGTGTCTAAAAAATTATGCATAGTATTGTTATGGTTCTCAGATCTGTGGATGTTGTGTTTGGAAGAATTAGATTTGCCATCCAAAAGAGATTGGCAATTGGGCAGCTCAACTTGTTGAACATCTCCCATCAATCTCTATGTAAAACATGCAAGTAGAAGAAGTGAAAATTGTAAAGAATAATATACAATATAATAGTAATTATGATTGAAGCATGAGGATGATTAATGCATAAAATCATTAGGTAAAAACATAAAAGCAGTATTCATTTAGGAAAAAAAGGAAAAGTGATTTTATGATGTGGATAATATATGGTATCGATTTAAACTGCAAGATTAAATACCCATCCATCATCCGGATCCTTTTTTTATTCTAAACAAAATACATTATGTGGAGTTGAATTAAGAGATTATTGCTGACATCTTTGCACTTGGCAATTATCAGGAAATCAATTACGAAGAAGTGGTTATAGATCAACAATTCAACGGGAGCAGAGCTCCTGATTATACATATGAGAAAAGGAGAAGGGATAAGAAAACTCGCAGCATATGGTCCTCGTCAGAAAGGGTTGGACGTGTTTGTTGTCCCGTATAATAATTCCATATTAAGTTATTGGTAGCTACTGTTGCAAACCAATCAGCGGTGGTCCCTTGGAGCGCTGTTTAATGGCACATTATATAAATGCATGTGTAGGCGTCAAAAGCGCGCTTCTGCATCTCATTGGCTCTTGCAGATCTGACCTGGGAATTGATTCGCGTGAATATGCACGCGTGTGCTATCGTCTGTAAACCTTGAGGACAGCTTATGCGTCAATGGAAAATTATGAGTTGCCAGATTGGGAGAAGTTCGGACCAGATATCAGAACACGTAGTTCTTGCTTGTTAACTGCTATGCTCCCTGATTCTGTACTGTTATGTTTAGAAGCTATATCCTCAGAATCAGAGATGACAACTGGAAGAAGATGATAAGAAAGACCGAAAATAATCACGGTGTGTTGAAGATCTCAGACTGAATTTCATCTTGCTTACTGTTGAGACGTGATTCATCGCTGATGTCAATTTTGCATTTATTTAGTATACTGAAGGAAACTACTTTTTAAATTGGATCTCAAAGGAAACAACCTTTCTTACTTCTCGGGTGACCTCCATAACCTCTCCGGTGGCGTTTCTTCGGACCATAGAAAATTCATGCCTTTTTCCAAAGATCTCCAAACATTAACGTAGCACTTGCACCCGTTTAATATATGTAGATAGTCAGTAATCGAGCTCTATAACTTTATGGGATTCCTCTTTCCTGATTTGACACCTAGAGGTTGGTTTTCCCCCACATACCGGCCTTCAATAGAGTATTGATGTTTCCTTGGAACTGAGGCACCAATCTAATGCAACGTTGACCATGGTGAGGAGGTTGATTGATGATCATAGTTTAAGTATGCCTAAATGCTCCAACACTAGTAGTCCCTCGGCAAAGATCAGTGCAGCTGATTCACCGATCAAGTTTCCAATGGAATGTAAGACAAACATTTTGATGTTTTGTTATTGCAATTAAGGCGTCTCTTAGGAGCCCTTTCTATCTAGAAGTTTGGAAACAAATGGGAAAATGTTAGCTATTGCATATTCTTGGCATTCATGTCATATTCTTGGACCAATGTCTCACTTCTTTCTATTGCTATGAACGGCTAGGAAAAATTGGGGGAACTCATCATAGCTTACTAAGAATATTGATGAATCCTTAATTCATCTCTTCTATTATTTCATTTTGTCTAACATTTCATGGAAAACACATGTAAATCCCATTAGTTGCTATTTCTTGCCCAAATACATATCATGAATAAATATGTTTGCTTACCACTTAGATGGGAAGAAGCTTTGATGGTCTCATGAAACTTGAGTGTCAACATGTACCTGGTGTGTAGGAAAGAAACCAAGTGCTATCATGACTTATCCTAAGTGGCATGTTTGTATTTATGTAAATATAAAAATGTGGATCAAAACTTGATAGGTTGGTAACAGTCAAGTGCAAACCCAATGATTATTACAAAATTTCCAAAAAAAACTTTAGAAATTCCCGAAAAATTTCCATCAAAATATTGCAAAAAACACTAGAAGCATCCCCGAACTTTGGAATGCCTACTTGGACCAAGGAAAATGGACAATAATATCAACCCTTTCCGATGTTGCACCAACTCCACAATCAAATAAGGATTGTACAAGCATGAAAAAATGTATCTGCACTCAAAACGAAAAAAAATAAGGTGTGGAAGATGTTACTTGATAACATACATATGGCATACTTCGATGTACTACAAATAACCAAGTGCATACAATCCAAACTTCTTTGTTGGATGTGTTAATTCCACAAAAAAATCTATTCTCTTACATTATAGAGTGTGTACGATGCCCTGATGATCCCTTATCCAATGACAACAAGAGAATATAAGGACACAATCCTAGTGATAAATCACATTCATCTCCTTAATTCATTCATTTTGGTTTATTATCATATAGTGTCATCTAAAGTAAAAGAATAAAGAAAATGAAAAGAAGGATTGAAATATATAATACTAACCTAATCATAGAGACTATGTCATTCCTTAATCGACTAAGTTAAAGTGGGCAGAGATAGGTAAATAACCAAGGAAAAATCCACAAAAAGATTATATTATTGTACATAAAATAACATATTGAACACCATTTATCCTAATTTTTATGGAAATTATACTTAGTAAAATTAACTTATTTTTTAGAAACCTGATTATATAAGTTCAAAGAAAATTATAAAAACATATCTCAAGTTCCATAGTGGACATATACCTAATAAAGGTTGTAAATTCATCGAAATGACCATTAAACTCATTTTTTATTATTTTTATTTTATTGTACTTTTAAAATAAAATAAAACTAAGAAAAATAAAATCCACTAATAAAAATTTAATAAAATTAAATATATGTTACAATATATAACCTTGTAAATAGTTCCCTAAAAATATATTTTATCTTTAAAATATAACTTAATTTAAAAAATATAAACCACTAACTTATATGTAACAATATTAAGTTAAATATCAATATACTATGTCTATAGAAATAATATACCTATAAATTAAAGTATTTTTATTTAACTCATTAAAAAGTATTATAAAATAGAAAAATTTAGAGTATTTATTTTTCTAGAACTTTTATTTATTTATTTTTTATGTGGACTAAGTTATTATTTAATATTAAATTTGCAAAGTATTTGTATCCATTAATTCAAAAGTTATTATACCGTGTCCTGATCTACTCAAGACTAAGGACTAGTCAGCCTCTTCCCCTTTACCATGTGGTGATTAGGAGTGCTTTCTACTTTTCCACAACTAGTCAAATCAATCGACCTCTAATTCCCAATCACTCTCTTCTTCTCCATGTTTCATCCTATTCTTCTTCTTTCATTCTCCTGGTGCAAGAAGGACCTAGCAACGTCGTTTACAAGGTGTTAGGCCAATGTTAGTCGTCATCTTCTAGCAATCGATGACCCTATGTTTTCCATGCGAGAGCCCAACCATCTACGTCATCTACTCCCCTATAAAATACTCTAGGAATAATACCAACCCATTTGCTAAAGCCCAACCTTCTCCATTCTGGTGAGCAAAAGCCATCTAGTAGGTCTGATAGCACCTAGTGAGCCATCTTGCAGTCGATTGAGTGAAATTTTGGATGGTGGGCGAGATCTGAGAAAGGGGTTTCTTCCTCATTGTTATTGAAATCCTCCCTCTGCCTCTGGAATATGGCCTCCTCCATCAAGGCAACTACCTAGTTCCTTGATAACCATCTTCATGGAAAGACCCAATACTTAATTGAGAGTACTTTTCCTCTTCTAAGGTATGGTAGCAATATTTCTTCTTCTCTTCTTCTTGTTTTTCCTTCATTTTTTTCCGTTGAAAACCTTTCTTCTTACTCTTCTTCTAATACCTTTCTTTTCATAATCATGGTTGATCTATTAGTGTGGTATTTGATATCCTTCTCTTCTTTTAATAATGCTTCCCCAACTTCTCCTCTGGTATTCATCCCCTTCTCACTCTTTATAGTTGGAGGGCATGATTAATAGATGAATATTGATCTTGTTGTTCTTGTTTGGAATAAAATTATTATGAACATGTAAGAACATTTGATTTAACCTTCACTTGGGTGCTTTTTAATATAATAAGATTGAAGATGTAGTCACTAGATCTCCAAGTGGTATGTTTTTATTTAGAAAAGAATATGATAACATATGATCTGAGTCAACATTATCAGGATATTGTTTTAATTCGGTATTATACAAAGGATTTTCTGAATTCATGTCAAACATTCTTTAGAAATATGATTGTGTAGGTCTATCTCAGAGAAGGAGGCCTTAAATGTTATTCTGAAACTTAAATCATTGAAAACACATGAGCCAAATGGATATATCCTAAATTTCTAAAAAAATACTAGAAAATGATCAAGATTGACTTCATGGCTATGAATAATCACTTCTTTGATCCTAACTTCAATGCTTCTGACTTGAAATTTGTGAATAATTCAATTATCACCATCTTAAACAGAAAAGGTGACCTCCACAACATTGGCAACTATTTCCCCATCGGTGTCATTACCTTCCACTCTGAATCATTTCGAAAATTCTTCCCATGAAATGGGCCCTAAAACTATGTGACATGATCCAACCATCCTATGCGCCTTCTTGAAGAGCAATGATGCCTTTGACACCTTTGCAGTTACCTCCAAGAGTATTTCTCAATAGAGTCACAAAAAGTTTAAGGTTGTAGTCCTTAATATTAAACTCGAGAAAGTTTTTGACTTACATAAATGAAGTGCCATGAGGAAGGCCCTAGCTCTTAGCGGCTACCCCCTTGAAGATGTGCTCTCTACCACTCTTAATTTAAAAGGAATTATGCCATTAGTAGCAGGTGATAAAGAATGAGTAATAAAAAAAATACATAAAAATATTTATTCTATTATTTTCAATGTGGTAATTATTTATTTTACTTAGGTAAGTTCCAAGGTCGAGTTCAGCGAGGTAATATGAGGGTTTAGAAAGAATTTTCAAACAACTCAAAGTTCTAGCTTTTTTAAGATGATATTTTATGAGATTTTGGATTTTTGTAAGGTTTTATGGATTTTTTAATTAAATATGTAATTAAGTTAAATCAAATATGATGAATGTTCTTTTTTTGAAAAAAATAAGCAAGAAAATAATGCAATGTGAAAATAAAGTAATGCATTTTCTTGAATTTTTAAATGATGAAAATGAATGTACATAAAGATAGATTTGAGAGAACTCAAGCATGCCAATTAGTGTGCAGGTCAACTCAAATACAAAGTCCCAATGATCAACTTTAGAAAATATATGATCCATATATTCCAAAAATAATTTCCAATGATACCCTAATTTATAACAATTTTACGAGAAATGGAATCATATTTTTGACTATAAATTCTCACAACTAACAAATAATTCCTCAGATTTATTGACATCCAATAAAGTCTCAAAATAAATATCCTAATGTCTCAACAATAGAGAATTAAAATAGCTTCAAAATTACACCAAGATCACAATAATCTGATGAATGGTTCACAAGTTATTAAATGTGCAAGTCAGGGGTCATAAGTGTAATAAAATTAAATTTTCTCAAAATAGACCTTCATGGGATGTTTTGAAATTTTCAAAAGTCAATGGGTTTGTTCTATAAATTATCCTCAGGCGAGGGCCTTCACGTGAATTTCAAGAGGCATGGGGGCATGAGTGTAAAAATTTTACTACACGTACGGTGGCTCACATGCAACTAGGCTTGGGTGGTAGAGACGGGTTAAGTACATGAAGCTCTACATGTCTACTTCAGTCTACTTCAGAATCCAACTAAGGCCGGGAGGCTCGGGTAGTTAATCAAGTAGTCGAGGTGGTTGGATCTTGATCGATCGATGTCTCAGGCTTCTCCTCGCATGAACAGTGATGATAAAATTATGATCTTTTATTAAATGACAACCGTAGTTCCTAGGGTCTATGATCATTCATCCTTCATCAATGGAACTGAGAAATCCATATTTCTTCTCTTCGATTACAGAGGCTAAGTTGTAGCTACTCTGTCGATGATGCTTTGTCAAGGCTTCTCTCTACGGTGGTGATCCTATCATGGAGGCCTACAAGAGAAAAGGGACTTGAGTCTAATAGACTCAATCTGGCTAGAAGAGAGGGGTACATGTGTGAAATTTAGGGTCAAGATTGCTTTCTCCAGTGGTGTGTCCACCATATATGGTAGGTGCGAGGAGGTAGAAGGAGAACATGATGGGGAGAAGAAGGTGGTGGCGATGTGTGATTGGTCAAAGGTTTGGTTATCCTGGGAGAAGATGGAGAAAACAAAATGAGATCAACAAAATATAAGGTAAAACCAAAGGGGATAAAGAACACTAGTGGGTTGCTTAGAAAGAGAGAGGAGCTCGGGACAGTCTCCGATCTTTGATCAATGTCTGACAAAGACGGAGCATCATAGACCTAGGGAGGGTCTACAATGTGTTCTGGATACATGAATCTCACTAGGGGTTTCGCCTTGTGTAGAACCAACATTGTCACCGATGTTTTTGGATTGAAGCTCTCCCTTCCTCTTGATTTAGATTGCAAAATTGTGGTTAGATTGCATGAATTTGAGGATAAGTTTAAATAGGGAGATGTTGGGTAATGCGTGAGGGGATGTGGGTTTAGGTTGGTCGGTTATAGCCATAGAAGGGAGAGAGATGATGGGGTTTTGGGAATCTGTTTAGTGCAGAGATTGATGAAGATGGGGTTCCGACTATTAAGGGGGTCGATTGGAAGTGGTTGGTGATCGATGGGCTAGAGGAGTAAGAGGATTTGGGTTCATTCAATATAATAGATAAGTGGTTAACAACGCGAGGAGTTTGGTTAGAAAGAGATAGGGATGGAGAAAGAGGAGGCTGTTGAATTCATCTCCTGATGTTGATGTATGGGTTTGTTGCTAAAGATGGGTTACAATTGATTAAGATGATAGGATTACGACAACGACATTTGTGTTCTGTGAGAAGGAGATAATGCTTCAACCAATGGATTCATTAGGGAGATATCATTAAGAATATGATGATTGTGGTTAGAGGGGATAGGTTGCCAGAGATCGATGGTGATTATTTGGTTATTGGTCAAAGAGGAAGTTGATCGGGATGGCTGGAGGTAAGAGGAAGAGTGGGAGTTGTTGGATTGTGGCTAGATCCAACGGTTAGAAGGACCCCATGTGAGGGGGAGCAGGTGAGAGGGGCTTATAATGGGTATCGTTGGATCAATCTCGATCCAACCATCTAGAAGGGCTAAAAGACAAAAGTGGTTGACTATGGTGTGAGATGGACAGGTGGTTGTCTGTCATGTGGAGAGGTGAAGTTAATTATGGTTGGCCAATGCAAAAAATGTATAAATAAA
Organism: Ottelia alismoides; assembly: GCA_037367405.1. Taxonomy (NCBI): domain Eukaryota; kingdom Viridiplantae; phylum Streptophyta; class Magnoliopsida; order Alismatales; family Hydrocharitaceae; genus Ottelia; species Ottelia alismoides. The sequence continues at coordinate 179,938 of JAZKJV010002058.1, forward strand.
AGATTTAAAAATAGCAAATGTTGTTAAATGCAAAAATACACAAATGAAAAAGGATGATCTAAATGTATGCTATAATTTTTATGAAGGATTCAAATGCAGATGAAGTCAAATATGTGAGATACAATTTTCTAAAGGTTTTTTATGTATATAAAATATCATTTTTAGTTATGTATTTTTATTTTGTTTTTTAGTAAATAATAAATGCATATAGAAAGCAAACATGATGTAGAATAATGAAACAAACACAAATGCAATTTTTTCTGGATTTTCTGAGTAAGAGAGAAGTAGAAACTATGTGATTTTTACATATGAATTGATCAACGTGTTCAAGACGGAATTAATTTATTTTCTTCATTTTTCTTATTTTTTTAGATTTTAATTTTTTAATTATTTAAAAATGAGATGAAATAAAGAAATGAAAATAAATAAATTAAAAAGAGTTAAATATATTTATGAAATAACAAGCTAATAATTAGTGGATTTGTATAATATACAGTTCAGTCCCAAAACTCAAGTTTATATATGGACTCCGATTCTTTTAAATTTGATCTTGATTTATATATAACTAACTGTATATTAATTCAAAAAGTGACAGGAGTGAAAATGCACATTGTATGTGAGAGGTATCAAATTTATGACTTTCTATCGTAAAATTAGGATTTGGGTTTATTTCACATATATACAAGTTAGTATTTTTTAGGATTTTTCATTGATTAATATTAGTAATACACACATTGGAATTGGTTTTATAGCAATTTGAGTTAGTATGAATTAAATACAAATGGGTTAAGTTACGTCAATATTTACTTGTGAATATGAATGTCAAATGAAATGCTAATTTTAGCAAAACATTCACAAGTGCATAAGTTCTAATATGAGTTATAAATATCTAAATGCATTTAATTACTAAATATGAAGCTCTATTTTCATCTAATTAAATGATGAATCACATATTCATCACCCCTCCTTCGCCTAAAAAACTCATTGATCGAATCTCTACCTTCCTTAAAGGCACCACTATTTCTTGAAAAAATGACTTTGTTTTAGGCTACATCAAACCTTCATGCAAGGTTAGACAAGGAGACCCATTATGTATGATCATCTATTAATACCATGAACCTTTAAAGAAGGGATGCTACAAAACCTCAACAAATATCGTATGATTGAGGGTTATCAAGTTTCGGGGGAATATCACACCATCAGATAATATCTTGATTTTCTTAAAATAAGATGAAAAATCATTTAAATATTTAAATATTATCCTGAAAGTATTCACTAAGATTTATGGATTATGTGTTAATAATAACAAGTCCTCATTGCATTGCTTTAACCTTTCCGAGTCAGATAAACTTGTGGCTTCAAATACTTTGAATTGGAAGATTGAGGACATCTCCGTCTGTTACTTGGGCATACCGCTTTGTCCCAAAGCTATGAAGAAGCACGATTATCTCCCCCTGATCAAAAAATTTGAGAAAAAACTTCTTGGTTGGAAATCGACATGCATTCCTACCATATTGAACTCATCCCTTACCCCTCAAGTAAGCCATATGTTGTCATCAATAAAGCTTCCAAAAAAGGAAATTATTAATATTGACAAGATCGGGTGACACATTTTGTGGAATGGTGCTAATGAAGATAAGAATCACCACTAAGCTATATGGGAAATAATTTCCATCCTAGGTCTAATGATTGTTGGGGCATCTAGAATCTAGAACTCTTTAACTACTCGACGCTTTCCAAATCTTGGATAAAAGCACATGAAGACCATACATCCCAATTCTAAAAAAATTGTTAGAGGAAGATACATCAATTCCTGATTTATCCCTATTTTTGAATATTTGAACCCTCAGAATTTGTATTGTTTTCTCTTAATCAAGGCCGAGTCAAGGGTGCCTGATTCAGTGACCAAGAAAGATCACATTTTGTTGCCCTTTATTGGCAAGATCATCAAAAGACTGGTAAAAAAGGAGTTCTTTTATTTCTTGGATGGGTATTTACGGTATAATCAGGCAGCAATCGCTCATGAGGATCAATAGAAAACTACTTTTACTTGTTTGTTTGGCACCTACACCTTTAGACGAATGCCCTTTGGATTTTGTAATTCCCCTAATACATTCCAGAAGTGTATGTTGGTTGTTTTTATTGACATGGTAGGTAGTCCTTGAGGTATTCATCGATAATTTCTCGGTCTACGGGGATATCTTAGACTCATGTTTAGCTTATTTACACCGAGTACTTCAGCGTTGCTATGAGGTGAGTTTGGTGCTCTCGTGGGAGAACAATCGCTTTATATGGTGACTAATGGGATCGTATTGGGCTACATCATCTCTAAGCATGGTATGGAGGTTGACCTGGCCAAGGTTTATGTGATGGCAAATTTAGAGCCACCAACATCATCGAAGCAGTAAAAGTCATTTTTGGGACATGGTTGATTTTATAGGCAATTCACAAAGGACTTTAGCAAGAACATATGACGTTTAACTGAGCTTCTATGCAAGAAGACTGAGTTTATTATCGATGGTAAGGTTCTCCAAGCATTTTATTAGATGAAAGACTTGGTTACATGAGCTTTTATCCTGCTACCACCTGATTGGTCTCTTCCTTTTTAGATTATAACGGATGCCTTTTATTATGCAGTTGGAGTTGTACTAGGGTTGTGAAGGGATGGGGTATCATTTGCTATCAATTATGCTAGTAAGACTTCGATGAGGCACAAAAGAATTACAGTGTTATCGAGAAGGAGATGCTAGCAGCTGTGCTTGCACTGGAGAATTTTAGATCACACCTACTAGTTTCCAAAGTTGTTGAATACATGAATCATTCTAACATCACGTATTTACAAAGTAAGAAGGATGTCAAGTCAAGTATACTCATACAGATCCTTCTATTCCACGAGTCCGATTTGGAGAGTTGTGATAAGAGTCAAGAATGTAGTGGCATGTCACCTTTCTCGAATTACAGATGTAGAGGCTTCTGATACTTCCTATCACTGAGACTTTCTCAGATGAGGCGATCTTGTCTGTTGTCTCACTCCAATGGCACACTGATATTGTGAAATCTCTAATAAAGTTCCACAAGATTGGCCTAAGCTTAAGGTTGGCAAGTTCTTGTCTGCGATTTATTTTTACCAGTGGGATGACCTACACCTATTTCATGAGTGTGCGGATGTATCTGGAGGAGGTGCATTCCTCAGGAGGAATACACTAGTATCCTAGACCATTGTCATAGATTAGAAGCATGTGGACACCATTCGTGGAAGTGCACAACAGAGAAGGTTCTACAATGTGGCCTATGTGGCCAACTCTATTCAGGGATGCTAAAACTTATGTGAATGGTTGTACTCATTGTCAGCGAATGGGAGGAACCACCGGTTCAAAAGATATAATGTCCCACAACTATATTCTGATTTCAGATGCTTTTGACACTTGGGTCATTGACTTCATGGGCCCATTCCCTAACAATCAAGGATTCGAGTTATCTTGCTTTCCATGGATTATGTTAGGCGTTGGGTGGAGCCTATCCCCATCCTAGCCGTTGATAGTTGTATTGTTTGTCATTTCCTTAAGGACAACATTATCTTGCGGCTCAGGAGTCCCAAGATTCTTTTTTAGATGGGAGATGCCAATTTATCAACAGAGAGGTCAGAAAGCTAGTTAAGTAATAGGACATTGAGCATCGTGTCATGTCTCCTTACCCTCCACATAATAACGGCTTGGCTGAGATCTCAAATAGGGAGATAAAGACTACTCTTGAAAAACTTGTTTCTCTAGAGAGGAAGAATGGGTCGTAGATGCTTGACTCAGTTCTATGGGCTTATCGTATGGCTTACAAGTCTCCTTTAAGTATGTCTCCCTGTTGCTTTTCATATGGAAAGAATTTCCACTTTCAATTGAATTAATTCATAAATATTTTTGGACAAACCATGTATGGAATTTGAATTATCAGAGAGCAAGAAAGAGCAGGAAAGTGGATATGAAAAGATTGCTGGAATTCAGAGACTTTGCTTATGTCAACAACCTGAGGTATAAGGAGAAAGTCAAGAGATGGCATGATAAAGATATTAGGAGAAAAACTTTCGATCCTAATCATAAGGTGTGTTTGTTTGACATAAAGTTGTTGCTATTCCCAAGCAAACTCAAGAGCAAATGGTCTGGACCATTTATAACGAGATCTATGTGTGACAATGATAGCATTGTCATTTCAAGGTTGTCATCTAACACACAGTTGTTTGTGGTTAACAGATAGTTGATGAAGCCATAACTAGATAATGATACATTCATGCCCGTTGTGTATTCCATTCATGTGATATTAGATGACGATTCTTTGACTTCTTCTGCATCTGATACATGAGCTGATTTTTGCCTTGTATATATTCCTTTTCATTTTATTATTCCTTTCTTCCATTTTTATCATTTACCTATTTTCCCTTGTGTATGCTACACTTAAGATGTACTTTATCCTAAGTAAATGCGAAGTCAGTGACTTGAGTAGCTCTATTTTCGTTCTGTTCATCACTCTTGTTGTTTATTATACTTAGGGATCCTTTACCCTATGTATAGGGGGAGTGATGTCCTTCAGTTCATTCTTCTTTATTTTTGTTTCATTTTCTTATGTTCTCTCGCTTGTCCCTCAACTTGTTGATATTCTTTTCTATACTTAGGGATCTTTTACCTTAAGTCTAGTTGGGGACAGATTGAGTCGTCGAGTTTGTACATTCTTTTCCTCGGTCTTCCCTATTTGTACAGTCTTCTATATTTAGGATTATTTGATCCTAAGTATAAGGGCTATCATCGACTTCTATTCATTTTATTCTTTATTCTTTAAGTTATTGTAGCATAGGATTCTTTTACCTTTCCTTACTTAGCAAGAGTTATGTCTTCCTTTGTCTCTTCTTTGTTGTTGTGAGGACATAGTTTGAGATAAGTATAGAGAGGTGTTCTACATACTGTATATATACTTTACCCATAACTCATACTTTTATGTTCAATAATACGATTAATAAAATTGGAATAAAAAATGTTTTGTAAAAAGTTTGTAAAAAATCTCTTGTCAAATTCTTCTATAAAATACTTTGTAATTTTTTTTGTAAAATTTTTATTGACTATTTGTAGAAAATCTTTGTAAAATTATTTTGTAATTTTTCTTGTAAATTGTTTGTAAAATCGTTTTGGTTGTAAATTGTTTATAAAATTATTTTTTGTATAAAATTTTTTTTGTAAACTATTTGTAACATGTTTAAAAAATATTTGAAAAATTGGCTTTGAAATTATTTTGTTATTTTTTGTAAAATATTTGTAAAACATTTTGTAAAATATCTTGTAAAGGTTTTTATAAAATTATTTGTGAAAACCTTATATAAAATTATTTTCCAACCTTGTATATAAATAAATTGTGTAAAATATCTGTATAAACTTACTGTAAAAAATCTTGTAAATAAAACTTGTAATAACTTGTAAATAAATTTATAAAATTATTTTACAAATAAAAGCCTTGTATAAAAGTTGTATTAAAATATGTATATAAAATTCTTACGTAAAAAACATTTTTTTTAAATTTGTACATAAAATTTATAAATAAATAGTATTTTTGTAAATGAAGGTTTTGTATAAAATATGTATAATTCTTGTGTATATCTTTGTATAAAATTTTTGTATGTGTATAAAATCCTTGTGAATACCTATGAATATATCTAATTCTCTAACTCTATCAAAAAATACAAAAAAATTGAAAATTCTAAAACTCATAAAAATTTGCAAAACTTCTCTAAATCCCACATAAAAAATTTAAATCAGAAAATTATTTTTAGCAAAAAATTATTGCATTTGCATTCACATTTTTCAGAATGATACTGATGCTCAAACTAGTTTGGAATAAAGTCCGATGAATAGATCTTGGTTAAGACCTTAACAAACATAATTTTGGAGGAACCTTCTGAGGAATGAAGTTGAGACTTTTCCTGTCATATCACATTAATTCTTTGTATCCATAAGACTATGTTCACTTATCGTCTTGGTTGGTCTATGTATAATATTTCATAAATATGCATCATTCTTTTAGATAATGAAGTAACTTGGACAAGCACCTTGTACATAGCTCAACATATATTAGGTGAGGAGGGGCAAAATCCATTGGCAAGAGACGCATACAAATGGAAACATACACAGTCACTTCGAGTGTCTTGTACACCCCAAACCTAGTCTAGTGGCATGGATGTCTAAAGAAAGGATGTGTGGGTTGAAATAAAGCTTCGGATGAGGGATGGTCTGCTAGAACATTTTTTTCTAAGACCATAAAACATGGGAGGAAAAAAGATTCTATATCCGTCAAGGCACAAAAGATCAATGCAGTGCAATAATATTTTCTACCAAAAATAAGTCATTACAACAAATATACATAAATGACCACAATTGTCCAAGCTTTAGAGAACCTATATATCTTAGTGGAGACTTGGCTACACCGGCAGGCTTCAAAAGGAGATGCAACTAAACCAGTCACACTCTACTTCTTTTCTTATTCTTTTATCATCTCCACCTTTAGATTGTTACACATCACATACCTAAATTTAAAAGGAAGTATCTCGCCCCTCGAGGATGAGGTATCTAGACTGGCAAATTAGGGTCACCTTGCTAAGATAATGTTGTTCTTTGTCATTTCAGGTGTGGAGAGCTATTTTTCACATTTATAGTACAAGTAAGATTCATAGTTATATGAGCATATGAAGACTTGTTCTGACTTGACTGTCTAGGCGAACTGAATAGAGACTTGTGGAACATAAAGGCTATTGAGTCTTAAATCCTATTCCCAATAAGGCTTTAATAAACTAATAATCCAAAGGTTTGATCGAGCTCCACACTTTAATTTTATGAATAATAGTTTAAAATTCAAAATTATTCTATGTTCTTTCTTTTTCCTTTTTCTTTTTTCATTTTAGTCACTTATTCTTCAAATAAGTGATTGCTAAAGGAGAAGCAAAGGTAAAGTATATGGGGATGATGAATCACTAATTCATCATTTATATTCATTTATTTTAGCTTAAAATACCTTATAAAAACATGTAAATATCATTAATTATCACTTATTAATAATCTTAGATCATCTGAAAATAGTATATATTTATCATTATATTAACCCAAAATAAATAAAAAAATAAACAAAAGCAAAGGAAAGAGAAAGAAGACTTTATATAGTTAAAAAATATAGGTTGATCCTAACCCTGAGAGTAGGTCAAGATGTAAACCTAATCGGCAATGAATAAAGTTGGGGGATATATGATCTTTAATCTATAAAAAATCCAGAAAATAAACACCACATGTACATATTCATCAATGTCTGTATTATTTATATATTCTAATATTTTATTTATCATTAAAACGAATTCAAATAAAAATATTTTCTTATTTAAAATTGTATATAATAATAAGTTGCAAATAATATAGATTATGGAAACTAAACTTTGTATAGAATACGAGAGACAATACTCTGAAATTCATAAAGCCAGAATTGAAAGACCTATATCTACTCCATATAGTCTCAAAAAAAACCAAACTCCCGTTAATTATGTTCAAAATTAAATAAGCTTTAAATGAAGGTGGTTTTATAAAAATTGAAGTTAAGATGTGAAAGTCGGATTTTTGGGGTGTTATTGTACATAGTGTCTATATTATGCCTATATTTTATTTTATTTATTTTTTTACTTATATTTTTGGACATATTATATATTCAATATTTTGTGCGTATTTTATGCTATTTATATAAAATACAAATAAAAATAATAAAAACTGAAAATAAAATAAAGTAAGTGCATTTCTAGTGTACTTATAATGTACATATATTGTAAATAGTTCTATTTAGTTAACCTATTAAATTAATTCATAAAAAAAATAAAAATATGTTCAAAACCACTTATTTATTTTTTAATAAATAAAATATAAAATTATGTAATTATTTGTAAAATTAATAAATAAAAAAATATATTTGAATATAGAGATATTTTATACCTATAGGTTTTTATTTATGCTAACCTTATTATTAAATTTATTTAGTTTATTAAAAATCACCAAAAATGACCTGTTTATTTATAAACATTGCTTATTTTGAAAATGTTTTAATTTAAGTTCATATTTTTTTCATTTTCTATTTATTTTGTACATTTCTTATGTTTTTCTCTTTTAGCATTTGTACTCATTCGGGTCTGAATTCTAATTGGTCCAACCTGGGTTTGTTTAGTAGGGTCAATTGGACCTCCTCCTTCCTAGATTGAATAAACATCCGACTGCCCCTCTTTACTTGATTTTTTGATTAGATACACCTATCTTATTTCCTAATTCTTATGTTTGAATAACCCTCTTACACCTCATACGTTCTCTCGAACAATTTTCATCTAAGTTGCATTGAATTTCATGCCCTATTTCTGGTTTGAATTTCAATCCTCATCTTACTTTATAATCGAGATCTCTAGGTTGTCATTCTTCCCTGATCTGTTTTCACGTCATTTTGCAATGAGATCGAGTTCTAGAAGTTGTGGTTGGTGATAAGAGCTATTCTCCACGACCGAGAGCGCATGATTTGATCTAAAGAGCATGATCCATTCACCGTCGGAGCTCCTCCAAGGAGCCAAGCTTCTTTGATCAATTGCAATCGGATTGAGGTTGTGATCATCCTAAATCCACCATTGGTCAATGCCAGTTTAATTTCTTATCTTTTCAACATCTCATTCATCGTACTTTTAGTTTATTCAAATGAAGATCAGTAGAGATCCGATTAGACTATAATATGCCATATCATAGTTTTTTCATGATCTTTAACCTACTCCGATCATCCCTCTTCCATCTTTGATTGTTTCTTCATCACTCTCATGCTCTCTGAACACCTGATCCTACTCGGATATGAGATTATGGATCGCTTCTCTCCATTCCATAGATTTAACACATCCATCCTCCATTTTCCATTATTATTAGCCCGATAATCTTGGTTAGAGCACCATATCCAAGATCGGAATAAATCTGTAGGCTTCGAGCAGCTATCTGGAGCTGGATTTGAGCTTTAGAGGTCAACTTTCATCCACTTCAGACCTTGCACTCTAGGTCCCTGATCAGTAGGACCTGAACCTCATCATCAACTCCATTCTGTGTGGGACATCATATTTAGAATTTGCTCATGCGTTCAATACTAGCAGGTAGACAAGAGTAATATGCAAGAATAGGTGTAATAAGCCTAATTTCTTGTATTCTATATAAAATTAATAGCCGTTGAGGAAGAAATTGAAAAAAATGTTTATAGGGTGCTAGTATGTGTGAATGAATGTAAGTGAGAGCGGATAGATCCTATATTGAGGAGGGAGGAAAGGGAAAGAAAAGAAGCGGTAGATGACCGATGATCTCATCCCAAAAGGAATGAGTTCGACGAAGTCCCCTAATTCCAACCTTTCACACCTAGCTCAGAGCACAATCTTTTAGCTAGATTGTTGAGGATCCCAAGGATCCACTTTAATGAATCACGGGAGATGAATTTCTTCTTTTTGCAGAATAGACTAAGCTACTGAGGCTGCTAGAGACCATATCAGAGTGAATGGAGCAACGATCAAGTTGATCGAACTTCAAAAGAAACAACCTTTAGATTTGTTCTTCCAAGCACTCCGGAGGCATTAGATCAAGAATAGTTCGTCCCATTTCAATAGTAGCCATCGCTTCACACCCAAATGTTGATCATTAGATCAGTTCTCTAGTAGTGAAAAAGAGCCACAGGATCTGCTTATGTATATCACATATCATTGGTGAATGTACACTCGATTCCTCAATAGTTTCTTTATTAGTAAATAAGTCGAATTTGCTTACAAGTCCTGCTAAGAATAATTGAACAATTACAGAAAGCTCCTTTCTTATTCCAATTATTATATTCTGGTCCATCCATTACAGATCTACATGCATCAACACAAGTTATATAGAGAAATTGCGATAAATAGACTCGTTATTTGTTGTTATTGTTTGATATGAAGGTTTTTAGAAATAAAAATTAGGTCCCATATTGCTCATTTCACATGCGCAAACATGCAGAATTATGGATAATTTTCATTTCATATTCTGTGTTACTTTTATTTATTATTAATTAGTCAGTAACTTTAAATAATTACATTTTGGTCCTCATTCAACAAAATGTTAATTTCTTCTTTAACTGTTTTTAATCATCATCTTATTAACTCTAAAAAATATCTAAAAATTAGATTAAGCTTCTGTTCATTTGTTTTATAACTAGTAATCTCTGTTCTCAAAATTTCTTTGTTTTTTTATTTTTTAATTCAAAACATCTTATATTTTTCTGTTTGAATTAAAAAATTCATAAAAAATGAAAACCTTTTGAAAAATTCTAAGAAAAATTATTGTGGTTGTCATTTATCTTGTTTTATCACATGTATAAGTTTCATTCAAAAGTATTTTTAGAAAACCATAAAAATACAAAAAATACAAAAAATACAAAAAAACTTAAAATTTCATATAAATTCAAACAAAAGTAACAAAACTAGATAAATTGCCTTATTCTAATGCTTGAAAATTGTCTTCTATTTTGATTTGATTTTACAATTTATTTTGTTTGATTTTATATTTTAAAATTCAAAACAACAGCTATTTTTTTGTGTTGTTCACTGTTTGTTGTCTTTATTTATTAGAAATAATCTAAAAGTTATGTAAAAATCCCAAAAATAGTAGAAATTTACCAAAAACACAAAAAGAATTTTATTATGCATTTTCACTATTTTTCAGTATTTGAAAAATACAAAAAGTTATGTTTCTTTTTTATATATCTTTTATAAATTATTTTCATAAAAATTAAAAAGACAAAATTTTGCAAAATTAAAATCACTAAAAAATTGAAAATTAGATAATATAAAAATTTAAATTATTAGATATTCATGTAAAATATAAAAAGCATTAAAAAGACATAAAAATAAAAAAATAAAGAAAATAAAAATTCCTTTAATTTGCAGTAGTTAAATAGTTCTCGGATATTGTAGCCTCCTTGATTTATATCCTAATTTGTTATAATGTTAAATAATAACATTTGTTTTATTTCTTCTTTAGAATAATATTTTTATTTGGGAATATGTGGGTTACAACGCCATATCTTTTGTGCATATTTTTTATCAATTAAAACTTGTGTATTGCTCAATAATCACTTGTGTGGTTGTTTCCAAAAGGTAGAGTCCCACTAGATTTGGCCTCAATGTTGAGGAAGAGATCCTTATGTCCAGTCATGTGTCGCGAACAACCACTGTCCATGATACACTTCCTGGTACAATTTCGCTTGAAGTCCTGCAGACTATGGTTTGGTCATGAATGGGTGTTCAATTTGTCTTCTTTGTTTAACCTGATTAATGCAAAACTATTTACTAGTTTCTTTGGTACCAATTTCTTACAGTTCCTTGAAGTATGAGTACGGTTCCAAGGATTACTCCTTGGTACAATTACCCTTTTATCTCTAACTTGGCTTGAAATCTTTTTACTATCTCTTTAAGATTGATCAGGTTGGACTCAATCTAAGTAGGAATGGAGGCCTTTCCCTTGACGATCTTAATAATTTCCTGTCTAAACTCATTCATCTCTTTTTGAAAATTTATCTGCTACTTGGATATCATACGGACGAGATCATCCAATGCTGGGTTCTCATAAGAGAGACTATGAGACATGGATGAGTTTCCTCTATCATACTAAGGTGGCTGAGTAAACTGTTGTTGCTGCTAGGAATGGGAATGAGGAGGTTGTTGGGAATATGTGTGTTAAGAAAGATGTGCACTCTGCCTCCACTGTGTACTATGGTATAGTGGATGAGGACAAGATTGGGGTTGCTCTCTACTTTGCGCTAGATGTACTTGAGGTTGCTGCTAGAATGAAGCACCTCATGTAGACCGATGGAAACCATGGTGATCACGAAGATCCCTAGCTATTACGAGTAGTGGTTTTACCAAATCTCATTGACCTCAATCAACGACTCAAGCATCTCTGTTCTATACGGGGGTAATGATGCAAGTGATTTATCACTCATGTATACTTCAATCTGAGTATCAGGAGATGGTGGTTGATGTGTCCAATACTAGGGAGCATGTTGTGCTGGATAAAAATGGATGTACTGAACATGGTGCATATGAGTTTGGGCATGTGGAATGTTGCTCATGCTCCCTCAATCATCAAGTTATCGTGAAGAAGGCATTTAAGCCATCTATGCCAAAATGTACATGATCTGTGTCTTTATGTTACTCAAACATTGGGTCAGCTCATCAATCTTGTCAATTTATCTAGACCCTGACACCTTCTCAATAACCTTCATGTGATCTAGCTTCTAACAAATGATCCACATATTAATAGATGAGGATCCAGATTATGTTGCTGCATTAGAAGAAGATCTAGCATCAATGTATGTCATTCTAGAATGTTGTGCACGATGGGGAGGCTTCCCATGAGTGTAGAATTGAGTCTGGGTCATAGTGGCATAGTTCTCCGCCATCTCCTCGTAAATGAACCAAACATAATCCTATGGCTTGGAAAAATAAGAAACTCCACATGAAACATTCACTAGCCCTTGTAACTCATGTGTCAACTCACACAAGAAACTTTGTATGAGGTTGGACTTGCTAATACCATGTTGGGGACACCTCTCAATGAGCTCTCTGAAATGATCCCATGCCTCATGGAACTGCTCATTCAGAAGCATGGTTAAATTGCTGATCATGACTCTCGCTGCATTGGTGCATCCGAATGGATAGTACATGTTTAGGTACTCGGTCCCCAACTGCTCCCTAGTGGTAACAACTCTCCCAAGATGCTTCAGCTAGTAGGCTTATCTATGGACCAAGGAGAATGGAAACACTATCATCTTATTCGTGTCCTCATCTACATGCCAGTTACGGATAGTGATATAGATCAACTCAAACTCCTGGAGATGTAGATGCAGCTCCTTAGTAGAATGCCCATGGAACTTGGGCAAAAGCTGAATGGTCTGCGGGTAAAGATTGAAATTGCCAAGAATGGCAGGCAAACAGATCCACCGACGTGTAGTAGTTGCACTAGGGTTGTACAACTCCTTCATCGTCTGTGCATGTCTAGGTGAATTACTAGCGCCTCTCCCCTCATGTATCTCTATGTCAGCTCCATTGGCATCATTATGAATATTAAAATTAGCCCCATCGACCCTAGGCTCTACTACTCTCTCTCTTAACTATGTCAACTCAGCTCTAATTTCACATCAACTACCCATACTCTTGTATCTATTTTTGCATGGTCTTTAGGGATCCTAATTGGTTGTTGTTGATGCCAGCTTGATCAAAATCAATGGATGTGTCCTGTGGATATGGTTCCTTCTCAATACAAGTCATCTTGTCAGCCTTTGAAAATGAGGGAAAGTATGTATCAGGCTCTGACAAAACTATGAACAACTACTGCTCAAAAAGCCAGTTCTCTCGAACTGATCTAGGTGTTGGGATAGAAGAAGAAGGGTCTAGTAAATAAAAAGATGTGGGAAACTCGGGTTCAAAGAGAGGGTTTAGGCTCTCTTGAACTGACCTAGACGAATGGGGAGGTTCACTGAATAGAGGTACTGCAAGAGCCGACCTTACAGAATGCATGTCCATCATTTTAATCTTTAAGAAGGAAGAAAAGTGATGAAGAAATGAAATGAAAGAGATGAAATGAATAGATCTTGATCTTACCTAATCAAGCAAACACCAAGCATACCCCAATTCATCAACTCAACACAAGGGGAGACCGTAAAGGTTCAATCTTTATCTTTTTAATTTAGAGTTTAGTGATGCAAATAATTACTTAACTCAAAAACACTAGGTGATGTCACCCTATTGCCCAATGTACGTCCTCAAACCTCCCCAAAAAGTGTAACCATATGTTCGGGTTGTCGAATTATATCAAGCCTAAAGGGAGATATGAGGCGGAGAACACCAAAATAATTTTCTAAGGTCGTAGGTAAGTTCTTGCAGCAACATCTATGTCTTAAAGAGTGATACACAAATGATTAGGGAACAAGTCCAGGGAGATATGGGCATCCTTAGGGCTACGTCCTCACCCAATCTGTCTAGAGGTATGTACATGTGAATAATGAGGGGGTTGCTCTCCCCAAATCAATGAAAATTTGTTATTGATTTTAAGGTCAAGTTTATTGAGCACTCCCTTTCTAAAAATTTTGCTTTTTGCTTTTTTTGGATATTTTTCAAATGAACTGTCTAACAATTTTTCCAATTCCTTTTATCCCAAATCCAATAAAATGGGGGAGGAAGTCGAAAATATCGATGTGCGATAAAATCTATGAATGCATGCACGGGATTGAGTCATGTACCTTGCTTGAGCAGTCTACATGTAATATGATCCAAACAAAAAATAACATCTAACCTAAATGATGCACAAAGAAAGCACCCTAAATAGGAACTTGTACTGTTGTGAAACATAGATTCATTTGACTAAGTCCAACGATGTCTATAGAAACATATATTCTATTAGGGTTGTCGAACTAATGCTATCTGGCTCAGTCAAATAGAAACATAAATATTGGGTTCAAGATAAAAAATAAAAATAAAGGCAAAAAACTCTAATTACATGAAATAAAAGAAAATAAAATTGAGAAATAAAAATCTGATGGGATCCCCAAAGGTGCACCGATACTTGGTGAAAAAGACCCCACACAACCACAGACTGTTAATGTCTATAAAGAAAACAAAAAAGGGCAAGTGCCAACAAATTATTACAAATTAATTACAAGAATAATGGGAATAAATTGATTGAAATAAAACTAAAAAGAAAATAGTGGTCTTCTACTCCTCATGCTCCTCCTAAGTCGCTCTCTCTCGACAACTGGTGTAGAAAAACCAGTATGTACTTCACTTGGGTGAATAGGTTTTCTTAGGATCGCCTCGCTCACTCGTCAGTCCCTCGCAACAAAGGTGAAACAAAATATACATCAAAAATAATTTATGAGAAAAATACGAGAAGAAATAAAAGATAGAAAATGACTAAAAAAGGAGATAAGTAAACAAATGAACCAAGTAATGAATTATACAAACAACCAAACAAACAAGTAGAAGAAAAAAGAAATAAAATCCTATCTACTCTCGTCTTGCTTCCCCAACAACGAAGACATCTGATGAATTGTGGTTACCTACTACTTAAGAGTTATTAATGAAGAAATTTGTCACTGTTCACCCGCAAATTCTGGGAACAATTAGGAATTTATCCAACAAAAAGAAAAAGAAGTGGATTGTTATTTTTTAATTAACCTGGTATAGCACCCATGGTCGAACAAAAGGAGGCAACAATTATGAGCTAGGGTTATTAAGTACAAGAATTAATCATAATTTTTATTTTTTTGAAGTTTAGTGGTTTTTTATTTTACAAAAATTTCAATATTTTTAATTTTCAAAAATAAATTTTCAAAACAAAGTATGCACAAAATGAAAAAAAGGGTTTTTGTGTATTCAAAAATAGAAAAAAATGCTTAAAAATTCAGAAATAAAATGTTCTTGTGTTTTAATGAATTTTAATAGTTTTTCGTATTTTTTATGGAGTTTTTATATATTTTATGTATTTTAAAATGAATAAAAAATTGGAAATGATTTGCAAACAAAAAAATATGCTACTTTCTTGGATCTTTAAAATATAAAATAAACAAAAAACTAGAAACAAATTTTAACAAAGAAAGTTCTTTACTTAGCTTCAAAGCAATTCCAAAAATATTTTTTGGTGATTTTTTAATGATTCTATATGATTTTTATAAGATTTTGGGTATTTTTAAATTTTTATTATTTTTATATTGAATTTTATGTACTTTTTTATATATGTTGTAAAATAAGATAAAATACACCTATTGTAATTTTTTAGAATTTTTCAAAGTATTTTCGAAATTTTATGAATTTTAAAAAGATTAAAAGTAAAATTCAAAATGTTTTTTGTATTTTTAAAATTAGAAAATCAAAAGATTTCTTGAAACCAAATTACTGAAGATGAATCAACCAAGTAGAAATTTTATGGAATCTTTGTGAATTGTTTAGAGAAATCAAACTATTTATTTCTAGAAGAATAGAAATTAAAATTAAGTATAGAATTTAATGACCTAACTATAATTATTTAAAGATAATAGACCGAACTTTAATAAGGAAATGTAACGTAAAAATATATGCAAAAAAATCCAAAGAAGCACGAAAAGAACACGTTTACAGCAAACATAGGGACCGATTTGCAATTAATAAAAAAATGTCAAATTTTATTAACATATAAAAGTTATAGGGATAATGTTACAAATACACCAGATTAACATGTGTATGTTCAAATGCTTACAAAAAAGGGACTAAAATTCAAATAGTTATAAAATTGATGGCAAATATGCAATAATTTCAACGCATTATATAAATACAAAGGACTAAAGTGTAAATAAGAGACTATGCAGAGAAGAGTGTGCAATATTCCCAAATAAAGCATGTTGATCGCATGTTGTATCTTAGGCGGTGTGCAACTAGCATCAAATATCCTAGATCTGATCGGACGGCTGGAGTTTGGGCGCGAATGAATGGTCACGATCAGCTGGCACAACTCTTGATGATCTGATAGCTCTGACAAGTGTTATAAGAACACCTGAAGAAGGCTAGTTTTGATGAAATTCATTCTTCTTGATCTCAGTTGATCTATATCAAATCTCTGATCTGAAGGTCGCAACCACCTCCTGAGATGTCTCCACATCATATGGTGATGAATCCACGATCCAAGTCTTGCTGAGAAGAGACCTGGGTATGCCAAGAACTCTCATGTTGTTGAAGCTCAGATCACTAATCTAGATCGCTCGTATGGGTGCTTGTATGTGTTATTGATCATGCTCGAAGCTCCGGAAGCCTCGACCGACAATTATTAGACAGAGATAGAGAGGAGAAATGGACGGGGTCCTCTTGCGAGTGAAGGATCGAGGACATACCATAGATCAATTATGATATGAGGTTGAATATGTTTTGGACAATGGTGCGATGAAGTAGGGTTGATCAGATGAGATGAGCAACTGATTTGGGCATGAAATTGGAATTGATCGACCTCCGATTGAGGTGATCGGATGCTGGAAATGGCATAGCGCTACATATCTATGAAGTTCGATAAAATTTAAGCCAAATGATAATCTAATGATACCTAGGGATGCTGAATTGTTCAACGATGGAACAACGATGAATCGACAATGAGATCCAATTATGGTGGGCTAGAGAGGGTTAGTCACGGTGGAGCACTCCTCCCGCAAGAGGAACACATTAGTTCAGCCTCGAATTACTCTCCTGATCAAAGCACAGGTCTCCCGTCACGATCAATTTGCTACTTGTGATCAAATTAAAAAGGACTTGATGTCGAATATGAATTAGATTCAAAGGAAACATCTAGACCTGATTTTATTGGCCACTTTAGAGGTAAAAATTGAAAGACAAATGTGTGCAAATCGAGATGCGATTTAAGGAGAAAAAATCAGGCATGGATCCTGATCGGGTGGCTTCCAATCGAGTGAGGGAATTGAGTGAAATGGGTAACAGGTCGGATCTTGAATAAATGAAGAAGAAGGTGGGCCTAAATGCTGAAGCGTGTTAAGATTAGAGGGGGGAAGTTGATTGTGTGGTCAACGATCCCTCATGGACCAACGAGAATTCAAGAAAATGAATAAATCAAAATAAATTAAAATAAAAAGAATAAGGCTTTAGATTAAAATTTTTGTTAAAATAAAAAATGTTTGTAAATAATGAGCTATTTTTTAATAGATAAATAAATAAATTTATTAAGTTAAATAATTAAAATACAGATATTTAAATGTATAAATTACATATGTACATTATATACATATTTTAATTTTTTTACATACATATATACCATATTTTATAATTTATTTATTTTAACAATAATTTAAGGATTTTAGTTTTTTATTTTAATTAATTATTTTAATACCTTAAATAAATAGGGGATATATAACATATCTACATTATACCTATAAAATAAATATATTTTTTATTTTTTTGGATTTTAGTATTATTATTTATGTTTTATATAATTAATACAAATATATACAAAGATTAAAAAATATGTATAAAAAAATAAAATAATTAAAATAAATATATGTATACACAAGTGTATAGATATGCCTACAACACAAAATGCTGAGTTTCACATCTTAACTCCAAAAATTACGAAACCACCGTCATTTTTACGCTTATTTTATTTAGAACACAATGAAAGTGAGCTTGATTCATTTTTAGCTCATATAGAGAAGATATTGAACTTTAAATTATGGTTTTACATCTTTTTTACTGTTGTATCCTTTATTCAATACAAGATTTCTTTTCGCAATAATTCTTATTATATACAACTTATTTTACATACAAGTTTCATGAAGAAAACATTTTTATTTGAGGTTTTTTAAATTATAAATAAAGCAATACAAGATATTTGCAAGATAAATAATAAAGAATACATATAATGCATTTTTGCTTTTATGGGCTTTTTATATGTTATGGCCCCTATCTCCTCCTACTTTATTCCTTGTCGACCATGTCAATGCTTGGTGCGGTCTCGAGGTTCAGATTAATATGTATTTATTTCATATATACAACCTTCTTTTTCATTTATTTTGCTTTTCTTCTTTATTCTTTTTTTATATAAATAAGTGTTAAATATACATTATTAATAAATAAAGGATGAATGATAAATAATGAGAATTAATTATTATTTGTAGTTGTTTTGCCAAGGTTTTAAGATAAAATAAAGGAATAAAAATGTTGAATCTTGGATTCATCACTGCATTATTCGGCTTGTGCCTGTCTAGCTAAGATGTCATTTCACGAAGAGAGTCACCCCTAACCCGTGAGAATTTTCGGTTTGTATTGTTCAGTGAGAGGCTCGCAAAGTCCGAGCAAAAAACACCCCAATCTTCCATTCTTTATCTCAAGAGATTCAAGACAAGATCAGGATATCAAACAAGGAGAGGTCAGGAAGGCACTAAAAGCGCAGTCTTTGAACACACACACACACCTAAATGCAAACACAAAGAAAAGTCTAAGTTCACCAACTGCATATAGTAAAGGCTCGACCAAATTATCTTGTCAAATTTAGTTTGCTATAAGACAATCTTTTAGTTCATTACAAACAGGGTGTCGCCTTATGCCCAACGGTGCTCCTGTATACTCCCAATCAATGAAATGATATGCCTGAACTGTCGGGTTCAATATCACACCCCAAAGGAGACACACGGTCTTACACAACTGAAAGATATTTCTAAGGTCTAAGGCAAGCCCTTGCAGCTCCCAAATCTGGAAGAGTAAAAAATGGGGACAAAGGGGGGAAGACCTGGGATTTGGGCTATAACATTAGTAGTTGCATCCTCACCCACTCTATCTGGGGATAAGTACCAATGTCCAAGGATAAGGTTGCTCTCCTGAATACATTTTTTATTTTTATGCAATATTTTGGGTCCAATTTCATTAGCAGTTTCGATTTTAAGTTCTATTATCAGTTATTAAGTTCACGAAACACGATACGCCTAATAATTAGTCCTGATTCCCATTTATCCTAGGTTCTAAAACCAAAGGGAGCGGAGCCTAGAAAAACTGATACAATCGATTAAATCTATGATGCATGACAAGTTTAGAAGACTTATAGTGATCCTCGTACTCTACATATGGAACGCAAAACATAATTGAATTTTTTACACTATATGCAATGCAAGTGATGAAACCACACCTAGCAGGAACTTGTATTAGTTGGAAAGAACTTGATAATAATTTTGCTAAGTAGAACGTACTATGGTGCATACTATTAAATGTGAAAAGTATGGTTTTAGATTCCACAAGACAAGAAAGGATAAATGACCTATTTAAAGCTCTAAAAGCTACGAGTGCAGGTTAAAACTATGAGCCACTCAAGTCGAGTCTCACCCTCAACACAAGAGTGAAAGATGTCTCGACACATTACAAGAATAAAAATGTCCAAAGTCTGGGTACAGTGGTGAGATACCAAACAGGAATTACTATAAATATGCAATTATTACAAATTATTACAAAAATCAAATAAATGTAGAAATGAAACGTGAGGACTATGCATTCTCTCATGACTCGACTTGATCTTAAATTTAATGCATCCTTTTAGCATGCTTAACCCATGAAGAACCGACCTCCAATGCATCAATGCTGAAAATACTGCTCTAATGCGTTGAGTCCCTTTCTCAAAAGATGATGGTCAGAGAGATGACTAAAAAATAAGAAAATAAATAAGGAATTAAAAATGTAGGAAAACTAAATAGAGCAATAACTACAAGAAAGCCCTAGGGTCAAACTACTCGGGAAGTGGAAGAACTAATGTCTAAATTTTCTACAATTTATCTTAAGTCATGCCTCCCTGGCAACAATGTCATCTGATGAATCCGAAAATACCCTTTGCTAATTACATGGAATTTACATGATCATCCTTGTAGGTGAGTAAATTCAGATTAATCAAGATGACCACTTAATAAATTTTCAATTCAATGTAAGAAATCAAATTTATTTTACTTGGACAAGCCCAAGGTCGAACTCGAGGAGGCCACTGTCTCCCCAGGTCAATTTTCAGATAATATTTTTGGCAATTTTTGATGTAATTAATGGTGGAATATAAATGCAAGATGTTAATTTTTAAGGTTAAATTAGCCAACAGTAAAGAAATCCAAATTAATATGTAAATTAACTCAAAAATCCAAAAAACTGATTTTCCTTAATTATTTATGATATGACACATCTAGAACATATTTTTTTAACATTTTCTTATGCAAAATGCATACATGATAAATGGATAAAATTTACAGGTTTAAATGTATTTTTTATGCAAATGATATGCAAAAATAATGAAATTTTGTCAGGTCGTTAAAAAATGAAATTAACCGACTGTGAAATTTTGGACTTTTTCGAATGCAAACAAAATTATGGTGAATTAAATATGCAGACTGTATGATTTTCAGTAATTTAATTTTAATAAATATTGAACCTAACTATTCAGCTTAATAAAATTACTATAGATAAGTTTAGTCATGGTATATCCATGAGGAATTCTAACTCTTAATAATATTAGGCTTATAAACATTTTAAAATTAATTCCCAAAAACTAAAAGTTCATTTATTCTAAGAAAAGTATGCGTACAAATGACTTGATTTTGGGAACATATTAGAACAAAATCAGTTCTATAAAATGTGAATTTTTGAGAATTTTCATACTAATGGATGATTTAATATAAATTTCCAACATAGACAGGGAAAAATATGACAATTTTCTACATAATATATACTAATAAATAAATCACAACTCTCAAAAAATAAATTTATCATCCATAAAACTAAAGATTAATTATTCTACAATGTGTAATTTTTGAATTAGAAATATGCTACTAAATGATGCATCAAAATGAGACACAAACACATGGGTGTAAATGCAATACTGATGAATCTCTATTTCATCACCTTTATTCTATCTTTTTGGCCTAAAAACCCTAGCTAATGCTTGTAAAAACCATTAATTTGTAAAATTAACATTCATTCTTTGTTGTAACATTGTGTATAAAATATTGTTTTTAATGCCAAAATTATAGAATAAAGAAAAGAAAAGGAATAAAATGCCAAAGGTATTTTATGACCCTAAATACCGAGTCCTACGCATCTTGATGACTAGGTCTCAAGGAATAAATTAGGGGGAGATACGGGATAATAATATAATAAAACACGTTTATTTATTCACTATTCATCCATTTTAGGACTTATTTTATTTTCCACTTTTTGTACTTCAAATAGAGAAACTTTTTTCATGATAGCTGTACATAATAATATATAGAAAAATACAAAACTAATTTCATACAAAAATAATATACAGTTTGAATGTTATACTCTAAATAAGATTCCAAAATCCCAACTTCCCAAACCCATATCTTTCAAATAAAAACTCAAAATGTATCAAAATCTCCCTTTAATTGTATATAACATTTAATAAACTATTTAATGAAGGTGGTTTCATATTTATTTGGAGTTAAGGTGTGAAAGTTAGGTTTTGGCCCCCTATTGTATAGTTTATCCGAATAAAATATTCAATTTGATTATTCTTTATTTTTATATAATTTCATATTTTTATAATTTTGTATATATTTTTTATAACATATGTACATATTCAAACGAGAATAAGACCATAGATAAACCATTAAAAATAAAATAAGTACATATAATACATAGATGAAATACCTATACTTATACATATATTTAATATACCTATTTACTTAAGAGTACGTAATATATCAAAAAATATAATAAAAATATATTTATGTATGTAAAAATAAGTTATAATTTTAAAAAATAGGAAAATAAAACAATAATATCAAAAATACAAAATAAAAATAAAATACTCAAAACATATATATATATATATATATAAATTGAACTCTAAAAAAACTTGTAATAAATAAGTCCAAAAAATAAATAAAAATCATATAAGAATACCTTATTAAATACTAATTTTTTATGTTGAGAATAAAAATTCATAAATTCATTTTTTATTTTTTTAATTTATAATGAATTTTATTTATTCTTTGTCTTCTTGCAGCTAAAGTGGAACAACCGGGGCTCAATCTTGGTTGACCCATGTCAACTTCTCATACCCAATGTAAAACCAACTTTTGTCAGGCGGGACCCGATCTTCTTTGATTTTTCACCATCATCCATTGTCATCTTTCAGATAGATTTCTTCTGCAAACGTGTGCCTCGATCAATGCTCCTCCACACCAAAATCAAATATTGGTCGAGGCACCCCTGAATAGATTGCTTCATCCCGCTGAAGAGTGCCTTGTACATATACTCCTCTTTCACCATCCTCAAGTTTTTTATCCTCTTCCACTCCTCCAAAACCTAGTATGAGCTTGGATTGAGGAAACTAATGACTACAACTACTTCCTTGGAGTTCTAGCGAGGAGCGTGAGTGTCGAATCGAGTGATCCGAGCTTCTCCTCACAAGCTTCGCTGGAACCTTTGCTTCTGGCTGTGGTTGACTGGTGGTGACACGAATTGTGACTCATGCTAAGTAACCAAATAAACAAGGGTCATTGTGACCTGAATCACCAAGCATAATCAACTAGAAGAAATAAAACACTTAGAAGAAATCAATCAATCAAAGCATGTACTCAAAATAAGCAGTTCGATATTTTATTTACCTGGTATAGCCACCAGGGTCGAACACAAGGAGCACACAAATATTACGAAGTAGTCAAATTTCTCAAAATAAAGTTATTTTTAGTTGTTTTTAATTTTGCAAATTTTCATTTTTTAATAAGAAATAAAATCCACAACAATAAAAAACAATCAAGCACAACAATCTTTTTGTACTTTTTCCATAAAGCTAAAAATACTTTGAAAATTAAGATAAAAATATTAAGATAAAAATATTTTATGTTTTTGAGGAATGTTTTTGGTAATTTTTTGAGGTTTTGAAAATGTTTTTATAATTTTATAAAAATAAAAAGGCACCCAAAATCCAAACAGTGCACAACCTAGATTAAATTGCAAGTTAAAATTAATTAAAAAGCCATAAAGACCTGGATGGCAATTTTATAATAAAACATGAATTAAAATCTACAAACAGGAACTGAAAATGGAATTTAGAAGGAATTTTATAAGCGTTTTTAATTTTGCAAATTTTAGAAGGAATTTTAGGGTTTTTGCCTATTTTTAGGGCTTTTAGAAGGAATTTTCAAATGAAATTAATACTATAAATAAAACACACAAAAAGTCAACTACACGAATTTTTAGAATTTTTTAAGTATTTTTCGATTTGTTATGATTTTTCTAATTTATATATGACATTTTTTGGGGTTTTTTAATTTTTAAAATATAAAATCCAACGTAGGTAATCCAATAAAATCACCAAAAATATTACACACCAACATGAGATAATGGTAGTTTTTAGGGGATTTTTCGAATTAATATGCTATTTATTAAGTCCAAAATACATCAAGTAATTTAGGCACAGTTCACAAGGACCTTTTTGAAAATAAAATAAGTTCACCGACCAAACAGTAACACAACATAAAAGTATGTGTTCAATACTGCAAAAATCCTACTCAATTCAGGCACATGCACTAAACTAGATGCACAGAGATATAAATGTGATTTTCAAAAGTAATCATTCATTCCATAACAGTAACAAAGTTCAGGACATAAGAAGCAAATAAACCAAAAGTCACGTGGGACTGCACATGCTTCAAACTGAGAAGTACTGATCTGTAAATATATAAAAACTAGAGATCAAACTACAAATGTTCTTAACCACAACATTTATTTACTCGACTAAAGTGAAATAGCTAAAAATGCAAGGAAAAAAGAGAAATATACCCTGAGGCACGTGAGGCGCACGTGGTGGCTCTGACGGTTCTGATCGTCTTCTACAAAATGATCTGATAGTTCAAGGAATGTTGGGGACGTGCGGTCAGATCTGACGTGTCGGCTCCAATCCAACAGTCTGGAAAGCTGCTCTGACGGTCGGCTCAGATGCGAACTAGTGCTCCGCTCCTCATCCAATGTTGGGAAGTAATGGTGCAAGAACATGCAACTGGGAACTTTGATTGGGGAATGGCCCTACTCCTTTGAGATGATCGAGCCTCGAGAAGATCCAACACCTCTGAAAAGGTGCTCCACGTCGAATACATGAGGCAGATGTGTGGGATGACCTTTGGATGGTCAGAGCGAAGGTTCTCCACCTGGAGCAGCTCCGCCAAGCATATGGAGGTCCAAATGAGCCTTCTTTAGTGCGAGGGCACCTGTAAATGAAAAGACGACTCGGGGGCGTAGCTCCGATCAGTTTTATTACATAGTGATATGAGAGAAACGACGGGGAAATGAGGTCTGGGTCTCCGACGAATGTGAGGGATGGAGACCTGACTTGATCCTGCTCTGATGAGCAGGACATAACGGGAAAGGCTACGAAAGAAGATGGATAATGAAGAATAGCGTCAATCGGTGCTAATAGGATGTAGTGACGAAGCTCCGACCGGGTGGTCAAAGTAGAGGAGTGTGCGACGGAGCGAAACATAAAGATTGGGTCCAACGAGGAAATACAGAGAATAAAAGTGATACCTGATGCTACCAATGAGCTTAAACCTCCAAGCAAACGCGGATTTCGGGATGATGGCCTCAATCATGCTATGACAGGCGGAGAGGCTACTCGCGATGGAGGTCCGGCCACGAAATGAGATACAAATCACCAAGCACCTTCAGGCGAACCTAAACAGGTCCTCGAGCGGATGTCACTCCACTGAAGGTGTGTAAGGAAGAAAGGGGATGCGAGGGACGAGCTACTCGACAGTGGAGGCATACGAGAATATTTATTGGATTATATAGGGACTGGAATGATTGAGAGAGTGCGTGCAACCCTAAGAAGAGCCGCACCTTCCTAGGGATTCACGAGGGTCACGAATCCTATGAGAAGGCTCAGGCAAAGAATCGGGGCAAGAAATGGTCGGAGTCGGGCACGAAAAAGCGGAGAAGAGGCTCAGGCAAGAGGTCAGACAACCAGACTCAGCTGGAAGAGACTGTTGACAGAGGCCAACGGTCTAACGTGGATAAATCAGAAATTCAGAATGTACAAAATAGTTGTAAATTCAATAAAAAATTAGCAAATGAATTTGAAATAAAAAGTGTATAAAAATGATTACTAATTTTCAAAGTATTTTTCTATGATTGTAATTATTTTTATGAAAAATAAAATAATGTTTATACAGTATATAACATTATATACAAGTGTATTATACATATGTATTATATGCAGGTATTTTTATTTTATTAATGTAACGCATATACCCTTATTTTATATTTTATTTATTTACAACATAGTTTTAGGATCATAAGATAATTTTTATTTTATTTTTACATATTATTTAAGGTTATATAATAAATAATGAATGCAATATATACATGTATATTTTATACGAAGGTTTGGTGATTTTATTTTTATTTTTTATTTATTTTTCTGATTTGTCTGTTATTTTTATAATATAATTATCACCATATACAAGAGTGTAAAAGAATAAAATAATTTTTGTTTTATCAAAAATAAATAAAAAAATAATATGTACAAGTATATGTGATATACAATGCATAGTAGACCCTATCTCTCTCTACTCATTTTATTTTGTGATCAGGTAAAGTATTGACCTTCTCTTGGGGTTTTGGTCACTCTGTATTTATTCTAAATACATCATTCTTTTTATGTTCCTTTATTCTTTTATTTATTCCAAAAATACATGCTAAATTTGCAATATTAACAGGATCTTGCAGAGAGCTAAATTATTATATTTACAAGTATTTACAGTGTATTTTTGCTATGAAGAAAAGGTAAAATAAAAGAATAAAGAGTGAGAATCAGAAATTCATCACCCCCTATACTTTACTTTTGCAAGTCCCTTAGCAAACACATATTTGAAAAATAAGTGAAAATCAAAAAGAAATGAAAAGAAAAAGAATCGAGGTTGATTATTAAACTTATCTTCATTAAATTGGAGTATGGAGCTCAGTTAGACCTTTGGATTATTAGTTTGTCAGAACCTTATTGGGAAATTGGTTTAAGACTTAACAACATCTAAGTTCCACTATTCTATGATCAAGACTCCTCGATAATCCGGGTAAGAACATGCCTACATACGTAAACTCTAATGATTATGCATCTTTCCTTGTACTTTGTAACTATATGTATCTCCCCACATCAGAAATGACAAAGAAACAACCTTCCTCAACTTGTAACTCTAATTCCCTAGTCTAGCAGCTCTTTCCTCGAGGAGCGGGGTATTCCCTTCTAAGTTCAAGTTCAATCGGCTCAAGAAGAGAAAATAAGAGAATGGACCATGACCAGTGTAACCACTTATTCCTGAGAGCCTAACCACTGTAGCTAAGTCTCCCGCTGCAAACTTCATGAGATGAGAAGGTGTGATACATAAGCTTTACTTTATTGACAATACACACTCCAGCAGGCATTTTATTTTCAATCAGGCATATCCATTTTTTTAAAGTTTTTCATATTTTTGCACATTTTTTTGATGTGCATATATACAACATATTTACATGGCAACATGTACATAAGGAGTTTTTCTTCTTGAGCCTGTAGACTATCCCTCTTTTGATGCATTATTGCAACCCGCAACTCCTGTCTTTAGACCTCAACACCGCTAGACCAAGTTGAGGCACACATCCTCCTTAAAGGAAGATGAGAGGTTCCGCTTAGAAGTATTACCCTCGTATGCTAACCCAAGTCAAAGGATTATGCCTCATCACCACTTCTACTTAGGCTCTTCAAGATGACATGCGAACATAGCCTAGTGGACTCTAAGAATTAAGTCAGTAATGGACCTGAAAAGTCTTAACCCCAACTCATATAAGGTTCCTCTGAAGTTAAGTGGATTAAAGTCTTAAGCAAGCCATGTATTTCAATTTAATTCCAGACTAGTTTAAATGTCAACTATGATCCAGATGAATATACACACAAATATGTACAAAACTCTTTTTCTACAATTTTTCAAGATATGCAAATTTTTATGAAAAATGTTTGAATGCAAGGAAGAAGAGAAAATTTCACAAAATATTTACGAACATTTACAAATATTTTTTTTCAAACTTTATTTTTCAAATATATTTCAAAAATTTTGTACTATATACATAGTTTTGATACAAAAAAATTTACACAAACTTTACAATCAAAACATTTTTACAAACATTTTTACAAAAATAGTTTTTACAAAAGATTTTTACAAACATCTATGTACAAGAAATATTTTATATGGAAGAAAATTTTAAAATTTCTATGATTTGTGATTTTTAGCCATATTATCTATTAACATACTCACACAAAGTATGAGTTATGGCTAGAGTATATATGTACAATATATACGACACTGCCCTATACTTAGCTCGAACGATGTCCTCAAAGTGATCAAAGAGCGATGAAAGGAATATATAACTAGTGTTGAGTATTTGGAAGTGAAAAAAATGCTAGACTACAATGACGATTAAAGAATGTAATGAATAGAGATCAGTGATCCCCCTATACTTAGGATCAAGTAATCTTAAGTATAGAAGACTACACAGAAGGAGAAAACTGAGGGTTAGGATGTATAGGGTCTACCTCCCCCATACTTAGGGTAAGATATCCCTAAGTATAGGCATCAAAACAGAGGTAGAAAGAATCAAAAGACTAATCACAAGTCTGATACCACCCCATACTTAGGGTAAAGCATACCCCAAGTATATCTTGATTATGAGATTAAAATGAGGTATTAGACAGAAAGAATGATTGATATAGACAACTGGATCTATATAGCCGTAGAAAAGAATTGATAATCAGACATGAGATGCAAATGATGTGAGTCAAAGACCACATCTCATGCAAAATGAATAGGGGTAACGTCAATGATCAATAGATCATGCTCTAATATGGCTTTAGGCGCTGACCGTTAACTCGAAAGGTGGATTCAGATGACACTTCATATATATCAATACTTCCATGGTCGTGCACCTTTTGGACCACGTATGGTCCCTTACATTTGCTTTGCAACTTCCTTGGAAATAATCTCAACCTAACATCATATACCATACTCTCTGATTTGGCTTAAACTATTTATGGCTGATATGAGAATCATGCCATATCTTCACTCTCTCCTTATATTGTAGGCTACTCGAAAAGGTTGTATCTCTCAACTCCTCCAAGGCTGCCAACTTGCTTTCCTTTAATCTCCTATACTCTTGGGATCCAACAATAACTCAGTGACTGCCCATAGTGACTTCTTCTTGATTTCCACAGGTAAATGGCATGGCTTGCCATAAATGAGATGAAAGGAAGATGTACCCAAAGGTGTCTTGAAGGAGGTCGGGTAGGCCCATAAGACCGAGTCCAAAAGCTGTGACCAATCCTTTCGGTCTGAACAGAAAACCTTCTCTAAAATAGTATTGATCTCCCTATTCGATACATCAGGTATGCCATTAATTTGAGGGTGATATGGAGGGGCAACATGATGGTCAATGCTGAACTCATTAGCAAGGGCCTTTACCTTGTCATTGATAAAGTGAGTCCCCCCGTTATATATCAAAACTCTAGGTACCCTGAACCGTGAAATGATATTCTACATCAAGAATATGCAATCGGTCTTAGCATCTGCGGTTTGGGCAGGAATGGCCTCAACTTAACGACTCACATAATCTACAACAAGCAGAATGTAGTCGAATCCCTGGATCTTAGGGAATGGACCCATAAAATCGACGCCCCATGAGTCAAAAACCTCATAGAAGTGAATGGGCTGCATTGACATCATATCACGCTGTCCACAAGTGCCCATCCTCTGACAGTTAGTACACCACTTAACGAATTCATGAGAATCCTTGAAGAGGGTAGGCCACCAAAGGCCGGATTGTATCACTTTTCGTGTTGTCCTCCTCCTAGAATGATGTCCTCCTGTCTCAAGCTTGTGGCGGTATGTGAGGATGTTGTGGTCCTCCTCTTGAGGAGAGCACTGATGCCATACGTTATCCCCTCCATGATAAAGGATGGGATCCTCCCAATGATACGACTTGGCCTTCACTAGAAAAGTCTCAAGTCGCTGCCTGGGCCAATCTTGTGGAACTTTTTTGGCGACAAGATAGTTCACAATGTCAGTGTACCATGGGAGCGAGGTAATAGCAAGGATCGCCTCATCTGGGAATGTCTATGTAATAGGTCCAATCGAATCTGAATCCTCAAGGTTCTCTAAACGGGAGAGGTGATCTGCCACCGCATTCTTGACTCCAAGCTTATCCTTAATCTCAATATCAAACTCCTAGAGTAGAAGGATCCATCTGGTCAATATGACATTAGCATCCTTCTTAGCCATGAGGTATCGGATGGTGGTGTGATCTGTGAATATACCCAATCGGGATCCAAGAAATACAATCTGAACTTATATAAAGCAAAGACTACAACTAGCATCTCCTTCTCAGTCATAGTGTAATTCTGTTGAGCGGTATCCAAAGTCCGGCTAGCATAGTGAATGTCATACGGCAATCATTCCCTCCTCTATACTATAAAAGCCCCTACGGTAAAATCAGAAGCATCTGCCATGATCTCGAATGGGAGAGACCAATTGAGTGGCTGAAGGAAAAGAGCCTCGACAACTAATCCCTTCATAGTCTCGAATGACGCTAGACACTTATCATTTACAATGAACTCGGTGTCATTCGCCAACAGAATAGTAAGCGGTCAGGCAATATGATGGAAGTCCTGAATGAATCGTCGGTAGAAATAGACATGCCCCATAAAAGACCGCAACTGCCGCTAGTGGACGGTGGATTGATGTTCCTGATGATATCCACCTTGGCTGGATCGACCTCCATGCCCCTTTTGGAGATTATATGGCCAAGCACCATCCCATGAGTCACCATGAAGTGACTCTTCTCCCAAGATAGTACAAGATGGACCTCAATACAATGTTGAAGTACCCAGTCTACGCAGTCAAGACAAGCATCGAACCCATCACCGTATATCGAAAAGTCATCCATTAAGACCTCCAAACAATCACCCACCGTGTCCTAGAAGATGGACAACATGCACCTTTGGAATGTTGTTGGGGCATTACATAAATCAAAGGGCATCCATCTGAAAGCATATGTCCCAAATGGACAGGTGAATGTTGTTTTCTCCTGGTCTCTAGGCACTATGGCCACCTGGTTATAGCCGGAGTACCCTTCATGTAAATAGTAATGACTCTTCCCAGTTGCCTCTCGATAATCTGATCAATAAATGGTAGTGGGAGATGATCTTTTTTGGTTTCATGATTCAAATTTTCTGTAGTCCACACAAACCCTCTAAGAAGTGGGTACTTGGGTAGCTATCTCCTCTCCAAACTCGCTCACACCTATAGTGATAACCGTCTTCTTGGGTACCACATGTAATGGACTAACCCACTTGGAGTCGGAGATGGAGAGGATAAAATCGGTGCTCCACCATTTGATATCTCCTTTATGACCACATTTCGAAGATTCGGGTTCAGCCATCACTGAAACTCATGCAATGGATTGGCATCCTCTTCGAGATAAATATGGTGAGAGCACATGGTTAGACTTATCCCTTGGAGATCAGCTACACTCCATCCAATCGTCTTGCGGTTTCTTTTAAGATCCTCCATCAAATGAGATTTTTGATCTCCAGTAAAATCTACTGAGATAATGACTGGGAACATCTAAGGCTCACCCACAAGGAATCCGTACTTCATCGACTGCGGTAAAGGCTTCAATTATAGACAAATAATCATCAAAATCTCGATGTATGTGAAAAATCTAACGACGATGGCCCTTCTGGTGTCTCTATAATCTATGTTGTCTCACTCTCCATCCTAGTTGTTGTCTCTGAAGCAATAAAGCTAGGCAAATAATCATCAAAATTGTACCAATCAATGCCTGAATTTGAGGGATCTGAATAAAAAGAACATGAAATAAACTCTTCTTCGCTATCCTGACCGTGATCATCAGCCTCAAATGTGTCCGATGCCAAGAGTGTGCCCTTTGAACTCTCATCTGCCAAAAGCTATAAATCTGTAGTGTCTGATGGCATGACAAAAGCTCATGATACATGATCGGACAAAACAACCTCATCATTTGTAATCACAAAGTCGTACTCCTGGTAGACGTCTCGCTCTGCATCTATCACCTGCTTTGTATTGCTTGAATGCTCGGAGCAGGCTGAATCTCTCGCTCTAGTCTCCTCAATCATCTCTATTTGTACACTTTCTCCCTCGACGTAAAAGTATACCTTCCCACTATCATGATCGGACACGGCCTTGGTTGTGTCCAAGAATGGACATCCTAGTATGATGTGGGTATCCGTCACAGACTCAGGGATCTCGATGTACAATACAAAATGTCCACAAGGAATTTCAAGCCCTGAATTGTGACGACCACATCATTCAATAACCCATTTGTCCTCTTGACAGATCTATCAGCAAACTGAAGGACTGTCCTGCTTTGTCGAAGAGTGCTGAACTCAAATTGGTCGAGTAAGGCTGCCGGAAGAAGGTTAATAGAAGCGATGTTGTCTAATAGGGTGAAATCGAACCGTAGCTCATGGATATGGCATATAACATATGGAGCTCCTGCATCAGGTCCTTGGCTGGCAGTCGGTTCTGAATGGAGAAGCAGGTGGCATGAGTAAGCACATGGATCTCTACATTGTGGTTCCTTCTTTTCCTGCGGATGGTGGTCTTCGCTCTCAAATTCTCCTGAAAGAGAGGGATGTGCTCTAGTGTCACCTATAGAGTCAGTTGTATCTGAAATCGATCTATCATCTACTGGATGAACTCTAGTTGGTGAGTTTTTTTGTGATTTTCTGGTTTATTCCCCTTCGCTAAGCGAAGTGCTAGAGGGAAGGGGATGGGTGGGCCCTCTCTAGAGAGGTGCGGGTCAGAAAGAGCCTCATCTATATGTATAAGAGTGGAATCCATACCAATATCATCATGCAACATATGTGGACTCAAAGGGGATACAGAAACCTTTCCTTTATTCATATTTTTGTTCTGTTCAATTTTTCCATTTTAAAAATTTTCTGGAACTATCCTAAGAAAAAGAGAGTAACACAACTGAAGGAGAAATGGTGGCATCAGTCCCACCCACGGCATCAGTACCGAACTTTGGTTCAACAACTGGAAAATTGGTGGCATCAGTACCACCGACTACATCTGGAATCACGACGGCCTCAATACCATCGGCTGGATCTATATCCTTAGTGGCATCAACACCACCTTCATCATCATCGTGAGCGACATTAGCATTGTTATCCTCCTCGTCTGGTGCTCCAGAATCTCCATGGGGCCGTCGCTAAGACGAGGCACTGTTGGTTGTCATCCTACTGCTCCTAAGTGTCACAAAATCAACATCAAGCACATAGGAAGATATATTACCCAAAGTATCACTAGGAGTGGCAGTCTCTATAAATTATACCTGCCCAGATTTCCTCTTGAGGTTGTTTGGGTTGGGTGTGATCTGAGATGGTATGGCAGCCTTGCCCTTGATGATTTCCTTCATCTCCTGCCGGAACTCGTCCATCTCACGCCTTAAGGATGCCTGCTGGTCAGAAAGTATGTGGGCGAGGTCGTCAAGGGATGGGTTCTCATAAATAGGTCCATTAGAACTGGACTGGTTTCTTCACTGGAAATGAGGCTGAGATTGATGATAATGAGGGGGAGGCTGGGAGTACTGCTGGTGAGGCTGTTGCGGCTGCCTCCACTGCTGTCCCTGGTATGAGGGACAAGGACCCTACTAGTGCTGCTGGTGGTATTAGAAGTGATGGGGCTGCTATTGCTGGATTCTCTATCTGCCTTGAGCTGAAATTATTGTTGGGATAATGTGCCTTAAGTGGACCATTTGAATCTCAGGTGATCATGCGGATCCCGGGTTGTTGTTGGTACCGGTCGTACCAAATCCTGTTGACTTCCATCGACAACTCCTGCTAGAAAGGTGGAGGAGGAAGAACTGCAGGGGCAGATTTAGCTGGTAGACCACCATCTAAGTATCCTGAGATGGTGGTGGTTGGGGGTAGTGCTGCAGCAACTGGACCGACTTTTCCTGGATATGGTAAACCTGGTGGTATTTGGCAGAAGGCAGGGTAGAGCTGCTGCTGCTGGGATCAGCCTGTGACCTGAGACAGGGTTGTCGAGCCGTATGTGCCTCCTGGAGACACATGATCTGAGTCTTCAGGTCGCTTAGTGTCTGTGCCAACTGGTTGATCATTGTAAGGCCCTGTCACTACTTCTTCTCAATAATCTCGATGCGGTCCAACTTCTCACACATGATCCCCATGTCAGCGGCTGAGGACTCAGCTTGTGTTGTTGCTGACGACATAGAAGGAACGACATCGACTCCTGCAATCCTCTTGTAGGAAACGACCTGTGGGAGGGGCTTTCCCTAAGTGTAGACCCTAGTCTATGACATCATTGTGTAATATTTTCCATCTCCTCGTAGATGGCCTAGACTTGGTCCTCATCCTTAGCAAAGTATGACCCTCCACATGAGGCATTCACTAGACCCTGCAGCTCCACTGCCAGCCCACAAAAGAAACATTGGACTAGGTTGGTCTTGGATATCTCGTGATGTGGACACTGATCGATGAGCTCTCGGAATTTATTCCAAGACTCATGAAACCACTCGTTTAGGATCATGGTGAAGTTGTAGATCATAGCTCACGCTGCTTTGGTCCTGCAAGTGGATAGTACTTGTTCAAGTACTCGGTCCTGAGCTGCTCCCAGGTGGTGACATACCTCCCCAAATGCTTCAACCAATATGCTGCTCTGTCAACTAAGGAGAACGTGAAGGCGATATCTTGATTGTGTTCTCGTCCATGAATCTGTCGTCGACAGTACTGCAGATCATCTCGAACTCTTAGAGATGGAGGTGTGGATCCTCAGTGGCTAGCCCATGGAACTTGGGTAAAAGATGAATAGTCTGGGGGTGAAGCTCGAAGCCACCCAGGATCTCTAGAAGCTGAATCCAATGGTGTGAGAGTTGCACCAGGGTCGTGCAACTGCCTCATTGTGTGTGGTGGCCTAGGCTCTAGCTAATCATCTGGACGTCTGTCTCCTCCTCCAACGGCTAGTATCTCTCCACCGACTGGTCTCTATGGCTCTCCTCTACCGGCTCTTATGTCCGTCAGCTCTCATCACACCTCTATCATTAACTCTCCCTGGTCTCTGATATGGCGCTACTCATCTCCAAGGAGGCTAAGAATGTGTTGTTAATGGCGTCTTGGTAAAGTACATATGTGGATCCCTGTGGCTGCTCATCGGTGTGTCCCTCGCTGCTGGCCATTTCTCGAGTATGTGCAAAGGAAAAAGACCCCAACTCAGGTGCCGTCAAATGGATATATAATTTTGTTGGCCTCTGCTCTGGCACCTCATGACTGGAAGAAGGGTGGTTGAGGGGTAATAGGGTGGTAGTGAACTCAGGTTCAGAGAGCAGGTTTGGGATCTCTAAAGCTGCCCTAGATGAATGGAAAAGAGTGCTCGAAAGCGGTGCTGTCAAGGGCAGCCTAAGGGACCTCATTTCAAACATCGTGATGTGGGTATTTATAAGATGAGATCTGTATGCAAACAATAAGAGAAGACAAACCCCTTTTCCACCTACTCAACACTTGAGCTGATGACCGTGAAAGATCATTCGTTATTCTGGTCAATTTTTATTTAGGTAATAAATCAAGATATCAAAGTGATTAAGCAAGTTGTCGGGAATCCAATGCTCCCAGGAGACTGACTCGAATCTCACAACTAATGTTTCATAGCCATTATTGATGCGGACCATTTACCAGCTACCTGATTTGCACAATCTGCTAAGGAAGTCCGGGACCGATTACCGGCTACCAAGCGAAATCCTCAGTGGATAACAATTAGCTAAGAGACTAGTAGTCTGAAAGGAGTTCGGATGTGGCTCTAACCTATTGTGCGGGTCACTCTCTCCCTGCAAATAAATCAATCAATGAGGGGGTGAATCTCCCCAAAATAAGATTTTTAAGTGAAATGTATTTTAGGGTCAAGTTTGCATTAGCATTCCTAATTTTATTTTGTTTTCACTTTTTAAGTATTTTCTGAAATAAACAACGCCTAACGATATTTTCGGTTTCCTTGGTTATTTTGAGTCTAATTAAATAGAGGGAGGAAGTCAAAAAAGCTAATGCGTGATCAAACACTATGATGCATGCAGAGATAGAAATGTGTACCTGACTCCAGCACTCTACATTTAGGGTGATTCACACATAATTGAAAGACAGAAAATAACTATCTAAATGGTGCACGAAGAAATCGGCCTTAGACGAGCAACTTCTAATAATCATGAAGAACAGATAACTAACTAATCAGAGAGAGAGAGAGAGGCCTGAGTCCGGTCTCAGATGTCGATTGGTGTCTGCCATAACAGATCATGCACATGATGTATACAACCTCTAGCCATGCGTGGCCTCTCAATCGATTATGTTAGCTTTTTATTATTGATTATTATCAAGGTCGAATTACGTTATATTAGAATAGATGAGAAATTAAGTGTGGGGCCTTAGCTAATTACGTCACAATCTAAGTCTAAGGGCTAAAACTTCATGAATCAAATAGAAAAAATATCAATAAAATCAAAAGCATGAAAAATCCGGTGAGGTCCCCCGAGTACACCAGTACTCAACGAAACATACCCCTAAGTGTACAAGTCCATTAGAGAGTCTCAAAGTCCATAATTATTACAACAATAATAGTTCTACGAAAAATAAACCAAACTATCTATCTAATACAACTAAGTCCTCCTGCTCCTCTGCTCCTCCTCAAGTGTTGTCTCCTTCAATAGAAAGCCAAAGGATCCTCAGCCAGTTCCTCGCATGAAAAGTGAAACAGAGAAGATATCAGAAACAATTATATCAAATAGATACAAAAATATGCAAAAAGCAAAAAATCACTACTGAGCCGTGCTCCCCAGCAACAGCACCATTTTGGTAACACAACTTACGACTCGGGTTAAGTAAGCAAATAAACAAGGGTCGTTATGACCCGAATCACCAAGCGTTATCAACTAAAAAATAAACCGCTCAGAAGAAATCAATCAATCAAAGCATGTAATGTAAGCGCTTTGTTATTTTATTTACCTGGTATAGCCACTGGAGTCGAACACAAGGAGCACAAAAATATTATGAAGTAGTCAAATTTCTCAAAATAAAGCTATTTTTAGAGGTTTTTAATATTGCAAATTTTTAAATTTTAATAAGAAACAAAATCCACAACAAGAAGAACAAACAAGCACAACAATCATTTTGGAATCTTTCTATAAAGCTAAAAATATTCGGAAAATTAAGATAAAAATATTTTTGTATTTTTTAGAATGTTCTTGTAATATCCTGAGTTTTTGCAAATGTTTTTATAATTACTAAAAAATGTAAACTTTGCACAGCTAGGACTAAATGGCTAGTTAAAATTACTTATCCCAAAGTCCTTGATGGTAATTTTATGATAAAATATATGAATTAAATGCTACAAGTAGGAACAGAAATTTTTTTTTTGGATTTTTCTTTTATTCTTTATGATTTTAATAAGTTTTTAGGTGTGTTGTGATTTTAGAGATTTTAGAAGGAATTTTCAAACGAAATTAATACTGTATATAAAACACATATAAAGTCAACTACATGAATTTTTATAGAATTTTTAAACTATTTTTCGAATTTTTATGATTTTTCTAATTTAGATAGGACACATTTTAGGGGTTTTTGAAATTTTGAAAATATAAAATGCAATGCAATTTATCCAATAAAATCACTAAAAATATTACACACCAACAAGAGTTAATGTAATTTTTTGTGGATTTTTCGAATTAATATGCTATTTTTTAAGTGCAAAATATATCAAGTAATTTAGTCACAATTCACAGGGACCTTTTTGCAAATAAAATAAGTTCACCGACCAAACAATAACACAACATAGAAGTCCTGGGTCAATACTGCAAAAATCCTACTCAATTCACGCACAAGCACAAAACTAGATGCATAGGGGTATAAATGCAATTTTCAAAAGTAATCATTCATTCCATAACAATAACGAAGTTCAGGACATATAATGCAAATAACCCAAAAGTCACGTGGGATTGGACATGCTTCAGACTAAGAGGGACTAATCTACAAATATATGAAAACTAGAGGCACAAACTGCAAATGTTCGTAACTAAAACATTTATTTACTGGACTAAAGTGAAATAGCTAAACATGCAAGGAAAAAGGGAAATATACCCTAAGACACGTGAGGCATGCGTGGTGGCTCCGACGGTTCTAATCATCTTCTGCAAAGTGATCTAACGGTCTAGAGAATGTCAAGGACGTGCAGTCAGATCTAACGTGTCGGCTCTGATCCAATGGTCTGGAAAGCTGCTCTGACGGTCGGCTCAGATGCGAACGGGTGCTCCGCTCCTCATACAACGATGGAAAGTGATGGTGCAAGAACAAGAGGATGGGGAACTTCGATCGGGGAATGGTGCTGCTCCTTTGAGCTGATCGAGCCTCCAGAAGATCCAACACCTCTGGAAAGGTGCTCCGCATCGAATGCAGGAGGCCGATGTGAGGGATGATGGTTGGATGGTCGGAGCGAAGGTGCTCCACATGGAGAATCTCCGCCGTGCAACTGGAGGTCCAAATGAGCCTTCTTCAGTGCTAGGGCACCTGCAAATGAAAAGGAAACTCGGGGGCGTAGCTCCGATCAGATTTTTTTCATAGGGAGAGGAGAGAAGAGACGAGGGAATGAGGTATGGGTCTTCAGCGAACGTGAGGTATGGAGACCTAACTTGATCCTGCTTCGATGAACAAGACTCAAGGGGAAAGGCTGAGATAGAAGATGGGTGATGAAGCGTAACATCGATCGATGCGGATAGGACATGGTGACGGAGCTCCGACTGGGTGGTCAGATCAGAGGAGCGTGCGATGGAGTGAAATATAAATATCGAATCCAACGAGGAAATATAGAGGATAAAAGTGATACTTGAAGCTACCAATTAAACTAGAAGCTCCAGGCGAAGGTGGATGTCGGGATGATGGCCTCAATCACGCTGCGACGAGTGGAGAGGCTACTCGCGGCAGATGTTCGGCCACGAAGCGTGCTACAAATATCTAAGCACCTCCAGGCAATCCTAAACGAGTCCTTTAGCGGTTGTCACTCCACAGAAAGTGTCTAAGGAAGAAAGGGGGCGCAAGGGATGGGATACTCGATAGTGGAGGCCGACGAGAGTCTTTATAGGATTCTCCAGGAGCTAGAAAGATCGAGAGAGTACGTGTGATCCTAAGAAGATCCATGCCTTCATAGGGATCTGCGAGGGTCACGGATCCTAGGAGAAGGCTTTGGCAAAGAATCGGGGCAAGAGATGGTTAGAGTTAGTCACGAAAAAGCAGAGAAGAGGCTACGGCGAGAGGTTAGACAACCCGACCCTGCTGGAAGAGATCGTTGGCTGAGGTCAGCGGTTTGACGTGGACCGACCAAAAATTCAGAATGTACAAAATATTTGCACATCCAATAAAAAAATAGCAAATGAATTTGAAATAAAAAATGCTTATTATTTTTCAAAGTATTTTTCTATGATTTTTAATTATTTTTATGGAAAATAAAATAACGTACATACAATATATAACATTATATACGGGTGTATTATACCTATGTATTATATACATGTATTTTTATTTTATTAATTTTACGTAAATACTCTTATTTTAGATTTTATTTATTTACAACATAGTTTTAGGAGTATGAGATAATTTTTATTTTCTTTTTACAAATTTTTAAGGTTATATAATAAATAGTGCATGTAATATATACATGTGTGTTTTATACAAAGGTTTGGTGATATTATTTTTTTCTTTTTTTCTAATTTTTATATTATTTTTATGATATTATTAGAACTATATACAAAACTATACAAGCATAAAATAATTTTTGTTTTATCAGAAATAAAAAAAATAAATATTATGTACAAGTATAGGTTATATATACAATACATAGTAAATCCTATCTCTCTCTACTCATTTTATTTTGCGATCAGGTCAAGTCTTGACCTTCTCTTGGGATTTGGGTCACTCTGTATTTATTAAAAATACAACATTCCTTTTCTTCTCCTTTATTATTTTATTTTTACCAAAAATGCATGCTAAATATGCAATATTAACAAGAGCATGCAGAGAGCTAAATTATTATATTTACAGGTATTTACAGGGTATTTTTGCTAAGAAGAAGAGCTAAAATAAAAGATAAAGAGTGAGAATCTGGGATTCATCACCTGGTAAGCTCTCTTTTCCTTAGTTTCTTTTGTTCCTTGGACCCATCGTTGCTCGAGGGGACGTTGGAAGTACGCACACTGCCCGATCAGTGCTCGAAAATGGGAGAGTTCTTCCATGTTCTTCGAGGCTTAGGAACACAACACACAACATAAATGAATCATCCTAGCCGTCTACTCCTGCAAGGCGATGGGTATTTTGCATTCTTCACCCAACCACTTTTTGTATTTAAAAATTAGTACTAAAACTTTCACAGATCTTTTAAATAATTTTGTAATATTTGTAGAAAACCACTCACACTTATTTTAATTGCATTCCAATATAGTCCACATCACAAAATGTGTTGTCCCACGTGAGGTGCACTTTTGGACATTTTGCAGGAGGGTCCTTCGAGTTTGTGTATTTTGATTTGGCCCAAAAATATTTTATTGCAGTAATATTTTTTGTGAAAAATTCATTAGACACCTGTACTTTATTTTATTTACATGCATGCCTATGCCAATAATTGAATTTTTGTGTCTTTGTTGTTTTTATTTAAAATAGCTATTGTGCTTCAAAAATTACCAAAAAAATATTTGTTGACTCCTGATTGCACACACTTACATGCCATATTTTTATTTTTCCAATTTAGGACTTTTATTTATTTATTAAAAAAAACAAAAAGAGCACAAAAGTCCTTATATACAGTATAAAATACCAAAAAAATATAAAATTGTTTTAAAAAATTCTAAAAATATATATTTTGTATTTGTTTATTTACTAATTTTTTAAATTAAAAAACCTAAAAATAGAAAAAGGAAATATATATAAATCAAAAACTCCAAAATCCAGTATAAAGAGAGTAAAAATTCCTAAAAATTCCAAAAATAGTGTTTTCTGTTTATAATTATATAATTATTATTATATATCTATTAAATTTTATTTGAGTAATTTTGGGCCTATTTTCCTATTTTTTCTTTTTATTAAAATTTTTGTGTATTTACTTAATCCCTAATTCAAGATATTTTTTACTTTAAAAATATTCAAAAATCAGCAAAATTCAATAAAAATCACAAAAACAGTAAAAAATTGTTAAAATCCAAAAAAATTAATTATAACATTTTTATTATTTTTAGTTGTATTTATACCCATATTATCCTATATTGTATATATAGCCTTATACATTAATATATATCTTTTAGAAAAAGAAAAAGGAAAAAATAATATAAAAGTATAAAAAAAGAAAATTTAAAATTTAAAACAAGATACCAAAATATAAAATAAAAATATAATAATAATAATAATAAACCCACAAAAACGTACGTTGGCTAAGTGTTGAGAGACATATTATTCTTTGATTTTCTATCTTGCATTGCTCTACATCATTGCTTCTTGTGTTCGACCCCTACTCTCATGTCACTATACATCTTTAGTAGGGTATAATAAATTTTGATTCACACCATTGTACTTGACTTATATATTGTGTTGGTTAATTGTTGAAATAACAGAGAAATTTGAGTAGTCGCCTCGTCAAGAAGTGAAGTTGATTTGTCAGCTCATTTTAACTACTCTGGTTCTTATGCTTTTTAAATACCGAATTAAAAATAAAACTTAAAGAAACATGCACAAGAGTTAAAATGAAATTACCAATACCTGGAAGGGTATGTTTGCACAAGGATCTCACGTGTGCGGCATGAGAGCTGGTCGACGTGGGTCATTGTGAGATTCTAGAGACGTACAAGGGTATCGTTGCAAATTTTCCCACTTGCACGTGTGAGGCACTACCGTGGAAGATTGGGCAAGATTTAGGCGGAATCTTGGAGGGGGGTCAAATCATGTGACCCAGAACCTCCGCATGTCTAGTGCTCTTGCTTTGGGTCCATCTTAGGCTGTGGGCGCAGGTGGAGTGGTGACATGGCTGGTTCAAGTCCATTGTAGATCTAGGCTCCAATGAAGCAGCCATAATAAGTGGCAATGGATCTCAAGGTCGGCCTAGCGAAGGGTGGAGGCAATGCTTGTGTGGTTGTAGCGATCGAGGTGAGGTGACATGCAACGAGGCGTGGAGGACCTATGGTGTAGTTGTCGTTCGAAAGCAGCTGGAGAGAAGTAGTGGCATGAGGGGTTGAGCAGTGGTGCACGATGTGGTGCCTATGGTTTATGTCAAGATTTTCGGAGGACGTCAACAAAGGAAGTGACCGGTGGCAATTATCGACAGTGAGTGCCATTGAGCGACGAAATGTGATTTGTTAGAGATTGAAGATGGAATTTGGGTGAAGTAAGATGAAGGAGATTGGAGAAGATGATGAGGTAGGCGGTGGTGAGGGTGAGTTGACAATATGTGGCGGTAGGAGTTAGAAAGATGAAGAGTAAAGAGAAGAAATGGAGGAGGAGCAGAAGAAGAAGAAGAAGAAGAATGAGAATGAGAAAGAAGATGAAGAGGAGTTACCAAGAGGTGTTCACATGGGGGATTTAGAACTCGAGTAAACACCAGGTGTTTTTGCTCGACTTCGCAACGACGAAGGAGTTCAAGCAGCTCATGGGTGAGTTGCGTTAAGGGACCTGATCCCTTGGATCTCGCCTGGCATGAGATGCACATTATCGCTCAACACGATGGCTCTCACCCATTGTCATATAGAAGAGGGCAATGGTGGCCTTTTATGGGCAGTTGGGGTCTTTTTGACCACGTGGCTGGGGGTGGTTTTAGGGGCGAGGGGGAGGGGGGAGACTAAGGCCAGGGGTGAGGGTGGGTAGATAAGAGGTGGGAGACGAAGTCCACCATCCTCTCATCCCCATGATCAAAGGGATAAGATGGTGCCACATGGTGCCTCTAGGAGTTGCCACATGGAGGGAAAATAATAAAATAAATAAAAAATAAAAAATAAAAAGGGAGTAAAGGTGGTGACACGTGGCAGCTCTAGGAGCTGCTGCATGTTGCTCCAAGAAAATACAAATAACAATCACAATAAAAACATAAAAAAATAAAAAATTATGTCAAACCAAAAAGTGATCTTCATGAAAGTTGTTTGTCTTGATGAGATCTACAATATTTTTGAAGGAATCAAAATCAAAAGAAATCATCTATACAAAACGTATTTTGGGGGTTCTATATAGATATAAAACACATGTATTTTTTATTTTACACTTTTTTAAATTTTTTAACTTTATAAACATAAAATAAAATCAAATAAAATATAAATAAATATTTACACATAATCTATTTAATTGTTTTTTTCATAATTTAAAATGAAGCAATAAAATAAGAGAGACATATATACACTCAGAGTAATTTATTTTCTTTGGTTTTTGTTGCTATTTTTATCTATATTTTTACATATTTTGTTAAAAATAAATA
Organism: Ottelia alismoides; assembly: GCA_037367405.1. Lineage (NCBI taxonomy): Eukaryota > Viridiplantae > Streptophyta > Magnoliopsida > Alismatales > Hydrocharitaceae > Ottelia > Ottelia alismoides. The sequence goes on from JAZKJV010002058.1 coordinate 223,105, forward strand.
AATCAAAGAAAATAAATGAAAAATAAATAAATCAAAGGGAGTCATTTTTGTACATAAAATAATAGGCTTGAAATCAGACAATATACACAATATAAAATGAGATCCCAAAATCAAAGTTGCACATATGAACTTTGATTATTTTCAATTTTGTCTTTTTTGTAGATAATTGAATGCATATTAATTCAAAAGTGAGTAAGGGTTCATAAGAGACTGTATGAGGGAGATATTCACATTTATGGCTTTTTTCCTCCAAACTAAGGTGTGGGTTTATTGAGGAATTACACAATTTAGATTTTTTTGGTATTTGTTCTTTGTTAATGTTAGTAATATGTATACCTTAAATTTGATTTTAATTTATTTGGATTTAGCAAAAAAATAAAAATAAGGGAAATTAGGGTAATATACATCTGATAATGTACATGGGATTTTTGGCTTCTTATTTATGCAATTATGCATGCTAAAATATGGATATTCTTTACATATGCATGAATGATAAAAATGCAATATAGATGAATAAATGTAACTAGATACTTAGGAATGGAGCACTATTCTCAACTTTTAGAGTGATGAATAAACGATTCATCAACTGAACAACAAGGCAAATGACAAGTCTGACAGTGTTCATTTCAATTACCAGAGCAAACATCTCGAGATAGTGGATCCTCTATTTTTATTGTAGCCTCTTACAAACAACTGAGCATTGAACATGGTAATCTCTCCATCTACCATATACTTGGTAGTGTAGATCCACTTCGACCTATCAGATGATCACCCTTTGGAATGTCAGAAATATCCCATGCATCATTTTTTTTCCATAGCCTCCATCTCATCCTCCATGGATTTAGATCATTTCGGACCACACTGAGAGTCTGACACATTCTTGGGAATATCATGAGATTCCAGAACAGTTATAAAAGTTTTGTAACTTGGACTTACCTTGGAGTAAGACACAAAGTTCTCCATTGCATGACGAGTCAACGCATGGGCGAACATACAACCTTTCTCTTAGCAATATGGATATCAGCCTCCAAGTTTTTAGTATAACTAACTAAGTCATTCAATAGATTGTTAGCATTATAAACAAGATCGTCAATGAACAAGAGTTACTTACAGTGTTGTCATGATTTAGATCATCGGACAGGAGATTTGGATTGTGTTTTGGCATCATATTTTCCTCACAATCAGCACAAATATACTCATTCTCTTAACTTCCCTCGATTTGATCAAGGGGAATGTCATTTCGATTATTATCAATGTCCACACACTCATGATAATTATGGATAACTTCTTGGGTTTCATTCAGGAAATAAATATCCTCTTCATTTTCCTCAACCTGGGATAAAACTTTGATATGTGAGAATTATTGTTTATCTTACATTTATGTATATATCTCAACTCACAAGGGCTGACTCTGTTAGGTGACGCTAAACAACAACTATCATATAACCTATCGTGAACTTCCTGATAAAGTGGTCTGGACAAAGGTTCCTAACGCCCAGTTGTTGAATCTCCAATTCATAACCTTTATTCTTTCATGTTGGCCTAAAATCCCTAGCTAAATGCTTGTATATATCATTAATTTGTCAAAATAAGCAGCTGATAATTTGTAAAAAAATATTGTATAAAATATTGTATATTTATTCAAATTTAATTCCAAAATTAAAGAATAAAGGAGGAAAAGATAAAGAAATCAGACACCATAGGTGATGAGTGGCCCTAGACCTCGATACCAAATCATCATAATAACTCGGTGGACAAGGAATAAAGTAGGAGGAGATAGGGTAGGAGCACTGTAGAAGGACACACAGAAAACCTTACGTAAAACCCTATCTTTAATTCAACTATAACCGTAATTTTAATTCAATATTACGTAATTTTTGGGATCCATTTTATTCTTTATTGTTTATACCTAAAATAAAGAAACTTTGTACATGAAAGTTGTGGATAAAAATACATAGAAAATACAAAATTGATTCACACAAAAATAATACATATTGTGCATTCTTTACTTAAAAAAAAGCCAAAACCAAAACTTCCCAAACCCATATCTTCTCCATATGAACTCAAAATGCATCAAAATGACCTTTAATTGTATATAACTTTTTATTTGCTATTTAACGAAGGTGGTTAGCTTAGTTTGGAGTTAACATGCAAATGCTAGATTTTAGACTCTTATTATACAATATACCTGAATAAAATATTCATTTTATTTATTCTTTATATTTTCTATTATTTCATATTTTTATAATTTTGTAAATATTATTTATAGTATATACACATAGTTAGAATAAAATAAAACCATTAAAATAAATACATAGACTAATTTATATTGGTGAATTACCTATACATGTATTTATACATTTTATACCTTCATTTATTTAAATGTACATATTATATCAGGAAAATACAATAAAATATATTTACGAATATTTAAATAAGATACAAATATATAAATTAAGTGAATAAAATAGTAAATTTAAAATACAAAATAAAAATAAAATATTGAAAACATAGGTCAATATACCTATACTTATACTTGTAGATATTAACTCCTAATAAATAATCTCATAAAATAAATAAAAAAAGGTAATAAATACTACATAAAATTAGACATATTTTTTTATAATTTAATAAAAAAATAATTAAATCATCTGCTATTTTATATTCATTTTCCAAGTCATTTTCACATCGGAATATCCTGGTTGGTCCACATGGACCAACCAAGCAGTTACGTTTATTGATTGGGCCGTCAACTGCTCCCCTAGGCTCTGACCTATGTCAGAACTGATGGGGAGGCCTCTTTCTCTGATTTATCATGATTCACCCCATGCTGCCATCTCCTCGAGCCCTACACATCTCTGATCTTCTCACATTTGTCCTCCTCACCGACACATTTATCCTCACCAACCCCAAATCTCCATCTTCTGGCCTATAAATAATCCCCCAAATCCCTATTTTAAGGTTGGATCCCTCTAGCATTCCACTTATCCCCTCCGAACAGCCATAAAAGCGATCCAAGGGCAGCGCATGGTAATGAGGTGGAGCCTCGTCAGAGAAGATCCAAATACCATCGGAGTCCCGCCGGCAGGTTCAGCCACCTGGGCTCCTAGCCCAGTTGAGGCATACTTTCTCTTGCTTAATAGGTAAATCTTCATCTGTAGTTTTAAGTGTTATTTTTAATTTTTGATTTTAATCAAGTTTGTAGCTGTAATTTTGGTATCCCTAATAGATGTGAAGCTTGAGCTCCAGGTCAATATCCCTCTATTTACGATTGTATCTCGTCCACATTGTTGTATCATCTCTTTCCCTTCCACATTCTTCACCTTCCACTTCATCTAGTCAACTCAGTTCTTGCTTGGATCTGGTATCCGAGCTCTCTTCGGACCACAACACCGGAGGTCCATCCTCTTATCACCTCACATGTATTTGAGCTTCAAGGATGAGACAAGTGAGTAGCTATTGTCCATTCCAACTTTTTGGTGCAAGTTTTGAGTCCAAAGGACCCTTTTGGAGCAAGTTAAAGAATCTGGATGAGTACTAGCTCACATAAAGTTAAAGGGGTTTCCAGATCAAGGTTTGTGCATCATCGTGCTCATTGGTGGCCACTAGCAAGTTTGGAGGAGTTGCAATGATCTGTAGATACCATCAACGTGTGGAGAAGCCGATGGAGGCACTGGGATTCACATATCGAAGTACACCCAGGCTGAATTCTTGGGATGCTCATCCATCGCCCCTTCCAATCGTCCTATGAAAATTAAACATCGGATCTAATCCTAACATCATTTCAGCTGAAGCATTGCCCTTTGTAAGTCATTCGATTTTCCATGTGGCAACGCGAGAGTGGTCAGATCCGAGGTGTTTAAGTCGGTAGATTTCAATTACCCCCTTCATTTTTTTGTATTAATAAAAAGGTCCTATAAATATTTCGTAACAGTTAAAAATTAGTTGATAAATATTGTGATTTAGTCCTCCGCTACATCTCATCACGTAGAAACCTACATGCATGGGAAATTTGCATGTAGACCCATCCGGGTTTTGTAATTGTAGTTCAATATTTAAAGTTTTAATATTAGTTTAAATTTTTGGGAATTTTGCAGTATAGTCCTCATTATTTATTTTAATTGCAAATATACCCCTACTAGTTCAGGTTATTTTTTGTCTATTTTCTAAATTTTATAAATATCATTTGCTCTCCGAAAATCAAGCAAAAATAAATTCATGTGTCTAATGCAGTAGTTTTCCAAGATATAATTTAATTTTTACATTTTAAGCATTTTTTATTTATTAAAATTAAAAAATAGTATGGATATTCCTTGTTCGCTTTAAAAAATCCAAAAAATTATGGTCAAGATATAATTTAACGTTTACATTTAAAACATTTTTATATTTATTAAAAATAAAAAATAGTACGGTTATTCATTATTTGCTTTACAAAATCCAGAAAATTATGATACTTAAAAACTCCAAAAAATAGAATTGGTTTATTATCGTATTTTATACCTCCGAACCAAATTTCCCTAAAATAGAAAACTAAATCACTAAAAATTTAAAAAAATCCTCATAAAAATTATAAAAAATCTTTAAAAAATCCAAAAATATTTATTTCTACCTCTACTTTTTGTATATTATATATTAAAAAAGGAAAAGTTTAAAACTTTTTTTATTTTTAAATTCCAAAACAATTCTCTCTCACTAAAGAGTCCCTTATTTTGTTCATTTTTATAATTTAAAATTACATAAAAATTAGAAAAAAATACTTAAAAATCGTAAAAATAGTAGAAAAATATATAAAACACAAACATTTAAGTCTACAATTTTTTGTTATTTTTGTTGTATCTATATTTATATTTCCCTATAATGTATTATACTACCATATAAAGTGATATATATATATATATATTGTATTATTATTATGATTATAAACAATTTAATTATTTTATAAAAACTAAAAAAAATAAAATTAAAAATTAGAAAAATATTTAATTAAAAATATTATTATCAATTTATAAACCCATAAAAAACTTAAGTAAGTAGTATGCATATATATATATGAGGAAAGGGAGCCTACTTTATGAAGTAGGTAACCGTACCTACTTCACATTTATTTTAGCATTTTTTAAAATTTTTTTGAAAAATACCACCATGGATTTTCATAACTGTATATCTCTAATATGCCTTCAAATTTCATTAGAAACTGAGACTCCTACGGCCTCCATCTAGACGGTCATTTTTTAACGGTCACAAATTTGTTGTATTTTATATGTTCTGGATAGAGGTCGTAGGAGTCTCTGTTTATGATGAAATTTGAATGACATATTAGAGGGATATAATTATGAAGAATCCATGGTGGCATTTTTCAAAAAAATAAAAAAAATTACGAAAAATGGATGTGATGTTCGTAAGGTTACCTACTTCACAAAGTAGGCTCCCTTTCCTCTATATATATACATCTATACACCTATTATTTATTTCTAATATTCTATGCTATCTAGTTTGTTCCTTGAGTTCGACCCCTACCTACTTGACATTATAGACATTTATTGTAGGGTATAATAAATTTTGATTCACACATTGTTGTTTTTATTGCTTAATCTATTTAATGTTGGTTGATTATTGTTTTAATCGCTTGGTTTTTCTGAGAGGTCAATTCAGTGACATCGCTCCCGCCTTGTGTGGAGCACAGGACTATCTCCTCTGATATGTAGTGGTTAAACAAATGGCGTCATTGCCTGGGAGCAACAGAGAGTAGCAAATTTTGTTGTATATAACATGCATACTATTTCGTTCTTATTTTTGGCTTTTATTTCTGATAGTTATTTGATTGCTCTAATCCATATTTCTCATTGATCTTTCTTGTGAGGGACTACTTGGAAACTGATATCTCTTAGGAGGTGGATGCGCCCGAGGGCGAGCATTGGTTGGCCTTCTACTTATGAGCCAACCAGGAGAGAGTAGGAGAGTGGATCAAGGAAGAAGGAGAAGAGCAGCCCAGCCTTCGCTTTTATTTTCATTTTTTGTGAGAGAGATATTTTCTTTTATCTTTGTAAACTAATTTGTAATAATTGGACGTTGCCACACTTAGCGATGTCCAATGCTCAGGTGTCTGTTCACCTGGAGGCCTCGTCTTGGTTTTTCATGTTTCTTCACCTTTGTTTAATTTGTTTCACGCATTTTGAGCATTCCGAATTTATTTCATTTGTTTTGTGGAATGACCCCTTAGAATTAGGGTTTTTGCCCGATAAAATAGTTCCAAACATTTAATAGAAGCATGCTCATATAGTTATCTACATTTGGACTTAGTCAAATTTAATTGTTGATTTTTTGGACTTGAGATTGAGTGCCGTGAGAAGCTCTATACAACGCTTGCATGACGTTCTATGTTGGGCACCGAGGAGCTCCCAAGACCAGACTTTTAGATCTCACTTTGTGATAATTAGCATTTGGTTCTTCACATTAAATAGCAATTCTTGTTTTGGTTGATTTCTACTATTTGCATATCATACATAAAGTATAGGTTTATATCTTATATTTTGCATCCCGCAAGGAGAGAGATATGAAGCACTGTAAGTAATTATAACTCTGCTTGCATCATTGGTCACTAATGAGAGATTTCTATGTTAACGACGGCGTGTATTGCTTTTTTGCCTTCACCCTTTGTTTTTAAACATATAAAGATTAAACAAAAAATAAAAAAATTGTTGTGGTTTACTCAAAAAAATTGATAACCAAAAAATTAAAAGAAGGGAGATGCTAATTAAACTTCGACCATAATTAAAATTAACATTGGACATTATTGTTTTGGGTCCATAAAGGCCTCATTGTTTTCAGGAATACTTCCAGACCGAGTGAGGCACGGCCCATAAAGAATAGAGCCCAAATCCCAATCCGTGGTGCCTTGGTTATCACCTGGGAAAGTGTAGTATTGGCTTTTCTAATGTATATGACAGAGTAGGGCCTTGTCGACGACGGTGTTCCCACCTTGTGTGGAGCATCTGACTTGGTCTAAAATACTATTCTTAGGCGACACCCTCACGAGTGTGTCTTTCTCATTTGTTTGCATTTGAGTACCTCGCTTACAAGGGAAGTAGCAGTTTCGCCTATCAGCTTCCCCTCTATTTATTGGTTGAGTATCCCCCCAAGCACGAGATCAAGGAACTTTTAGTGTGCAGATCATAGTTACAAAGGAGGTGGACGAAGTACGAGGAATTTTCTTGGAAGTACACACTCTCCTATAAGGTTAGGTCTCATAAGGACTTGTTATAAGATATTGCATGCAAAAAAATCGAAAACATAAAAATAGACAAACTCTTATGGATTTACCTGTGTTGACTTGGTGAACCCATAATTGTTTGGTGTTTGTTTGATTTTATTTAAGCTCAAAGATCAGTCCCGCAGACTTTGTGCCTTTTTTTATTTTCCTATGTGCCTCCTCATTTACCCCCGCTCGCTTTTGAGTCTTCTACTATTTTGTATTTCTTTTAATTCTCATTGACCACCGTATCTTTCATCCAAACTCAATCTTCCTCTTCACCTTCGATATGGGGACTCGTGGACAGCTTAGTCGAGTCCCCACCAACACCAACATCGATTCCATGCACTTGCCTTCTCCAATAATTCGGGGCAATTTCCAAGATGCTGGTTCGGACTCTGTAAACCGATCTCCAGACTCCCCCTTCTACAATAATCTAGGATCACTCTTGTCCCGAAATCTTCCCATTTTGGATGGTAATTGATTCCACTCCTTATACATCACCATCCTTGATGGAATTCTATGCTGACCTTAATACAAAATGATTCATTCCATCTGGTGCTTCTCTTCGGACTGATCGAGGCATCGTTCCATGTGCAGATCACAAGCATGATCTGGAGCCAGAACTTATCTCATATTCCAATTTAGAAAAAGATACAGAGATGGCTCCCACTAGGAAAGGGAAGGGACACTAGAATCATATGCAGCAATAACAGGGCCAAACAGACCAAAATGTCATGAATGCCCAGCTTCTCCCCTCCATTTAGGCAATACAACAACAACTCAGTAACTAGGCAATGGCCGAGTTTACCTTCTAGGACATGCCTAATGAACTGAGGATGAGGAGAGACAACTCAGGAGGAGGAGGAGGAGAAGAAGAGGGAATATTAGGTGGAGGCCGTGCAGGCCCTATAGATCTAACCTGAGCGGAGAGGCCCAAGCTGACTCTCAAGGAGACCTACAACCCTGGAGCCGGGCAACTCACCGAGTGGATCCAAGTCCCTACGATTCGCTACATTTCGAATTGAAGACTCAACTCATGGTAATTTTACCGAGATTCCACAATAATGCAAATGAAGAACCTTATATCCACCAGCAACAATTGAGGCGCATTTGTGGTACAACTCACTACACTAAAATACTGTTAGGAGTAGTCAAGATGGTAGCATTCCCGTTCAGTTTTAGGACAAAGCATTTAATTTGGTCAACTTGGGGAAGGTGCTCATGTCATGGTAAGAGATTAAGTCTTCCTTTATGCACAAATATTGTCCTCTCGGGCGACTTAAACAGATGGGTGTTTGCATAGCCAACATCACCCAATCCACCTACGAATCCATTCACGAGGCTTGGGAGTGGTTCACAAAAGTGCAATAGAAATGTCCCCATGATGACATTCTTAGGACCAACCTGGTCCAACATTTATTTAGAGGTCTGATAGTTGAAAGTCAGAAGCTTGTGGATACCTCTTGTGATGGCTCACATTTAAACAAAGACGAGGATGTCCTCTAGCAAATCTTCTAGGAAATGGCCGAAGGAGAGGACACCTTATCTTCATCCCGTACATATCAATGCCAACCACACAATCACTAGAAGCTAGTTCATGGCATTTTCTCATGAGCTAGATAGGGACGAGAGCTCCAACTTGAGCATCATAGGGAGCCACATGTCCAAGGTAGATATCATAGAGAAACGATCACAAGACCTCGTGAAACTTGCTGTGAGCAAATAGAGGACACAAAATCTGGACAAATTGGACCATATTACCAAGAAGTTGGAGCTACTGGTTAATACGATCAACTCCTACAACTCCATGTCTGCATCGAATATCACTCCTTTTGAGTCGAAAAGAGCAAGCTTCACACAACCTCCTCAGCAGTGTCACACCCAGCCAACGGTCGAGCACGTTTATTATGTGCATGCCCGAGAACTAGACATCTTAACATCATCCATACCAACAGCTGGTAGTCTACCAGCCTTAAATCCAAACATTACCTGATCAATTCACTCCTCCACGACCTCTCATTCAAGAGGTGAATGGTGTGTGGAATAATGATGCACAACTGGCTTGTCCTGGCAGATAATTACAGGGCCAGCAGTTAGGAAACTGTTAGTTCCCTCAACAATAAGGAGGAATTTATCCAAAATCAGCCTCAGCAACACCAGCAGCAGTCTATGCCTACCAGGGAAATTGGAGACAAAAGATGTACCAACAACCACAGTACCATCAGTTTCAGCAGAAAAACAATGCTCGATTGTTCCATATCAGAACCAACATCCTCAGCACCAACAACAGTACCATCCTTGTCCTCGGTACCACCATTAGTATTCCCACGTGCAGCCTTCACACCATTACCAGTAACAATGTGGGAAACACGTTGAACAATTCAAGGCTGCTCCTATGAACCTAGCCTTGGATTACCTGGCTCAGCTATTAAAAAGCCTAGCAGAAATGAGCCAGAAGTTTGATGACCTCACCGCGGCCAAAACTCCAATTCTGGCTCAGGTGGAGGCCAACCCCAATAACATGAGGAAGAAAGAGTAGGAAGTTTGCGATGGTCTCTCCGATCTAACATAATCATATATACATGATTATCTAATTTTGTTACTCTCAGGAGTGGTAGAATCTTGCAGCCGACTACTGCAATGAAGGGGAAAAAAAGCTTCACCAGGAGAGACATCATCATCTTCTGCACTAGTTGATCCATCATTTGGACCGGGTGAGGAAGAAGAAGATGGAGGAGAAGCACCCGAAAGAAAAAGCCAAAATAATCAGCAAAATGAAATGCTAAAAAAATCACTAGTAGTAGTAGCCGAAGCACCACCACTCCAGCCATCGTGGAGACCGCACCTAAAGCTACCCTGATGCCAGTTGATGGAGCCCCATGTGCATATTTTGGATGCCTGCCTTTCTTGCATGACCCTACTCATTTCAGTCATCCATTTGTGCAACCTGATATGGAAATAGATTTTGATGTAAATAGAAACACTATTTTTACTATTGCTCTTAGTTATGTAAATATTCCATTTTCGAATTCTTTGCGAAAATACAAAAAAAAATTGAAAAATGCCTTGTCCAACCCTAATGTGGTCAAAATTATAAAGAATCTTGTGCTTGAAATGCCCTTGCTAAAATCCATCAAGTACATACCAATCATCAAGAATTGGTTGAAAGAAGCATGCACTTTAAAGAGACGGCTGCACAGTGCTCGTGAAAGAAATGTCAAGCATATTCTGACTGCAACAACTGTAAATGCAATCAAGAATCTCCCGACAAAAATGAAGTATATGGCTCTAATTAGATGTCAGATGTTCGATCAGGAGTTCAAACGAACACTCCTTGATAGCATATCATCAAAAAACTTAATGCCTACTTCACTACTTAAAGAATTCAGGTTGGGACCGCTTATGTCTACAAGAACGATTCTGCAATTCATAAACACTTCATCAAGCGACTGCGAGGAATTTTAGAGAATGTCATCGTCACTATCCAGATAATGCACTTCCCTGTGGAATTCCTAGTTCTTAACTTGGACTCCTCAATTCATCTTTTGCATACCTCGATAATCCTTGGATGGTCATTCCTTCAAATAGATGAAGAAGTAGTGGATTATGTCACTGGGTAGATCACCTTCTGTTCTTGCAGCGATAAGGTGCCTGTTGAGACAATCTAAGTGCCAAAACCCACTGAGTTTGTATCAAACGAGAGCGAGCCAATAGAGAGGTGAACAAAAGACTATGATTTTTTGGTTGAAATCCATGATACCAATCTTCTAATGAATGACATTGAAACCCATGAATTCCTCTCCATAGTGGAAAGAATAGACAACACAGTCGAGTTCCTAGATATCTTTAATCATGAATTTTTTGCTAACTTGCTCGAAGAATACATCTTTGGCCACCTATCCTTTGTAGAGAATGAGGAAATCATTGAAAATTTCTGTGAACAAGATTCTGCGATTAAAGAATTATGTGTTGCATTGAATGCAGAGCCTATAGTTCCAATAGTAGACAAAGTTGAAAGATCCAAAACAATCACCCTACACAGTTGTTGAAGTCACCACAAAGATAAATCAGACCCTGCCTGAGCTTAAGCCACTTCCGTCAAACGTGAAATATGCCTTCCCTGAGTGTACGCACAACATGTTTCCTATAATCATAAATTCTCAGTTGACACAGGAACAAGAATCTCTTCTACTCAAGGTTCTGGAGAGAAACCGCAAGTCTATTTGCTAGAGGATTTCAGATCTCTACGGGATAAACCTCTCATTGTCCTAGCATCACATATACCTTGAAGAGGACATCAAGCCTTCCTGAGAATTTCAACGCAAATTAAATACAAATCTCTAGGAGGTTGTGATGAATGAAATAATGAAATGGTGTGATGTTGGATTCATAGATCCCATCTCCGACTCAAAATGGTCGAGTCCCTTGCATTTTGTACCCAAGAAATCAGGGATCACCATGGTCAAGAATGACAAAGAAGAGGAGATCACAACAAGAGTTACAACATCATGGCATGTCTTTGTGGATTAAGGACGCCTGAATCTAGCAACCAAGAAGGACCATTTCCCACTCCCCTTTATCGACCAGATCGTTAAGAGATTGATCACGAAGGAATATTTTTGCTTCTTGGACAGTTACTCTAGTTACGACAAAGTCACTATCGCTCCTGAAGATCAAGAGAAATCAACCTTCACCTATCCATTTAGGACCTATGCTTTCCGCAGAATATGGTTTGTGTTGTGCAATGCTCCAGCAACATTTCAGCAATGCATGTTGGTCAAATTCGCAGATATGGTTGGAAGTTTTCTTGAGGTATTCATGGATAACTTCTCGGTCTATGGAGACAGCTTCGATTAATACCTATCATATTTACATCGAGTTTTGAAGAGATGTTGTGAAGTGAACCTCATGCTCTCATGGGAGAAGAGCCACGTTATGGTGACTGAGGGTATTGTGTTAGGCCATGCCATCTCAAAATGTGGCATGGAGGTAGACCATGTGAAAGTAGATGTTATTTACAAACTCGGGTCACTAACAAACTTGAAGCAAGTCAGGTCATTCCAAGAGCACGTCAGTTTCTGTGGACGATTCATCAAAGATTACAGTAAAATAGCCCGCCTGTTGACTGAGCTTCTAGGAAGGAGGCATATTTTATTGTTGATGAGAGAGTCCTCCAAGCATTCAATCGGCTAAAAGAACTGATCACCCAAGCCCTTATCCTTCAACCACCTTATTGGTCTCTCTTGTCTGAGATAATGACATATGCATCAGATTATTCCATTAGAGCATTTTTTGGGACAACAAAGAGACAATCTACAATTTGTTATTCACTATGCTAGGAGGACTCTAGATGAAGCTCAAAAAATCTTCATTGTCACTGAAAAAGAGTTGCTAGCAGTTGTCTTTGCCCTGGAGTAATTGAAATCCCATCTCCTTAGATCGAATGTAATTATGTATACATGCCACTCTTCCATCAAGTACATGCTAGACAAGAAGGATGCCAAGCCCAGACTTATCAGATGGATCTTTCTACTTCAGGAATTTGACCTTGAAATCCATAACAAACTTGGAGTTAAAAACGTGGTGGCAGATCATTATCCAAACTACTAGGGCCTGATACTCCCTAGAAAATCTTACTGACAAATACAGAGACCTTTCCACGCAAGGCTATTCAGTTAGTTCCCTCGCTCCCCTTGTTCTTGATATTCTGAATTATCTTGTATCCAACAGAACTCCATAAGATTGGCCGAAGCTGAAAGTCGACAAATTCTATCGAATATTCATTTCTATCAGTGGGAGGATCCATAAATCTTTCGAGAGGGGGAAGATTGCATCTGGAGGAGGGTTTATTCCTCAGGAGGAAGTTCAAAGTGTCCTCAAGCATTGCCATGCTAAAGATTCTGGATGACACCACTCTAAAAGACGTACGACAAATAAATTACTCCAATGCAACCATTGGTAGTTGACTCTCTTTAATGATGCAGAAGACTTCGTCAAACATTGTACTAACTGTCCGAAGATGGGTGGAACCTTAGGAATGAGAGACACAATGACCCTGAAAAACATTCAGATCTCAAATGTTGTTTATGCATGGCGTATTGATTTCGTGGGCCCATTTCTCAATAGTAAGGGGTATGAGTGTACTTTGCTAGCTGTCTACTACGTCATTTGTTGGGTGGAGTCTATCCCAACCCAAATCGTCAATAGTCGCATCGTATGACAGTTCCTAAAAGAAAACATCATTGCAAGGGTCGAGATCCCCAAAAATTTGATATATGAAGGGAGCAGCCATTTTATCAACAAATAGGTGAAGAAGCTAACACAAGAATTCTGCATTGAATATCGTGTCGACACTCCATACCACCAACAATTCAATGGCCTGATTGAATGTTCAATTAGGGAGATGAAGACAATTATACAGAAGGTTGTAAAACCCGATAGGAAGATTTGGTCACAACTCCTTGATTTCATTCTTTGGTCCTATCGTACAACCTACAAGTCACCATTAGGAATGTCTCCCTAGCGCTTGGTGTACAACAAGCCATGCAATTTGTCCATGGAACTCATTCATAAATCTTTATGGGCAATCAATGTATGTAATATGGATTCCAAGAAGGTCAGAAAGGACATAAAACTAGATCTGAATTGACTTTTTGAATTCCGTGAGTACGCATACGATAACATCCTAATGTACAAGGAGAAGGACAAGAAGTGGCACGACAAGGACATTTGCTGCAAGACTTTCGAACCGGGTTAGAAGGTATGGTTATTTGATGCAAAGCTCAAATTATTCTCGTTGAAGTTGAAGAGCAAATGGATCGGGCCTTTTATAGCAAAACATGTGTGTGACAATGGAAGCATTGTGATATCTATACTATTAGCTGACGCACACCCATTCCTGATCAACGGACAACTACTTAAATCTTATCTTGAGCATGATACGTTCTTGTCTGTGGTGGATTCAATACAAGTGGTCTATGATGAAGAAATTCACAACGCAACATCAGCAAAATCAGAGGCAAAGAAAAACATTTTTATTAGTTAATCTTTTTCTTATTTTCTTGTTTTCATTTTCATTCATCAAATTCTTTCTTTAGTGTTGCTCTCACCCCATTCATATGTGCTATACTATGGACATACGCCATCCTAAGTATGGGGGGTGAGTACTCTCAAGTTATTCATTCTTAGATCACTCGCATGTCTCCTCACCTCTTGACTTTCTGTCTATACTTAGGGATATTTTACCTTAAGTATAGGAGGAGACTGGCCGAGCCGAGGATTTTTTTTGTTCCCACCCTGTCCCTCCCTACATGTAAATACATTATGCTCTACTTAGGATTAATTGATTCTAAGTACAAGGGGGGCAATCGACTTCTCATTCCTTATGTAGTCATTATAGTATAGATCTTCCAATACTTAGTACAAGTTGTGTCTTCCTTTTCTCTTTGATCTATGAGGACATAGCTCAAGTTTAGTATAGGGGGGGTCATATATACGTTGTATATATTTTAGCCATAATCATTCTTTCATATTTTTAATAATATGGCTAATTAATAAAAACTAACACACACATAATTAAATTCTTTGTATATACTTATTAATCAATCAAGTTAAAAATACTTTTGCAAAATGTTTGAAAAATGGTTTGAAAATATTTTTGAACAATTTTTTGAAAACTGCTTGGAAAATGTTTAGCAAAATGTTTTCAACCTTTGTAAAATATTTTGTTCGTAAAAATTTATTTTCTTTGTGTGAATAAAATGTTTTGAAAATATATTTGCAAATGGTTTGGAAAAAGGTTTCAAAAATAGTTTGAAAAGCCTATACATACTATTTGGAAAATCTTTGCAAAATGATTTTCAAATTTTGTAAAAATGTTTGCAAAAATTATTTATCAAATAAATAATTGCAAAAAAAAGTTTTCAAAATGTTTATGAAAATCTTTTGAAATTATTTTGAGAACCTCCCACCTAATTCAAGCAAACAAAGATCCCTTACAAACCTCGTATATACAAAATTGCAAATTCTAAATCTAAATTCTTATAAATAATCAAATGCACTCTCATGCAGATATCTTTACAAATTCCCCTTTTTTTCTAAAACCTTTTGTTTTTGGAAATTCCTTAAAAACTTGTAAAATTAAAAATCCCAAAATCATTTGCAAAATCTTTTCAAAAAACTTGCATAAAAATTTGCATATCTTTCAATACTAGAAAATTGCATCACAAAAATATTTTCCTTGCATTGTATATAACATTTGCCTTTTTGTACTGATAATAATAATTGAACAAGTCTAAATAAAATCCAAAGATTAAGTCTACTTAATCAAAAGAGCCTTTAAGGAACTGGAATTGAGGTTTTCGGGTCTGCTTGGCTTAATTCTTTGATACCACGAGACATGGTTCAATGTTGTCTTGACAGCCTAAGTAGAATATACGGAACACACTCATGTCCTTTTTCGACAGTGTCTTTGCTTGCACACCTATACCTTACACTTTGCTCACTTCGGTTGAAGTGGTAGAGTGTTGGATTTGCCAGCATGTGACACAAGCTAATGGAAATATCACAAGTCACATATCTGTGGCCATTGTACCCAACCTAATCTAGTAGCCATGAGGTTTAATGACAGAAGTTGTGGGTTGTAATAATGATTCAAAAGAGGGATAGTCTAAAAGCTCAAGAGAAAAAAATTCCATATATAAATGTTGTTGTACATAGTATTCAAAAAATTCAAAATCAACAACTTCAAATAGAAAAGATGGGCAAAATTCAAAAAAAAATCAAGTCCCATAAGAGTATGTATATATGTGTATAGTTAATAAGCAAGTTTGAGCTTCAAAGTCAAATGTATGTGAGCTTGCAGCAGGATGACTTGGCTACATTAGGAAAGCATCCAAGGATAGGTAGCTACACCGGCTACCGCCCATTCTTTTCTCGACATCCTCTTCTTGAGCAGGTTGAACTTAAGCTTAGAAGGGAATACCCCTCTTCTCGAGGAAAGATTTCTTGGAGTGGGGAATTAGGGTCACCATGTTGGAGAAGACTGACTTTTACCGCTTTAGCCGAGAAGAGCTCAATATCACACATTATCCAAGATAGAATCATAGTCATAATGGTTTGTGTATGAGTTGTCTTATTCTAACCTGGATATTTAGGAGACTTGACCAGGTTTTGTGGGTCTTAGAGGCGGTTATGTTTCAAATCCGTTTCTCAGCAAGGATCCAACCAAACTAAAATCCAAAGGTTTGACTAAGCTCCAAAGTTTGATATTATGAGGACAAGTTTAAAAGTTAAAATCAATCCAAGTTCTTTCTTTTTCTTTTCTTTATTTTATTTTCTGCACTTATAGGAATAAGTGTTTGCTAGGGACTAGCAAAGGCAAGTATAGGGGGCGATGAATCTCCATTTCATCACCTTTATTCTTTCATTTTGACCTTAAATCCCTTGCTAAATGCATGTATATATCATAATTTGTCAAAAATAAACACCCGATAATTTATACAAAATATGATATAAAATATTGTGTGTATATATATTGTATTTAATTCCAAAATTAAAGAATAAAGGAGGAAAAGAAAAAGAAATGAGACACCATAGGTGATGAGTGAGCCTAGACCCCGAGATCTGGACATCATGATGACTTGGCCAACAAGGAATAAAGTAGGGGGAGATAGGGCAAGAGCACTGTATAAAGACACACAGAAAACTATATGCAAAACCCTAATTTAATTTAACTATAATTAATTTTGGGGAGCTATTTTATTATCTATTATTTATACAACAATTTAAGAAAATTTGTACATGAAAGCTGTAGATAAAAATACTTAGAAAAATACAAAATTGATTTCACAATAAAATTATACATACTGTGCATTATGTACTCAAAATAATAAGCCAAAACACAAACTTCCCTGACCCATATCTTCTCCATATTATCTTAAATGCATTAAAATCACTTATAATTGTATATAACTTTTTATTAGATTTTAATAAGGAATTTCACTTAATTTTGAGTGAAGATGCAAAAGTTGGGTTTTGGACCCCTATTGTACAATATACCTTTATAAAATATTCACTTTATTTATTCTTCATATCTTTTATTATTTCATATTTTTATAATTTTGTAAATATTATTTATAGTATAGATACATAGTTAAAATAAAATAAAATCATTAAAAATACACTAAAATAAATACATACATTAATATATATAAGTGTATTACCTATATATATACATATATACATTATAAACCTTCATTTATTTAAATGTACATTTTATATCAGAAAAATACAAATAAATATATTTATGCATATTTAAATAAGATATAAATATATAAATTAAGTGAATCAAATAATGAAATTTAAATATAAAATAAAAATAAAATATTCAAAACATAGGTTAATATACATATACTTTTACATGTAAATATTAACTCCAAATAAATAATCTGATAAAAAAACAAAAATAGGTAATAAATAGTACATAAAATTAGAAATAATTTTCATTTTTTAATAAAAAATAATTAAATCATATACTAATTTATATTCATTTTCCAAGGCATTTTTGCCTTGAAATTTCCGGATTGGTCCACATGGACCAACCAGGCATGTATGTTTTTTAACCGGGCAGTCAACTGCTCACCCTTGGCTCTGTCCTGCGTCAGAATTTAAGAGAATCCCGCTTTTTCCAATTTATAATACTTCATTATGCGTCGCCATCGCCTTGAGCCCTCCTCATCTATGATCCTCCCACGTTTGTCCTCATCCCCGACCCATTTTTCCTCACCAACCCCCGCTCCTTCTCACTCCATCGTTCCTCAAAAATTGCTATCTTCTCGGCTCTAAATAATCACCCAAATCACCATTTTTAGGTTGGATCCTTATGGCATTGCTCTTAGCCTCTTCGAACAACCATAAAAACCACTAGCTAGTGATAGCGGCCGAAGGGCGACGTTTGGCAGTGAAGAGGAGCCTCGTCAAAGAAAATCTAAATATCATCGGAGTTTCGCCAGTAGGTTCAGCCACTTGGGCCCCTAGCCAAGTCGAGGCCCTTTTTTCTCTCGCTTAATAAATTAATCTTCGTATGTAGTTTTAAGTGGTCTTTTTAATTTCGATTTTAATCAAGTTTATAGATGTAATGTCAGTAGCCCTAATCGACTTGGAGCTTGAGCTCCAGGTTCAAATCCCACTATTTTCGACTGTATCTCGCCCGCATTATTGTCTCATCTCTTTTCTTTCTACGTTCTTTACCTTCCACTTCATCTAGCCAACCCAGATCCTACTTGTATCTGGGATCTGAGCTCTCTTCCGACTACATTGCCAGAGGTCCATTCCCTTGTCGCCTCATGTGCATTAGAGCTTCAAGGACGAGATGAGGGAGTAGACCTCATCTGTTCCAACTTTTTGGTGCATGTTTTGAGTCCAAAGGACCCTTCCTGAGCAAGTTAAAGAACCTAGATGAGACCTATGTCACCTAGAGCTAAAGGGGCTTCTAGGTCGAGGTCTATGATTCCTCGTGCCCATCGGTGGCCACTAGCACCAATGGAGGAGTTGCAGCGAGCCGTAGATTCCATCAGCGCATCAAGAAGCTATCGGAGGCACCGAGAATCATTGATCGAAATACCCCAGGCTATGTTCGTGATCTACTCATCCACTGTGCCTTCCAACCATCCGATGAAACAAACGTCAGGTCTAATCCTCGCCTTAGATTAAAGCTGAAGCGTTGCCATCTGTCAACCACTCGATATTCCACGTGGCAGCACGGGAGCGGGCATATCTGGGGCATTAAAGTACAAGATTTCAATTACCCCCTCCGCATTTTTATAGTAATTAAAAGGTCCTGTAAATATTTTGTAATGCCTATAAATTAGTGGACAAATTGCATGTCTGCCATCGTCCATTTGAAATATTGCGATTTAGTCCTCCGCCCATCACCTCACATGGTGACCCGAGTGTGTGTCGGAATTTTGTGTGTAGATCCCTCTGGATTTTGTTATAGTAATTCAATATTTAAAGCTCTAATATTAGTTCAAGACTTTTGGATATTTTGCAGTGCAGTCCTTATTCTTTATTTTAATTATAAATATACCCCTACAAGTTCAAGTTATTTTTGTGTTTGTCTTCTAATTTTTATAAATACCATCCATGCTCCAACAAACATGCAAAAATATGGTAATATGTCTAATGTAATTATTTTCCATGCTATAATTTTAGTTTTGCATATTTGCACATTTTTCCATTTATTAACAATAAAAAATAGCACATATATTCCTTGTTTGCTTTAAAAAATCCAAAATAATCTAAATAGTATTTTGACTATCCGGAAGAACAAGCATTTATTTATTATAGCATTTAGTACCTCCAGAAAAAATCACAACAAATTGAAAAATAAAATCACTAAAAATTAAAAAGCTCCAAAATCTAATAAAAAATTATAAAAAATATTTTGAAAATCCAAAAATATTTATTTCTGACTTTAAAATTTCTTTATATTATATGTTATATATTTAAAATAGTTTGGGAAATTTCGAGACTTTTTAATATTTCTAAGTTTCATAATAATTCTTCTAAACTAAAGAGTCCCTAATTTTGTGTATTTTTTACATTAAAAAATACCTGAAAATAAATAAGCAAAAATTACCCACAAATCATAAGAATTTTAGAAAAAAATATATAATATGCAAAAACTTTTAATTCTGTAATTTTTGTTAGTTTTAGTTATATCTATATTTATATTACCCTATAGTGTACTATATAACCATATAAACTATATATATAAGTCATACTATTAATTAATATTAACATTTTAATTATTTTTTAAAAAAAACTTAAAAAATATAATATTGAAAAATATAAAAACTAATTAATAAAAATTATTATTAGAAACTTAAAAACCCATAAAGAACATAAGTAAATAGTGTGCATATCTATATACATCTATACTCGTACTATTTTTTTATAAATAATAATTTGGGCTATCCAGTTTGTTCCATGAGTTCGACCCTTACCTATTAGCCATTTTACACATTTATTGTATGATATAATAAATTTTGATTCACACATTGCTATTTTGATTGATTGATCTATTTAGTTTGGGTCGATTGCAGTTTTAATCACTTGGTTTTTTTAGAGTTCAATTTAGCGACATCGCTCCTGTATTGTGTGGAGCGTACGACACTTTCCTTTGACCTGTAGCGGTTAAACATCGGTCTTGTAGGGCATGCCGTTTCTGACATGTTGGATCTAACAATCACTGTATCGACAGCTCTCACGGTATTCAAAACGTGCACAACCACTCAAATCAACAATCAACCCATAATGTATGATATTTTAATGAAAATGTTTGAGTTAAAATTTATTTTTATTTTATTTCTTCAAAATATATGTATAGTAAATAAGTATAGAGTGTCGAACCACATAGAGCAATGGGATAGGGTATAATTATTTTCAATAAATAAAAATGAACAAAAGCTATTTTTGTATTTTTTTGGCTTTCATTAATTATATTTCAGTTTTATAAATTTTACATATTTTATATTTTTAAATTTAAATTTTTTGTTTCTTTTTATATTTTTGTAATTTTTAAGTTCTTTTTTAATGATATAATAAGTATATAAAAATATAAAATCATAATAATAAATAAAACAGTATAATATATAATAATTATATATAGAAAATATAGAAAATGCTAATAAGAATAGTCTTTTTTTAAAGGTTTTAATATATATATATAAAGTATTTATAAAAAATACTAATTATAATAAGTATATAATAAATATATAATGTAGATAGATAGTCTATTGAGGGTTCTATATTTATAAATAAACTATATACACTAAAAATGCAAAATGAAATGATTATGCTTTTTGTAATTCTTATTTATTTATTGTGTTTTCTCTTAAAATTGTTTGCTAATTTTTAGGTATTTTTAATTGATTTAAAGACACAAAATATGATATAAGATAAGTACACTGACATGTTTTGGGTTTTAAAAATAGAAAATAAGTCCAAAAACTCCCAAAACCATTTTTCTATATATTATATAATATAAATATAAATATTTTTATTAATGTTATAGAATTTTTCTGATTTTTATAAAGCTTTTTAGGATTTCTCAATTTTTAGTGTTTTCTTTTTATATTTTTTTGATTTTAATCTGGAGTTATATTATATAGTTATATATAACATATAAATTTTTGGAATTTTAAGAATGATTTCTAATTTTTTTGAAATGTTATCTAAAAGGGATATTGTTACTATATGTTTTTAATAAATGGAAAAATACAACAAAAATGCTAAAATAAAATTATAGCATGGACAAGAATAATATTAAGCATTTACAATAATTGTTCCAAGATTTTACATGTATAGGAGCTATTTAAATGAAATATAAATACAACAAAATAAAAAACCTAATAGGGGTATTTGTACATTAAAAATAAAGTGCAAGGGGTCCCGTGCAAAATACCCTTACACTTATTTACAGATTTCCAGGAATAAATACAAATAAAGGAACCCAAACAGATTTCCTTTCAATTCACCCACCTCACGTGGGTTGCCTCAGGAGGTGAGCTGGCACGGACATAAATGCAAAAGCAAAGCATTCTAGGGACCCAGTTATAATTTTTATAAAAGTATTTATGCTAAACTTAATATTTACAAGACCAAATAGAAAATACAAAAAGTAGAGGGATCAATTATTTATTTCACCCTCAAAGGCATGTTATCGGATGGAGGACGGAGTGCCACGGGAAAATCGGGTGGCTCTAGGGTGCTTCGTTTTGCTAAAGACCGGGCAACTAAAATTAGAATTGGAGATCGGGTTCGATCCGGTGGCTGGGAGGCTTGGTGGAAGAACGTGGAAGAAGCCTTTTGCACGGACCTACAATCGACCATAATTCCATGCTTCGGCCACCAAATTCCTCGCCGATAGTCTCAATTGCTTGTTGGGATTCATGCACGTCTACAAGATTCTTCAATGGGGTTCTGGACCCATCAATGGGAGCCGAGAACTTCAAGATGATGGATCTCCGGGTTGAGCAGTTGAATGGGTCTCTAGGTACTCCTGTGCTCCTGCACCTGCACAAAAAGAAAGGGGGATGCGAGAGGGTCATATTCATTCCTCTCCTGAAGCTGAAGATGCAAGGGGTGATTGGAATAGAGGAGAGCCAGTGAAGGTAATAGAATGAGCTTTGATTCCCACTCAACCCATGCAGGATCAAGGGGATAACAAGTGGAGTTGGTGTAAAAGGTGAATAGGATCGAAAGAGAGGTGAAATGGCATGTGGAAACAGTCGATTCACAATAAATTTGGGGTGGTGCCTAGTACTCTAGCATTTTTTATTCCTAAAATTAAGCTAAACTATTGACTGATTAATGAAACTAGCATCTAATCTATACTAAATAAAGTAGATGCAATAATAAAACAATTACCTAGATTCTCGGACCATGCTGGAATGCCAAGGATCAGGAAAATCACTGAAGTTGGCTCGACTGACATGTATCATCTCCTACACCACCTTATCCTCGTCAAGAAGGTCTGGAGCATTGTGATGTCATCACGGAGACTATATAGACGTGTCCTATTGGGGTTAAAGTAGCGAGAGGGGGATCAAAATTTAGAAGGAAAAAGGAGGGGGTACTTATAGAAGTGGTAAAGGGTAAAAAGGCAGAGAGGGTTATGTGGAGAAGATGAGTGGTTTTGGGGAGATACAGTTAGGGCGATGGAGACGGATGACAGGGTTGTCGATTGATGGAGACCTCGAGGGAGAAGGTGGCATGGAGAAGGAGTAAAAATGGGGGGAAGAAGGAGGGTCACGGGTTCTGACACAGATGGGGGTTGATGGTAGTACTTTTGACCCTCCCGTCTAACAAATGATACATTCTGGTTGGTCCACGTGGACAAACAAAAAAATTAGGGAGGTTTAAGTCCTTTATTAATTCAATTAAAATGAATAGCTGATTTTACTAATTTTAGGTTAAGGCATGAAATACATTTGTTATTTTATGTAGTTTTTTTAGGATGTTTTTTTTATTTTTACAAGTTAATTTATTAGAAGTTTGTATTTACATGTATATACATATGTGTATACAGTATTTTATTTTTATTTTGTATCATACATTTTATTTTTTTATATACATAATTGCTATACTTATAACTTATTTATACACATCTTTACATAATTTTATTGAATTTTTTTATTTTATTTATTTATAAAAATAAATAAGTATATGTACTGTATAAATATAATTTACCAATATATTAATACATTATTTATTTTCATGAATTTTTATGGTTTTATTCTATTTTTATTATTGAAATGTATTTTGAATAATATTTACTAATATAAAAAAATATAAGTTAAAAAGAATAGATATAATGAACATTATATACAAGTATATAGTACAATAGTGACCCAAAAAACCAACTTTTGCATCTCAACTCCAAATTGAATGAAACCACTTTCATTAATTAGAAAATTTAATTTTATGAACAATAAATGAGCTTGGTGAATTTTTATTATGTATAGAGGAGATACATGTTTGGGATGTTGTCTTAACATCTTTTTGTTCTTAGTGTCCTGAGTGCCTGTTTATTATTTTAATATAAAATAAATTTGTATTTTTCTGTTAATTTTTATGTATAATGTTCATGTTCAAAGATTATTTATTTGAAGTATAAAAATAAGAAAAAAATAGGTCCAAAATATGTTATTTTATGATTGAAGAATTAAGCTTTTACTGTATTTTCTGTCCAATTCTTCTGCCCCATTTCCCCTTGCTTTATTTCTTGTCGATCAAGTTATCATGATGATTGGGTCTTATGGTATAGGGTCACTAAGTGTGTGACACTTTATTCTTTTTCATTTCTTTCTTTTTTTTTATCTGATAATTAAATACTAATTTCTATACAATAATAAGTGTCTATTATTGAGTTTTATTTTATACAAATTAATACAATATACATTCATTTAGCTAGGGATTTAAGGCCAAAATGAAAGAATAAATGTGATGAAATGGAGGTTCGTCATCCCCCTATACTTGCCTTTGCTAGTCCCTAGCAAGCACATTCTAATAAGTGTAGAAAGTGAAAATAAATAAAAGAAAAATAAAGAACTTGGAGTAATTTTTGACGCTTCATATTTTCTTACTAAAATTATTGTTTGGAGCTCAGTTAAGACCTTTGGATTCTTGGTATGTTTGAAACCACATTAAGGTTAGGAAGTGTTACACAACAGTCCTTAGGTTCCGTAATCCTTTATATAGTTCAGTTCGCATTCTGGTCTAAACCATCCGTTCAGTCGCATACTCCCATATCCTTGAAATGACAAGTATCGTATCAATGAATTTGCTAGCTCTTCCCAGACAAGTCACTGAACTATTAAGTAGTATCCTCCTCTGGCAACACGCCCTGGGGGGGACAGATATTTCCTTATAAGGTTTGGTGCATGCTAGTTCACAACCGAAAAGGGAAAAGTTAAAAGATTGGGAAAAGAAGTGGAAATAAACCAGTGTAGTCTCATGTCCTTATGAAGCTCGGCTAGTGTAACTGAGTCTTCATCAAGAAGTAGACTTTTTATGGAAGCATATTTGTGGAATATTTAGTGTAGTCTTATTTTTTGATATTTTCTTTGTATATCATTGTTCTACATTCTTGTTTTGCCCCAAAAGATATAGAATCTTTTGGTCCGCCTACATTTTGGGGTCATGGAAAAAATTGTGTTAGCAGACCATTCCTCATCCAAGGCATTTATTCATCCAGTCTCCAGTCGTTAGATGTACTAGTTACTAGAATAAATGGGTTGAAATACTGATTTCGACAGTCCTCAAGAATAGTTCCGGAGCCACCCTTGACAAAGAGGCCCAGAATCGCCTCATTTAGACTCTAAGATCTTTTAACAATGCAACTAGGTTGAGCTAAGTGTTAAGTGTGAGGTTTCTAGTCAAGCCATTGTCTCAAGAGTCCTGCGGATGACATGAAGGGTTTTAGTTAAATATAATGAATCGACTCATGAACATAGTCTTATGGAATCTAAAGAATTAAGTCAAGGTGGCCTGAGCAGCTCAATTCCAGTCCTTAGTGGGCTCCTCTGAAATTATGAGGATTATGGTCTAGACCAAGCTTCAATATCCAAACTTTATTTCGGACTTGTTCAATTGTCTAAATCAGTCTGAAAAATGCAAATGCTATGTACAATGTAAGAAAATCTTTTTGTGCATCAAATTTCTGATTTTTAACCTTTTAACTTTTTTTTGAAAAAGTTTTACAAATTTTTATGCAAATTTTCTATAAAAATTTTGCAAATTTTTTTGGGTTTTGCAATTTTTGAAATTTTTGAGAATTTTTAATAAAGGTTAGTGAAAGAATTATTTGCATATATTTACAAGGGAGTGCATCAATATTTACAAGAATTGGGTGAAGGACTTACAAAGGGAATTTATACCAGTTAAGTTAGTTGTTATTTATAGATTTTACAAAATGATTATGTATATACAGAATTGAGTTAGGTTTATATTCATCTTAATTATGTACAAAGTTCTCAAAATAATTTCAAATGATTTAACAAACATTTTGAAAACTTTATTTCGAGAATATTTTTTATAAATAACTCTACAAATATTTACAAAATTTAAAAATCATTTTGCAAAGATTTTTCAAACAACATGTTTAGATTTTGTAGACTATTTTTACAATGATTTTCAAAATCTTTTGCAAATTAATATTCAAAAATTTTATTAAAAGGAATGGAACAGATTTTTGCAAATATTTACGAAAGTTGTTTACAAATGTTTGAAAATAATTTACAAAAGTTTTCCGAACGGTTTTCAAAAGATTTTTCAAGATATTTTTCAACCATTTTTAAAATTTGCAAAATATTTTTAAACTGATTTATTAATCATATTTACAAAGAATTTTCAAAATTTGTATACCTATTTGTAATGTATTCTTTATAATTGATTAATTGTATACCCTTACTCGTATAATATATTAGCCATATTATTGAGAAATACATAAGTATGGGTTATGGCTAAATTATATACTATGTATATATGACCTCCTATTAATAGCTTGAGGTATGTCCTCATAGAGACCAAAGAGAGAAAGGAAGAAATAGCTTGTGTGAGTATAGGCAATTCTATACTACAACGACTAGATAAAGAATGAGAAGTCGGTTATCCCCCCTATACATAGGATGAAATAATCCTTGGTATGGCAGTTTGTATACAAAATTAGAATGATAACATATCAGAATCTATGAAATGAATGGGGCTCAGTTTGCCTCCCCCATACTTAGGGTAAAATATCCCTATGTATAGATAAAGTATCAAAAATTGAGAGACAAGTGAGAAAAGGAATAATGAATAACTTGGATACACCCATCCCCTCTATACTTAGGATGAAGCATTCCTATGTAAAACACAAATGACAGGGATGAGTGTCATATGAAAGAATGAAAGAACTTAAAAATAGAAATGAAAAGAAGAAAAGAAGAAAACTAATCAAAGACATTTTTAGAGGCATTGTCTGGCTCCATTGATGCTGCAGCCTCGAAATCTTCTTCAGAAATTACTTTAATTGAATTGACAACATGTAAGAATGTGTCATGCTTTAAATACAGCTTATGCAATTGATCGTTGACGAAGAAAGATTGTGCATCATGTGACAATGCAGATATAAAATTACTTCCATTGTCACACACAGTTATGACTCTATAGGCCCATGTCCATTTACTTTTCAATTTCCCTATAAAAACCTTCAACCTCTCGTCGAGCAACCACACTTTATGTCCATGATCAAAGGTCTTTCTTATGATGTTCTTGTCATGTCAATGTTTGACCTTCTACTTGTACATTAAGTGGTTGTTGTAGGTGTAGTCTCAGAATTTCAGGGGCTTGTTCAGATCCAATTTTCTTCGCTAACCACCTTTATGTGAGTTGAGGGTATAGATATTGACTGCCCATAGAGATTTGTGAATGAGTTCCACAGGCAGATGGCAAGGCTTTCCTTAACAAGTTGGTGGGGTGACATGCCCAAGCGAAACTTGTAGGTGGTTCTATATGCCCAGAGAACTGAGTCTAGGAGTCGTGACTAGTTCTTTTGGTCCGATCTCACAAGCTTTTGAAGAATCATCTTGATTTTTTTATTTGGTAATTCAGTCAGGCAATTCGATTGAGGATGATATGGAGATGTGATTTGGTGATCAATGTTGTACTCCTTCGATAATTTCTTAACCTCTTTATTAATGGAGTGGCTACCACCTTCTGAAATAAGAATCTTCATTATCCTGATGTTGTATTTCAGAAATTTATAGACTATTCTGGTATATGTGGTTCAAGCAGGGATAACTTCCACCCATCGACTCACAAAGTCTATGACAAGTAGGATGTATTCATAGCCCTGACTGTTAGGAAACGTACCCATGAAATATTTACCCCATACATCGAACACATCAGATATCTGGATGAATTTAATGGGACATATAGTCTTTGACATAGAGGGGTTTTCCCATTTTATGACAATCAGTGCGGGCTTTGACATATTCATTAGCATCCTTGAAAAGTGTGGGTCACCAGAGGCCACACTACAGTATCTTTGTTGTCATTCAACTTCCAGAATGGTGTCCTCCATATTCGAGCTTATGATAATGCTAGAGGAAGCTTGTGTACTCCTCATGAGGAATACATCGACACCAAATATAGTTTGCTCCTTCCCTAAACAAGTATGTGTCTTCCAATTAGTAGAAATGGATATTAGAAAAAAACTTGTCCTTCTTGATTCTCTTCTAATCTTGTGGAACTCCCTCAGAGACAAGGTAGTTCTCAATATTGGCATACCAAGGGAATGGTGCAATGTTGAGGATTAATTCATCAAGAAAGGTCTCTGTGATCGGTCTACTCCTAGATGAGTATCTTGGCATTCAATTCCGAATAAGTGATCTGATACCACATTCTGAACTTTAGATTTATCTCTGATTTCCAAATCAAATTCCTAGAGGAGAAGGGTAAATCTGATTAAGCTTTATTTAACATACTTCTGCTATAAACATGTTATAGTAGAGTAATTAGTAAAAACAATAATCTTCGATCCAAGTAGGAAGTATCTAAACTTCTCTAAAGCAAAAATAACTGCCAGCAATTCTTTCTCTGTAATTGTATAATTTCTATGTGCTTCATCAAGTGTCTTGTTGGCATAGTAAATGGCATGGGGAAATTTATTTCTTCTTTGGCCTAAGACAGCCCCAACTGCTAAATCAGAAGCATCCATCATGATTTCGAATGGGAAAGATTAATCGAGTGGGTGTAGGACTGGAGCTTGAGTGACTAGATCCTTCAGCTGAAAATATGATTGGAGAACCTTTTGATCAACAATAAACTCAGTCTCCTTGTAGAGAAGCTTTGTGAGATGCCATGCAAGTCTGCTGAAGTCCTTGATGAAACTTCTGTAGAAACCAACATGCCCTATAAATGACCTCACATTCTTCACATTTCGAGGTAGATCTAACTCAGCAATGGCATCCACCTTTATCAGGTCGACTTCCATGCCTCACATGGTAATGATGTGACCCAAAACAATTCCTTTTGTGACCATGAAGTTGCTCTTTTCCCATGATAATACTAGATTAACATCACGACACTTCTATAGTATTTTTCCTAGGTGCATAAGACGAATCAAAACTGTAACCATAGATGGAGAAATCATCAACTTCGAGAAAACTCCGAACCATATCAGCAAAGACTACAAGCATGCACCTTTGGAATGTAGAAGGCATGCTGCACAATCCAAAGGGCATTCTTCGGAAAGCATAAGTACCGAATGGGCAAGTGCATGTTGTCTTCTCTTGATTTTCAGGGGTAATCGCCACCTGGTTGTACCCAGAATACACGTCTAAGAAGCAGAAGAATTCTTTCCCCACAAGTGATCAATGGATGCTAGAGGTAAATGGTCCTTCTTCATTGCTGCAAGGATGTAGCAGTAGTCACTACACATGAGCCACGATGTTGGTACTTGAGTAGAAATCTCCTCTCCTTGGTCATTCTTTGCCACAGTGAGCTCTGATTTCTTCGGAACGACATGTAGGGGGCTCATCCATTTGGAATCAGAGATGGGATACATAAAACCTGCTTAACACCACTTCGTGATTTCCTTCTTAAACACATCTCGAAGATTAGGGTTCAATCTTCTTTGGAATTCTCGAGATGGTTTGCAATCATCTTCTATTTAGATGTAGTGTGAACACAATGCCATTTATCCCTCATAGAATCGATACTTTCCAACCAAGTGCCTTGCAGTTTTTCTCTAGAACCTCGAGAAGTCGAGATTCTTGATCCAAGGTCAGCATGTTGCTGATGATGACCAGATACACATTTTCTTTGCCTGTAAGGAAAGCATATTTCAGACCTAACAAGAGTTATTTGAGTTCAGGTCATTGTTGAGTCTGCTTCGTGAATACTTTAGAAACTATGTCGGTGTCTGAATGATCTGTTGAATTCACCGAGGTGTTGTCCACATTTGTCACTTGGTTCTTATATAAATGTACCGAACATATCTGCAATGAATTTTTTATATTCAGTCTGGCATGAGTCTTCGTCAAACAAGCTACTCAGTGATTCTGACTCTGTATTTTCCTTCCAATTGACAAGCGAGCAAGGGTTGAATGTGCTTTTCATATCATTTTCTAAGGAGAGGATTTTCTATGTTAGAGTATCATTAAAAGATATTTTTTATAGGTGATCTAAACAATGTCACAGTTTTCAAGTGATGATGAATTGCATCATAAAATACAACTTTTCATTCATTGATCATGTCCATGGTGACCTTATCAGTGAGGAGCAGAATGTGATCTTTCCAAACCAATAGTTGACGACCGCTTCAGTAGTTCGAAGGAAGGGTCAGCCAAGGATAGTAGGAGTCTTGAGTAACGATGCAGGAAAGTCCATGCCTAGGATGACAAAATCCATAGGGAAGCGCATGTCCTGTACAATCATGATAACATCTTCTAATAAATCCCTAAGCCGCATGATTGACCAATCCGTAAACTACGAGATCATATGATTTGGCTTAAGAGGTCCAAACCTTAATTCTTCAAGTAATGGGGAAGGTGTCGGTTCTATAGAAGAGTTCCTAACAAGCAAAGTTCGCTGAAAAACTAAATCAAATATTTGTCATCAGATGAGAGGTGCTCCCTTCTCTTTGATTTTCTACAGGAGAACACTGATAGAATTCATAGTGGCCATGGTTAAAATGTGCTTTTCTCCTCGGCTACACTACTTTTTGCGACTCTGACGCTTCAAGGGGCATTCTTGTTTCAGTCCTTTCTTAACAGTTGGCATGTATTCCATGGCATTCATCAACGACCTTTTTAACACAAGATTTTCAATCAGACAATGCATTTTTCAAATTTCTAATTTTTTTGGTATTTTGTAGTGCTTCAGGAAAAGGAATATTCAAAGGAGAAAAATACATTGTTCTTAGTTACAAAATTATTTACAAATGGCTGGCCATAGGATGTCACCATGCAAAATAGGAAAAAAAGTTATCCACACGAGCTTCGGTTTTGTTAAATTGTGCTGGAAGTGTTGATGGTGCTAGGCCCTCCAAGGCTGGTGCAGCTTGGCTTTGGCACTTCTTTTCTTTTTGTAATTTTTTTGTTGATTTTTTTTGTAAATTTGTCTCTTGATGGTGGTGGTGTACTAGAGCTGGTACTTCTCCTCCATCATCTTCTTCCTCATCTAGCATTTCTACTAGATTGATTGATGTAGAAGATGACTCACTAGAAGATGCTTATTTTTCCCCTTTGTTGAGGTAAAAGGTTGCAATGTCATGTTGCTCTTAAGAGTCAGTGCATGAGGCAACATAAAATTTGAAATACCTGACTCTTCGGGACCATCTAAAATATCACAAACTACCTACTCTTTGCTCTTGAAATTGTTGGGGATGGCCTCGACCTACACTGGAATAGGCGTTTCAGTGCTCGTAAGGTCGCCGAGCTGCTGAATCATCTCTGCTAGGCCTTTGACAATTTGGGCCAAGCAGTCAAGAGCAGTGTTCACAGGAGCTATCTTGGATGTTTCAACGTGCTGACCATGTTTGGTGTGATATTGTAGAGGTTGAGAAAACTGAGAATTGTGGCGAGGAGGGTGTTGATACCAATGATATTGTGGAGGAGGGAGGTACTGGTTCTAATGAGCAGTCGCATATTGGTGATGCGATTGGTACTGAGTTATGCAGGTTACTAGTAGTTCTAATTTTATCTCAAGTTGTTCTAATATGGTGAAGACTATTGCTGTAGAGGTTGGTTGTTCTGGATAGAGATCCAACCATATGGTTAATGATATGTCTGGGCTTCTCGCTTCCCTGGTTTTGCCTCTGCTAGCCTCAGCACCTTCCCCGCCTAGTCTTGTCTTGACTCTCCTCATTCATCGCACAGTCTGATGGCATAGGATTGGCCATGCTGTTGTCCGCTTGGATAAGCAAATTACGCATCATTGTTCTATATGTTGTTCACCTCTTGGATTTGGTGTGGTGGTGGTAAGAATGGATATGCATAAGATGGGGTTTGGACTCTGGTTGATAGATGAAACTATTCAGATTGTTATTGTTGTGACTGGTCAGGTGTCTGCACATAATATACGTGTTGGACATGAGAATGACATGTACTTAGTTGATGCTTATGTGGTGAGGGTGGCTTTTTCGACTCACCAGGAGTTGTAGTTGTTAGACTCGCAGACTGGACATCGTAGATGGTGCTGACCAACAGCTCTGGCTGCTTAGAAATTTGATCTATCTTGTCTTGGTGCTGGGTTCTTTGTTCGATTACAGATAGTTTCTCAAGATCTTGTGATTGCTTATTTATTATATCAACTTCAGACAAGTGCTCCCTATGATACTCAGGTTGGATCTCTTATCCCTATATCCTTCACTGGATGTTGCCATGTTCACTAGCTTGTGGTGAATCTTCAGCTATCTTTGGTATGCACGGATGAGGACAAGGCATATCCTTCGAACATTTATTCAAATATTTACCATACAGCACCTTCATCCTTGTTGGAGTGAGATCCCTCACATGCAGCATTGACAAGCCTTTGACTTTCTAGAGTCCAACCTCCTAAGAAATGTTGGACAAAAGTGGTTCAAGGCATGTAATGGTGGGGGAAGTTCTCCAGCAAATCTCTGAATCTCTCCCTAGCTTCATGAATGGACTTGTGTGGTCCCTTGGAGAAGTTGATGATCCTAGATCACAAATGATTGAGAAGACCTAAAGGATAGTATTTCTAGAGGAACGTAGACTTAAGTTCCTCCTAGGTCATCACGACCTTCCCTAGATGATTATTCTTGTATAAAGCCTTGTCCTAAGAGGAATCCGGTCATCTAGACTACACCTAATCGGATGTTAGGGTGGTGACTGGTGCAACATATGTGAGAGAGCTGTTGGAGATGATATAGAGCTCTTCATTGATGTTTTCATGAAAGGTGTGAAGAAGATACAAAAATTGAGGCTTCAAATCAAAATGTCCATGGACTACATGGATCAATATCCATTCTGTTATCTAGCCAGAGCCAGGATTGTATGTCTCTTTGATAGAAGGCTAGTGAGCCTTTCTCTTTTGCTCATCTGTGGGCCCTCTCTTGTGTCCATCTCCTTGTTCATCATCATTTCCTCATCATCCTCTCATGATCTGTTAGCTACTGTTAGATAGACTGTATAGATGCAATCAACTATGCATTAATTGTGTTCTGATCCAGTTGTCCCTAATATGGTTGATTCAGTCCCTTGCCTCTTCCCTGAGGATCCATCTTTGATTATGACACAGAGGAATGTATCTAAAGGGGTTCGAGTGTTGGTTCTTGATCTACACCATAAAATGCATCCCGATCAGACTAGTGAACAGGTGCACCAGATTGAAAGGATGATCTAGAAGTAGGGTCAATTCCAGGTGCGTGTGAATGAAGCATTTGGTATGACCTAAAAACGATCTCCATCCACGAGAGGCGAATGGTGGGACAAGAGTGATCCTTATTTATTTTAATAGAGGAAAAAGCAGGAGAGTTTGGAGATCTGTTTGCAAGATCCGAACTGCGTTCTCAGGAATCACCTCGAATTATTGAAGATGTCAAGTTCACGGAATCGATGTGCGGGTCAGCGGGGTTCCCACTAAACCATCTATGAGATGACATCTTGGATAGAAGTGGAATGTATGAGGAATGGAATACTATGATTAACAATATATGAAATCAAAAGGAAAATAGTGGAAGGATCAAATGAGCACGACAAGGAGAAATGAAAACATATAAAATGAAAAAGGGCGCAAGTACACAGGATTGGATCTTTGACCTAAATTATAATTCAAACAAATATTAAACAAAATGGATTCATCATCTCACATAATGTGATGCTGTAAGATTTTGGATATATTTATATTATCGATTTTGTTGTTGTTTTCAAGCAAGTGTTGTAACAAGTCCTTAGTGGGCTAGCCTTATACGATAGGGAGTACTGCCAGAAAAGAATCTTGTACTTCCCACTTCCTTTGTAACTTGTAGCATACACTTCTTCAAGAGAGTCCCTGTTATTGGGTCCGGATCCACTACTTAGCTAAAGAATAGAGGAGGAAGCCAATAGGCAAAATCAATACTTCCCCCTAGTATGGTATTCGGATGTGAAACTATGAGATAAACATGCATGTAAAGGCATCTCCTAAGCTCAATAATTCAATTCAAGTCAAATGTTCTACACAAGGCGAGAACACCATCGTCGACAAGGCCCTACTCGCCCAAGTATGATAGAAGTGCCAATACTTCGTGAATCCAGCCAATAACAAGGCAGTATTAGGGGGGGTTTGGCTCTATTTTCCTATGGTCGTGCCTCACTCAGTCTGGAATATACCTAAGACAATGTGGGCTTTATGAACCCCAAAAAATGATTTCCATTATGAATTTTAATTTTGGTCAAATTTTATTAAACACTCCCATTGTTTAATTTTTTGGGTTTTCACTTTTTTGAGTGTTTTCAAAATAATCCGCCTAACGATTTATTTATTTTCATTAAATCCTAAATGAGCAAAAATAGATGGAGAGAGCAGAAAAGCTATACAAGTGGATACTAGGATGGAAATCTCACCCTAGTAACAAAATAATGCATGCTCAGTAAGAAAACTCATAGTGCTTCCCAACGCTCTCCATGTAGGATGTAAGGAAGAAAATTAAATTTACACTACATGCAAATGCAAGCAAATAAAATCATCCTAAGTATGAATTTCTATTATCGTAAAGCACAATTTTAATTTGATCTATGACCAAACGTAGAGACTATAGGTACATGCATATATTAGGTGTTTGCATCTGGATTAACCAATCAAGCAAGTCCTAAAATCTAAGGGCTTATTCACAAAAAAAACAAAGAAAATGAAGGTGGAAAACTGAATATGTAGAAAAAAATAAGAGGAAAAATAGGGTGAAATAAAAGTGATAATACGAAGAAAACGTAAAAAGACGATGAGGCCCCTAGGCAAAGTATAACCCAAGCAGTGGACCTCGGAGAGTGTCAATGTTCAAAATGTCCAGTGTACCTTTATTATTACGATTTAATAATGAAATAAATGTCTCTCTCTCACAAAAAATAAAGAAAAATCTACATTAAGTAGGTCGCACTTCACTCTCGCATTGTCTATCTTCTTTGCTCTCACCTACTGCTCGTAAAGAATGAGTCGGTCTCCACTAAGCTTGGTTGCCTAGACTTCCTAGAAAGTCTTCCTTGCATAGTGGCCCTCACAAAGAATTCAATGAAGAAATTGGTCAGACACATATAAATAATTATTTGTAAAAGAAATAAAAAATAAGAAAAATAAAATGGATAATATGTGCAAAAATCTTATCCTACGTTGCACCCTGGTAATGGTGCCATTTGATAGAAAGGTTTGGACATAGGTTCCTAATGCATGATCTTAGAGTGCCTGTGGTGTTTGATAAGTCGGATCCAGCAATCATTGTATCAACCACTCTCGCAGTACTCAGAACGTGCTCAACCACTCAAAGCAACAATCAACCCAGAATTTATGATGCAATGCAAATGTGTGAGATAAATTTTATTTTTATTTTAACTCTACAAAATATATGTATAATGAATAAGTGTAGAGATTCGAATCACAAAGAGCAATGTGGATAGGGTATAATTATTGTATATAAATAAAAATAAATAACATTTGTTTTTGTACTTTTTGGCTTTTTTAATTTTTTTGTGAGTTTTTTAATTATATTTAATTTTTATAGATTTTAATGTTTTATATTTTAAATTTTATTTTTTTTTCAATTTTATATTTTTCTGATTTTAATTTCCTTTTCTTTTTGAAGATATAATAACTATATATAATAAAATAGAATAATAGAATATATATAATAAATATATAGAAAATATAGAACATATAAATAAGAACAATCCTTTGTATTTTGTTTAAAATTGTAATATATATATTTGGTATTTGTAAATAATAATACCAGTTACAATAAGAAAATCAGTAATATATAGTATAAATAGTCTATATAGGGTCTTGTATTTATACATATAACTATATATACTCAAAAACTATAAAGTAAAATATTTTTGTGTTTTTACGATTTTTCTCTATTTTTGTGATTTTTCTTATAATTTTTTCTAATTTTTAGGTAATTTTACTTGATTTAAATATATAAAAATGGGAATAAGATAAATAATATAAATAAAAATAAGAAATAAAACAAATATAATTAAATGTTTATAGAAATTTTTCTGAATTTTATAAAGATTTTAGGGTTTTCAATTTTTAGTGTTTTCTTTTTATACTTTTTTCTGATTTTTGATATGGAGTTATATTATATAGTAATATATAATATATATTTTTTTGGGAATTTTTAAGATTGGTTTCGTACTTTTTTTGAATTTGTATACCTAGACAAGGAATAAATAGCTCCTATATGATTTTTAATGAGTGGAAAAATGCACCAAAATGTAAAATAAAAATATGGCATGAACAATCATAATATTAAGCATTTAGTACAGCTTATCCATGATTTTACAGGCACAAGAGCTATTTAAACAAAATAAAAATGCAATAAAATAAATAAAGAGATGGAAGGAGTATTTTGTAGTGAAAATAAAGTGGAAGGGGTCCTGTGCAAAACACCCTACAATTTTACACTTATTTACATATTTCCAAGACTAAATACAAATAAAGAACCCCCAAAGGGTTTTCTTGCAATTTTCCAACCTCACGTGGGCTGCCACATGAGGTGAACTTTCTCAAACCTAAATGTAAGATCAAAGTATTCAAGGGGGTTAGTTGCATTTTTTACAATTTTACTAAAATTAATAAGTATAAGAGAAAATTGAAAATACAAAAGGTGGAAGGGTTACTTATATATTTACCCCTCAAAGGCACGTTATCGGATGGAGGACGGAGCGTTAGGGGGAAGATTGGGCAGCTTTTGGGTGCTTCGTTTCACTATGGATCGAATGGATAAGATTATAACTGGAGATTGGGATTGATTCATTGGCTGGGAGGGTGGTGGAAGAATGAGGAATAAGTTCTTCTTCCTCGACCTTCGATCGATGAAACTCCTTGCTACGACCACCAAATTCCTCGTCGATAGTCCCAATCTGTTCCTCGGACTCGTGTGCATCTACAAGATGTCTCAATGGGGTCAGGGCTCCATCAATGGGAACCAGAGCTTCGTGCTCCTGGAGCACTGGGTTGAGCGATTGTATGGATCTCCAAGTACTCATATGCTCCTGCATCAACACAAAAAGAAAGGGGGATGAGTGATTAATCTCAGATTTATCACTATAAAAGTCATTAAATAAGCTCAAATTCCCAAATTTCATTTGCATTTCTTTATTTATATTGCATAATTAGCATTCATGCATGTATAATTAATAATTGCATTTTATCCTTCATTATTGCATAAAATAAGAAGCCAAAAATCCGAACCAAATTGACATGTAAAATATCCTAACTTCCCTTATTTTTAACTAATTCTTGCTAACATCAAATGACCTAAAATCACCTCCATGGTGTACATATCACTAACAAGAATAAATGAAAAATTAAAGAAAAATCACTAACATAAATCAGTGGACCAAAAACCCAAACCCTAGTTGCAGTATTCTTGGACTAAAACCTCGATATCTTCCTCATCCATTGTCCAATTTGATCCTACTCAATTTTGAACTAATACACTTTCAATTACCTTCAAAACAAGATAAAGTTCAAGAGAATCGGAGCTCATATGTGAAAGTTGGGTTTTGGGCCTCTTTTGGACATTTTCTATTTTAGCGGTTTTTGACCTAATATTTTATGTACATGATTAACTCATTTTATTTTATTTCTCTTTCATTTATTTTCTTTAAAAGAAGTTTTATTAAAATGCACAAAAATACAAATCCAAAATGGGCTAGAAATCAATGAAATTAACTGAGTCGAGTCTTCACTACCAGTCTGTACAAAAGTTGTAGTTTTCGTATTTTATTTTATTTCTTCATTTTTTATTAATAAAAATCCAAAAAATATATTGATGTTAAATATTTATCTTTGATTTTATCATATTTTTCGGATTTTTATATGGTTTAAAAATAACAAAAAAGTTATTAAACCCAAAAATCAAGGTATTCTATATACATGGAGTACCCCAAAAATAACACTTTATGCAAATGATCGATTGTGTTTTTTGTATCTTCATGAAAGTTGTAGATCTCATCGAGCAGCACCTGGGCCGTCCCATCTAGGCCGATCAGATGGTCGTCCGTTCTCATCCACCTGCGATTTGTCTCCTCTCACTTTGCCAATCGAGCGACCGTGCCGACGCCTCTTCCCAATCAATCGGACGGTCGCCTTCCTCTTATGGTCATGCACTACTTCTTGATTGATCCCTCCTCACCATTCTCCTTCTATAGTCGCTCCCTCATGCTGCCATCGCGTGTATCTCATTTTCCTATCTCATGCATCAACCTTCCATACCGTTCGCATCAATTGGCCAGCCATCTTCCATATTTGCACTACCATAAAATCAATTTCTGATCTTCCACGATCTTCAATCTTGTGCCACGCCATCTCCGATCTCCTGTGATCCCCATCCATCTCTAAGGAGGCTCCTCTTCTCT
Source organism: Ottelia alismoides (assembly GCA_037367405.1). NCBI lineage: Eukaryota > Viridiplantae > Streptophyta > Magnoliopsida > Alismatales > Hydrocharitaceae > Ottelia > Ottelia alismoides. The sequence continues at coordinate 261,487 of JAZKJV010002058.1, forward strand.
AATAAAAATGCAGCACCCCCCTCCGTTGATGCTCAGCTGATGACTACACATTAGATTGGGGAGTCGGGGTAATAGACTGACCTCCCCCTCAATCCAGCAAGATCCGACCTTCTCAAAATCATTGCATGTCTCCCCATAGTAGAGTTGCCTTGCTCCGGTGCACAGCGTCATCGACCCCCGGCTTCAACACTTCTCCGCCTCCACCGTTCAACTCTGACCACCTACAACTGTGATTCCAGACGCTCCATCGATGTCCATCACCACCACCCAGCTTCCACCTCCACGTAAGCCTTTGTGCCTTCCCAGCAATGCCTTCGTCATAGACAACGCGACTCGCCAACACCTTGAGCATCTTCATCAAGAGGAGCTCGCACCTTCATCAACCCCCCACTGCCTCCCTACGTAACTGCATTGCCTCCACATCAACATCGGCTCCGCCAAGGATCATCAACAAGCTTCTCCTTCTTCACCGACTCTTGCAACAAGAGCAGTTGATCCAGATCAGGCCAAAGAATCACACGAACCCTGCCTTCGATGCCTGAACCTGCCTCCTGCCACCATCCACAGTAGCCTCGCTCCTCCGCCGCTCTGCTAGGTTCAAGTTCCCACGTGGTCGCGTGCTTCTCACGTGTCGCATGGGAACATTTGTAGCCAATCCCCTGAAGGCTTCTGATATCCGAAAAACAACCCCAGCCTAGAGGTCACATGCATCACATGTGACTGATGAATATTAGTTAAATCAACTTTATTCTATCATTTTAGCCTTAAAAACCTAGTAAATGCGTGTAAATAGCGTTAATTAAGGCATTTTATCGTCCATGCATGATTGTGTAAATTGTATATAAAATACTGTTTTTAAAGCCAAAATTATAGAATAAATAAAAGAAAAGAAAAAGAACAAAATATTGCAAATATTTAATGGGCCGAAACCCCGAGACCTAGGCATCTCGATGACTACGACGACAAGGAATAAAGTAGGGGGAGATAAGGGCCAAAAATCCAATAAAAATCACTTTTATTTAATTCATTCTTTATTCACTTTGGGACCTATTTTTGGTTTCACATTTTATACCTCAAATAAAGAAACTTTGTATTTGAAAGTTGTAGAAAACTAAATATAAAAATTACAAAATTGATTTCACACAAAAATAATGTACAGATAAAAAGTTATGATCTGAATAAAATTCCAGAATCCCAATTTCCCTAACTTGTATCTCTTAAATAAAAACTCGATATGTATCAAAATCACCTTTAATTGTATATAATTTCCAATAAGCTATTTAATGATGGTGGTTGTGTATTTTTTCAGATCTACAAGTTGAAAGTTTGGTTGTGGACCCCTATTGTATACTTTACGTGATTAAAATATTCATTTTATTTATTAATCATTATATTGGTAATTTTATATTTTTATAATTTTGTAAATATTATTTATAAGATATGTGTATATTAAAACATGAATAAAATACTAAATAAAACATAAAAATAAAATACTTGTATAAAATACATAGGTATAAAATCAATAAGTATACCTATATAATTAACACTTCTATTTATTTAATTGTTTAAATACACCAGAAAAATAAAATAAAAATATATTTAAGTTTATACCAATAAGTTATAAATTTATAAAATAATTAACCAAAATAAATAAATTAAATATATGAAATAAAATAAAAAATAAAAATGTATAGATACATATACCTATATAACCCATAAATGGTGACTTGTAATTTTATACCTCAAAAAAAATAAAAATCATAATAAAATACTTCATAAAATAATAAATATTTTTTTATTTAATAACCTAAAATCAATTAAATCATTTATTATTTTTAAACTAATTTACAAATCTTTTTCAGGAGGATTTTCCTAGTTGGTCCACATGGACCAACCAGGTGGGTCGGACCGTTGACCGCAGGTCAACTGTCTGACCCCACCCCCTGTATGTGTTAGAACCTTGGTTGTTGTCCGTCTTTGCGGATTTATCGAGGTCGGCTCCTTCATCTTTTCATGATACTTCCTTCATGACTTTTCATGCTTGCATATCCATGATTCACGCCTAGGTCTTTTCTTGGGCATTGGAACATCAATGCACCTTCTTTGTCTCGATCTTCGGAGCGCCAGAGCCATCTATTCAAAATACCCCCAACCTTCCCTTTGATCTTTGAACCCTCTTTTGACCCTAATTTGAACCTTCCACCGAGCTCCGGACAGGAGGCCGTGACAGGGCATCCTCCAGCTCACGCACGGAGCTCAAGAGAGGGCCGAGGAGCGTCTCCACCACCCATCTCCAGCCTCGACCGTTGAGGTTCCTATATCAGGCATTTCTGCCTTCGAGATATGTTTTTCCTTTGCTTTTCTTGCACTTTTTAGAATCATTTAGGTCGTAAGATTAGATCTATACCTTCAATTTCGATTAACATCGCACCAATCGCATCGCCTCCACCTCATCGGGGTTACTCCGAAGAGCTTCAAATCTGCACCCATCTGCATCCATTCAACCCTTTTAACGGGATGAGGTAGTTTTCCCTCATCCCTAGTCGTGTCTTGTGCAGGTTGGAAGATATTGAAAGCCGTTGGAGGCGATTTTGGGACTCGCTTAATGTTCTTGAAGCTCGCAGGCTTGGCTGACCTCGTACGGGATCTCCGGTCACCGCCAGACCTTTTTGCGACCGCCAGCTGACATAAGCCACCTGCAGACGTCTCTATGGGCATTTTGGAGGAGCCATGCACGTCGGGGGGATCCATCATCATCGGTGGAAGTTCAGCTCCCCGTTGTTCTTGCTGCACCCCACCGCACCGTCGATCTCGCCCAGTTCTTGGAGGCGCTCCAACCACCGTCAGATTAACCCCAGCGTCAACCATCAGATCTTTATTGGCCATCTTATCCTGGCCGCAGGATCGCAAATCGTCATCACGTGCCAGGAGCCAGCTATGTGTTTAAGTGGGAGAAATCCCACCGTCCTATCGCTCCAAGGATTGGGTAAATTGCAGAGCCACCCAATCATCTTTTGTTATTTATTTAGTAGTACTGAATCTTTCCTTTGCATTTCTTTTATATTCTAAATTTTGCAAAAGAACCCATGTTGTACAATTATTTACACTTTTGCCTCTGGCCACGTCACCTCATGTGACGTGTGTACGTGAGGTGGTGATTTTACGGCCAGGCCATCGGGGATTTGTTTATTTGTCTTCAATCCTTAAACATTTATATTCAGATATAAAGTTTTTTTGTTTTATTGCATTCCAGCCCCCCAGGTTTTGTTAACTATCAACAGGTCTCTGCCAGGCTCGTACTTGTCACGTGCGTCTGTGGGGAATTTGTACGCATACCCTTGGGTTGTTGATGATTTATAATTAGTCCATAAACATTTTTAGTCAGCTATATTATTTGTGAAAAATTTGCATTTTGTCCCGCAGAGTTTTTGGTAATTACCAAGAGGCCCTCGTCAGGCACGTGCGACTCACGTGAGCATTGGCGTTTTTGTAGGGAAGGGACTCTGTATTGTGTATTTCTTATTGGCCCTGGAATTTCTTGAATGCATTTAATATTTCCGGAAAAATTACACTTTGTCCCTCACACTTTCATCTATTTACAAAAATACCCCTGTCAGAGTTGGAGTTCCTCTTTGTTGATTGCATTTATTTCATGCATCTATAAAACCCTAAAAATCCCAAAAAAATAACATAGCTTCCTGTTGTATTCTACTTCCACGCCATATTTTTATTTTGTATTTTTGCATCATTTTAATATTTATAAAAATTAAAAGCATGCTTTTTTATCTCTATTTGCATTAATAAATACATAAAAAATGTAAAAACTTCTTGAAAAATTCCAAAAAATATATATTTAGTTTATTTTTTATGTATTTTAACTTCTGACCAAAAATCATTAAAAAATATAAAAGAAAAATCAAATAATAGAAAAACACTAAAAATTTCTATAAAAATATTAAAAATTCCTAAATCCCTAAAAATATAATTTCTATTCCCTAATTTCCTTTTTTTATTATCTTCATTTTAAAATTAATTTGGAGAATTTTGCTACTGTTTATTGTTTTTATCTCCATTTTAATTTCGACTTTTTATTTTATTCATTATTTTCAGTATTTTTGAATTTGAAAATACCAAAAAAATATTAAAAATATAGAAAAATAACAAAAACATTATAAAAATATAAAAAACACAAAAATATTTCATTTCATGAATTTTGCTTATTTTTACTTATTTTTATTAATACATTACCTCTCTCTTCTTGTATTGTATATATACTTTAGTTTATAATTCAAAAGAAAAAAGAAACTATAAAAAATATATAAAATATGAAAAGAAAATATAAAATCAGAAAATTAAAAATCAAAATATTGAAATATAAAATTTAAAAAAATAATATAATATAATATATAAAATAAAACACACACAAAAAAACACATATAGGCAAATACATCATTTTCACACTTTTGTGCATTATTGCCCTGATCTACTTGTTTGCTCACTATGTTCGTCCTCTACACTACTTGGACTATACACATCCTTTGTAGAGTTATAATAAATTTTAACTCCGCATCGCTTTTCATTGTTTGATCTCTGTTGTGGGTTAATTGTTGTTTGAATTCCAGATTTCGTGGGGTCACCACAACGATTGTGTCTCCACCCTGTGTGAGACATATTTAGACCGCTCAATTTTTTGGTTGAACAAATAGCACCGTATCCGGGGAGCAACATCGCATAGATCGGTTTTCTTTGATTGATTGTGATTGTTTGTCTATTTTCATGCCTTATTTATTTTTATTATTTTTGATATATCTTGTTGAGATATCTAACCTATCTCTTTGTTGACTTTGTGTGAGGAACTGTGGATCGAGGGAGGCATTATACCCTAGGCGCCTATGCATCCATGTGAATTCGTCGTCAGCTTGCCGACCTAGCACTGAAGAGACTTAAAGAAATTTTGTAGATTTAGCTCCATTTATTTTATTGTATTTATTTTGTGTAATTTGAAGTGAGAGAGAGACTCTAATTTGTAATAATATAGGTACCCTGAACATTGGACATTCGGGCCCAATTTCCATGTGTTTGTATACGTGTGGGCTCACCGTGATTTTGTCAGTTTTTCTTCGCATTCTTTTTCATTTGTTTTCCAGTTTTTTTATTTATTTATTGTGATTGAGCCCTTGTTGTAGAATCTGCTTATCGATAGTATTAGGTCCAAACACATTAATCACCATTGCATGCACCTATAGAGAACGTTTGGACAGTCAAATTTTGAAAATCGTGCTTCACGCTAATAGCACCTTCTCATCCTAGGGCGATTTCATCGTTGCATTTGCATAGAGTTTAGGTTTCAATTCTGTTGAGAATCTTTGCATGTAGAGTGCTGGAGGCAAGGTGAGCGTTTACGCTTTAGCATTCATCATCGTTGGTCACTTACATTGCTTTTTCGCTCCTCTACCTCTGATTTTGACCACCTAGGTGCTTAAAGGAATTGACTCCTCATTAGGCTCGTGCATTTCTTATTAAAAATCCAAAAAAAGTTATAACAAATAAAATTGGGACTGCTAACATTACTCGACCCTAAAATCGATCAAAAAGAAAACATTGTCTTGGGGCGAGTAATCCCCTCACTGTCTTCGCTTTTACTTACTCGCGCACACACTAAGGATTAGTTCCCAAATGCCATTCAACTCCTAAGTGCTTGCGCAACATTTTGACTCTAAAATAGACAAGATAAAAAGTCTGCATTTACGATCTTCACCGAGTTGAATAGGTGAATTGGGGGTTTGTATTGTGTGAGTTTGTTTGTGTTTGCTTGTGTGTGTGTTCTATATCGTTTCTGCGCATTTGCGCCTTGTTCTTCACTTACTTGACTTGACATTCGTGCTCTCTCGAATCATTTTCCTTTTGTTTTCAAGATGGACCCCTGAAGCGTATTTTATCCGGACTTTGTGGATCCCTCATTCACTCAAGACGGTCCACCTCCCTTTTATCAGGAGGATCTTCCTCCTTTTTTCTGACTTTTGTACATATCCTCCTCAACCACAGTATCAGGACTCAGATTTCTACCCACACCTACCTCCACCTCCGCATTTTACGCTTTCACATCCACCCGAGACCGATCAATTGGAGTCACCTTTCATGGAGTCCACCCATGAGCACTTGACCCAGATGATGGATCAGATGAGACAGAGGATTGACCACCTCACTAGTACAAATAAGAGCGACCATGATATTCCACCATTTGATGATATGGGTTCATTTGAGGATTTCCATGAGAGCTTGCAATCGCGCAAAATACAAAAAAATGAGAAAAAAAATAAAAATACAAAAAGAATTCGGGAGACACTTGGTTGATTCAGATTGTGAGGAGAGGTACCACCTGCCAGATCATTCACCTACACATTCATTCACACATTGTCCCACCTTTGACCCAGAGGATGCCGCTGTACAGACTGCTCTTGGCATTCCTCGTGTATATTATGATTCCAACCTTCTCCCTTTTATGGAGGAGGTCCAAAAATTCAAAAAATATTGACTGAACCGAAGTGGTGGCCACCATTCATGAAATCATCAGTGCCCCACTTCAGCAGTCCATGATCGATTTATCTGCTCTTCTTCCCAAGAAGAGAAAGCGGAGGAGTAGTTATGAGCATCATATATTGACCATGGCCACTGCCCATGCCATCACATACCGTCCCAATCCTAGGAAAAATAACACTGCCACAACTTTCATTAGTTGCACCATCTCTGACCATACCTGTGATCACTCTTTCCTGGACGGTGGTGTTTCGATTATCATATTACCCTTCTCGTTGGTACAATCTCCTCACTTAGGGCCTCTCATGAAAACTAGGATGATCGTTCAGTTTGATGATGGATCTATCAAGAGGCCAAAGTGTATCCTTGAAAACACTGTCATTTTGATTCAAGGCACGAGCTACCATGTAGATTTTGTCGTTTTTCCCATGGAGACCTCCACAGGGGAGCACTCTTCAATCATCCTGGGACGACCATTCCTCGCCTCTGCGAGGGTCGTTATTGATTATGGATCTGGAGAGATTCGCTTCTATCCTGTTGATGAGAGTAAAGTGTTGATCATCGCACCCACAGTTGACTAGAGACCTGCACCTGATATGACTACACCTATTCTTGCTGACCCTGAGGCCTATGACCTTTATGAGTCTATCAGAGAGACTTTCTTTATGATCGATGATGAGACCCGAGAATTCCTCTCCAAGGAGGAAGACTAGAAAAGCGTAGACCATGGCGTTTCTTCTTCCTTTGATTGGCGATGTGTTGATGACATCCACGTCATTTACATGATCGATGCCATTGAGCAAAGGACAAATATTGATGAGACAAAGGCCAAATTTGATCATGTTGCATTTATTCAAGAATTTGGGCCTTTTGATGAGAAAGATGATCTGGTTGAGATTGTAGAGAATGAACATAGCTCGACTACTTCCACCGATGAGTTCGTTCCTTTTGGTTTTGACTTGGATGACACCTCGCAGGACGACACTGGTTACACTACTTCCGATGATGATGAATTCGTCCCATTCCACTTCGATATCAGTGAGACACCCAAGGTCGGACCTAGCCGTATTTCTTCCACTCACACGTTTGTGCCTCTTCACTCTAGGACCATTGAGGATATCCACCCTGTCGACCCTGATCGGCTTCCGTCCACTGTGGACCCTGATGTCGACCTGCACCGTACCAGATCTATTCCTCAGCGGTCCCGCAAGAAGGTTCTCTTTCTGACTTCTTGATCTTTGTACATCTATCCTGTTGTATATTCATTTATTTCCCTCTGTCTATCTCTCGTATTACTCATCCACCCATTCTCGTGTTTGCCTTTCTTAGGACGTACTTTGTCCTAAGTATAAGGGGGTCGATGAGCCGAGTGCTCATTCTTCGTTCTGTTTTATCACTCATGTTGTCTCCTATACTTAGGTTTTCTTTTACCCTAAGTATGGGGGAGTGATGTGTATATCCTCTGATCTTTCTTCCATCTTCTGATCCCTTTTCTTCTTTTCTTATTTTCCTTTTCTATCTTCTTTATCTACCGAAAAGGTGTCGCCCCTTGTTGTCAGACTTCTATACTTAAGATGTACTTTATCCTAAGTATAGGGGATGCGCACCCCGATTTCATTCATTTTTTGATCCTCTCCATTGTCTCCTCTTCTTGTCTATACTTAGGGATATATTACCCTAAGTATAAGGGGAGACAGTCTGAGTACGATCTATTCATTCCCACCCTTGACCCTCCCTGCTTTGTGTCCAACCTGCTATACTTAAGATTATTTGATCCTAAGTATAGGGGGGTCGATCAACATCTCATTCATTCGTTCATTTCATTCGTTCTTTATTCTTTAGACTTTTCTATACTCAGTACGAGATATGTCTTCTCTTTTCTCTCTGATCTATGAGGACATAGCTCAAGCTAAGTATAGGGGGGTCATATATACTCTGTATATACTTTAGCAATAACTCGTACTTTTGTATTTTCTTAATAAATAAGGCTAAAAATTCTATAAATTCATTAAAATCACTTAATAAAAAAAGATATTTTATTCCTCAAATTCTTTTTGTATTTATTGATTAATAAATCAGGAGAAATTATTTTTTGCAAAATGTTTGAAGAATAGTTTGAAAATCTCTTTGAAAATATTTTGAAAACTATTTGGAAAATGTTTTGTTCAATATTTTCAACCTTTGTAAAATATTTTGTTTGTAAAATTTATTTTCTTTTTGTGAAATAAAAATGATTGAAAAACTATTTGCAAATGGTTTGAAAATGGTTGCAAAAATATTTTGAAAAATCTATATATACTGTTTGAAAAACCTTTGCAAAATGATTTTCAAATGTATAAATGTTTGTAAAAATATATTCAAAAATTGTCTTGGACTATAGTTTCCAAAATTATTTGTAAAATCTTTTTCAAATAAGTTTGAGGAATATATACATAACACCAAAATCCATTATTATATATACCTATAAAATTGACCACTTATCTTTGTAAATTCTTAAAATCTACCTCTTATAAATATAAGATGCATCCCTGTGTAAATATGTGTACCTAATTTTTATCTAAAATCATTGCTTCCAAAATCACAAGAACATTTGCAAAATTAAAATACCAAAAATATTTGAAAAATCCTTTTGAAAATACAAAAAATGCATATGCATCATCTTTTCAAAAATCCATACAAATTTCAAAATCTTTGAAAATTGCATCACAAAAATATTTTCTGCATTCCGCATAGCATTTGCATAGCATTAGTATTTTTGGGATTGAGTTTGATTGTTGAACAAGTCTAAGTAAAATCCGGAGATTGGAGCTTGGTTGGACCTTAAAATCTACCTAATAACATGAACCTTATAGGAATTTGAATTGAGGTACTTCAGGTCTAGTCGACTTAATTCTTTAAAGAACACAAGACTTGGTTCAATGGATTCTTGACTGCCTAAGTAGAGTACTTCGTAGCACACACACGACTCTTGTTGATAATGACCTAACTTGGACACCTGCACCTTTGACATGGCTCGACTCAGTTGGAATGATGAGGGGGTTGATTTGCCGGTATGAAACACATACAAGTGGAAGCATTTGTCCTCCTCTAGGGAGAGAAATGCACCCCAACCCGTTCTGTGATGAGGAATTCTAGAGACATGAGAGTGTGGATTGCAATAAAGCTTCAAAAGAGGGATAGTCTATAGGTTCAAGAGGAAAAACTCATTATGTATATGCTGATGTATATAGTATTTCAAAAAAGAAAAAGAAAAAAAACTCCAAAAAAATGGGCAGGCCTGTACAAAAATAAAATGTCTGTCGGAGTGTACATATATTTTATAGAAAGTAAGCAAGCTTGAGTTCCAAAGTCAAATCATGTGAGCCTGCAGCTGGATGACTTGACTACACTAGTCTTGCATCCTAGGATAGGTAGCTACATTTGCTACCGTCCATTCTTCTCTTCACTCCCTTCTCTTGAGTCGATTGCCACTTGAACTTAGAAGGGAATACCCTGCTCCTCGAGGAAGGAGTTATTGGATTGGGGAATCATTGGGTTGTCATGCTGGAGAAGTCAGTCTCTTTGTCATTTTAGTTGGGGAAAGCCACCATCACTTACACTGTATGAGTCAGATTCATAGTCGTAAGGGTTTGAGTATGAGTTGAAATATTTTTTGCCTTACTATTAAGGAGACATGAGCATAGTTTTGGGATTCTCAAAGTTTGTTGGATTTCAAATCCGATTCCCATTAAGGTTCCTCCCGCACTAAAATTCCAAAGGCCTGACTTAAGCTCCAAACTTTGATTTTGTGAAGACAAGTTTGATAATTAAATTCAACCCATCTTTCTTCTTTTTCTTTTCTTTATTTTTCTTTTCCTACTCTTATTGCATAAGTGTTTGCTAGGGACTAGCAAAGGCAAGTATAGGGGGATGATGAATCACCATTTCATCATCTTTATTCTATCATTTTGGCCTTAAAAGCCCTAGTAAATGTGTGTAAATAGTGTTAATTTATGCATTTTATCATCCATGCATTATTGTGTAAATTGTGTATAAAATATTAATTTTAAAGCTAAAATTATAGAATAAAGAAAAGAAAAGGAATAAAATATTGTAAATATTTTATAACCCAAAGCCCCGAGACCTAGGCATCTCGATGACTAGGTCGACAAGGAATAAAGTAGAGGGGATAAGGGCCAAAAATCCAATAGAAATCCCTTTTATTTAATTCATTCTTTATTCATTTTGGGACCTATTTTTGGTTCCACTATTTATACAAAAATAAAGAAATTTTGTACTTTAAAGTTGTAAATATTTAAATATAGAAAATTACAAAATTGATTTTACACGAAAATAATGTACAGATAAAAAGTTATGATCTGAATAAAATTCCAGAATCCCAACTTCCCAGACGTGTATCTCTCAAATAAAAACTTGAAATTATCAATATCACCTTTAATTGTATATAATTTTCAATAAGCTATTTAATGAAGATGGTTGCATATTTTTCGGAGCTACGGTTTGAAAGTTAAGTTTTGGACCCCTATTGTATACTTTACATGATTAAAATATTCATTTTATTTATTATTCATTATCTTTATAATTTTATATTTTTATAATTTTGTAAATATTATTTATAAGATATGTTTATAATAAAACATGAATAAAATAATAAATAAAATATAAAAATAAAATACTTTTATAAAATACATAGGTATAATACCAATAAGTATACATATATAATTAACACTTCTTTTTATTTAATTGTATAAAATACATCAAAAAAATAAAATAAAAATATATTTATGTTTATAAAAATAAGCTATAAATTTATAAAATAATAAACAAAAATAAAAAAATAAATATATAAAATAAAAATAAAATATTCAAATATATAGATACATATACCTATATAACCCATAAAAGCTAACTCGTAATTTTATACCTTGAAAAAATAAATAAAAATCATAATAAAATACTTCATAAAAAAATTTATACTTTTTATTTAATAATCTAAAATTACAAATCCTTTTCAGGAGGATTTTCCTGGTTGGTCCACGTGGACCAACAAGGTGGGTCGGACCGTTGACCGCAGGTCAACTGTCGGTCCCCGCCCCCTGTATGTGATAGAACCTTGGTTTTTGTCCGTCTTTGCAGATTTATCGAGGTCGGCTCCTTCATCTTTTCATGATACTTCCATCATGACTTTTCATGCCTGCATATCCATGATTCACGCCTAGGTCTTTTCTTGGGCATTGGATCATCGATGCACCTTCTTTGTCTCGATCTTCGGAGCATCACAGCCATCTATTCAAAATATCCCCCAACCTTCCCTTTGATCTTTGAACCCTCTTTTGACCCTAATTTGAGCCTTCCACCGAGCTCCGGATAGGAGGCCATGACAGGGCATCCTCCAGCTCGCGCACGAAGCTCAGGCGAGGGCCGAGGAACGGCTCCACCACCCATCTCCGGCCCCGGCCATTGAGGTTCCTATCTCATGCGTTTCTGCCTTTGAGATCTGATTTTCCTTTGCTTTTCTTGCACTTTTTAGATTTATTTAGGTCGTTAGATTAGATCTGTACCTTCTATTTCGACTAACACCCCACCAATCGCATTGCCTCCACCTCGTCGGGGTTACTCTGACGAGCTTCGAATCCGCACCCATCCGCGTCCATTCAACCCTTCTAACGCGACGAGGTAGTTTGCCCTCGTCCCCAGTCACGTCATGTGCAGGTTGGAAGATATAGAAAGCCGCTGGAGGCGATTTTGGGACTCGCCTGAGGTTCCTCAAGCACGTAGGCTTTGCTGACCTCGTGTGGGATCTCTGGTCACCGCCGGACCTTTTTGAGACCGCCAGCTAATAGAAGCCACCTGCAGGCATATCTCTAGGCATTTTGGTAGAGACGTGCACATCAGGGGGATCCGTCATTGCTGGTAGAAGTCCAGCTCCCCACTGTTCTTCCCATGTTCTTGCTGCACCCCTCCGCACCGTCGATCTAGCCCAGTTCTTGGAGGCGCTCCAGCCACCATCAGAATAGCCCCAACATCTACCGTCGGATCTGTCTTGGCCATATGATCCCGGTCGCAGGATCGCGAACCGTTATCACGCGCTAGGAGCCTGCCACGTGTTTAAGTGGGAGAAATCCCACTATCCGATCGCGCCTAGGATTGGGTAAATTGCAGAACCGTCCTATCATTTTTGTTATTTATTTAGTAGTATTGAATCTTTCGTTTACAGTTCTTTTATTTTGTAAATTTTACAAAAGAACCCCTATCATTCAGTTATTTGCACTTTTGCCCCTGGCCACGTCACCTCACCTGACTTGTGCACGTGAGGTGGCGATTTTACAGCCAGGCCCTCAGGGATTTATTTATTTGTCTTCAGTCCTTAAACATTTATATTCAGATATAAAGTTTTTGGTTTTATTGCAATCCAGCCCCCCATGTTTTGTAAATTATCAACAGGTCCCTGCCATGCACGTGCTTGCCACTTGCATCTGTGGGGAATTTACACGCATACCTCTGGGTTGTTGGTGATTTATAATTAGTCCATAAACATTTTTATTCAGTTATATTGTTTGTGGAAAATTTGCATTTTGTCCTCTAGAGTTTTTGGTAATTATCAGTAGGTCCTCGCCTGGCACGAGCGAGTCACGTGAGCATTGGCGTTTTTATAGGGAAGGGCCTCTGTGTTATGTATTTCTTATTGACCCTAGAATTTCTTATATGTGCTTAATATTTCTAGAAAAATTACACTTTGGCCCTCGCACTTTCATCTATTTACAAAAATACCCCTGCTATAGTTGGAGTTTCTCTTTGTTGATTGCATTCGTTTCATGCATCTATAAAACACTAAAAAATCCCAAAAAAATCATAGCTTCCTGTTGCATTCTACTTCCACATCATATTTTTATTTTCATTTTTGCATCATTTTAATATTTTTTAAAATTCAAAAACATGCATTTTAATCTCTGTTTGCATTAAAAAATACATAAAAATATATAAGCATCTTGAAAAATTCCAAAAAAATTGTATTTTGTTTATTTTTGTGTGTTTTAACTTCATACCAAAAATTATTAAAAAAATATAAAAGAAAAGTCAAAAAAAATAGAAAAACATTAATCTATCTCTATAAAAATATTAAAAATTCCTAAAAAACCCTAAAAATACAATTTCTATTTCCTAATTTTCTCTATTTTATTATATTCATTTAAAATTTTTTTGGAGAATTTTTGCTACTGTTTACTATTTTTTATCTCCATTTAAAATTTATCTTTTTTATTCATTGTTTTCAGTATTTTTTACTTTAAAAATACTAAAAATAGTAAAAATATAGAAAAATCATAAAACATTACAAAAATTTAAAAAGCAAAAAAACATTTTATATCCTAAATTTTTCCTTTTTTTACTTATTTTTATAAATACATTATCTCTCTCTTCTTATATTTTATATATACTTTTTTTTATAACTCAAAAGAAAAAAGAAACTATAAAAAATATAAAATAAAAAAAGAAAATATAAAATAAGAAAATTAAAAATCAAAATATATAAATATAAAATTTGAAAATAAAATAAAATATATATAAAGTCAAAACCCCACAAAAAAGCACATATAGGCGAATACATCACTTTCACACTTTTGTGCATTATTGCCCTGATCTACCTATCTGCTCTATGTGTTCAACCTCTACACTACTTGCACTATTCACATCTTTTGTAGAGTTATAATAAATTTTAACTCTGCATCGCTTTTCATTATTTGATCTCTGTTGTGGGTTAATTGTTGTCTGAAGTTCGGATTTTGCGTGGTCGATTCGATGACTGTGTTTCCGCCTTGTGTGGAACACAAGACTACCCAATTTTTGGCTTCAACAGTGACCTACTTAAAAAATTGTGAAGGCCCCCCTCCTGTCTGCCCATTCACATCGAGGTCGAAGCACCCTAAGGGCATGTATTATGCACGTTCCCCTTCGAAAATTTGCAGAAAGCCCCCTTGGGATCTTGGTAATCACACTCTAGCCATCCTACTGCATTTCCCGCTTTATTTATTTATTGAAATTTTGCATTGAGACACATGTGTTTTCCCTTGTATTAGACCTCTACATGACATTATTTTTATCATTCAAAAATAACATAATGTTTTACAATTATTTTCTACAATATGGCGTGAATGTGATATTTTTACTCTCTATAGATAATTAAGATTTAATATTCTTGTGATAAATTGCATATTTTACCCAATCTGTGCTTGAAAATTTGTAGTTAACTCACCACTGCCTGAACAATTGCCAATCACATATTAGAGTATTACGTGTATTTTACATCATGCCCAAAAACAGTTGCATTTGCACGCATGGTTTGCCATATAAAAATCATTTTATGGATTTCAATCTTTAATTTTTAATAGGTATTAAATCCTATATTTTTAAGGTCTAGGATTTTTCTGAGATCAATCACCTAGTAATAGATCTTAGATAATTTTATCCCTTGAAAATAAATAGTTGCAATATTTATTCTAATTAATTATTGTAATTCACTATGTTTGCATTCATAAATTCATACAATATTTATCTTGCATTCAAAAATTCCAAAAACATTATAATGCATTCATTTCATCATAATTAATATCTCGACCAAATTTTGTAATTTTTGGATATTGTTGATTGAAATTGCATTTTAGTCCTTAAAATTAGCCACATTTACATTTTGCATTCCAAAATTGCATTAAAAATACCAAAAAATATCGCCTCGAAAACCATGCACAAACTTTGATAGACAAAATTCTAGGTTGTTCTTTTTCCTCTTTGAGTTCGACCTTGGGACTTTCCCAAGTAAAATAAACATAAAAACACTCCAAATAAAAATGAATAAAATTATTGTGGTTATGTCATATCGATTCTGAATTCCCTACTACAACGAAATGATAATTCAGAGAAATTAAAGTAGTGTTATCGTCGCTCGTCAGATGGCATCGTTGTTGGGGAGGCAAACAACTTAGATTTTGTCTAAAAAATTTACTGTTCAGTTTTCTTTATTTGGGTAGTCTGACCCCCTAATATTCATTACAAAATTTCCATCTTTTCTGCATTTATTTTTATTTTTTTTCAGCATTTATTCTCTTATTTTGTTTTTGATTACTTTCTGTTCTCTAATACACTGTCTCTACTATTTTTCTTGTGAGGTACCCGATGTAGTGGAGTAGTTTCTCACAAAACCGACGCTTCTTAACCGACGCCCGAAAAACCGCAAATAAACTTTAGATCAAGTCGAGTCGTGAGAGAGCATAGAGTCTATGATTTATTTTCTATAATTTTAAATTTTTTAGATAATTGCTCATTCTAGGGTGTTCATTTGGTCTCTCGCATGTGTAAACAAGACCTCAA
The DNA here is from genome assembly GCA_037367405.1 of Ottelia alismoides. NCBI lineage: Eukaryota > Viridiplantae > Streptophyta > Magnoliopsida > Alismatales > Hydrocharitaceae > Ottelia > Ottelia alismoides. The sequence continues at coordinate 277,387 of JAZKJV010002058.1, forward strand.
ACATTTTCTGTGGTGTGTCGTGGCCTATTTCACTCTTTGGTGAGGGTGGGCCCGACTTGAGTGATTCATAGGTTAGAACTACATATATGGCTATTAGAGCTTCTAGAAATTTTTTTAGTGTGCTCGTAGAACCTAGGACCACACTTCACATTAATTGAGATGCACATTAGATCGCTCAACTTAGTCAAATTCAAATCAATTCTTCCCGACTAATAGAGCTTTCTACTAGGTGTGGTTTTTGTCAGCTTGTATTCGTTTAGAATAATCTTTCAATTCTTGTATTGCAACCCACATGGAGATTGCAAGGAATCATTGTAAATCTTCTATCATAGTATACATCATCATTTTACATGCATCTGCTTTTTTCAAAATTTCCCCCTCCTGTTTTATCACATAATTTAAAAGGAAATTGGGACTGGACGCTAGACGTGTATTTGTGCTCATCTAATTTTTAAAGTGATCGCCTCAATAAAATTGGGGCTGCTAAACAAGGTCGATTTTTAATAACTCATAAAATAAAGAATTTTTGCAGGAGAGCAACCCCGACCTTGGATTCATTTACCTGTTGAGTGGGCGAGAGATGACACTTAAGGCTAGAGCCCAACTCCGGAATCTTCATTTAGACTATTGATTCTATGAAAATGATTAGCTACTTCTCAGTGAGGATCTACGGGTAGCTTGTAAACAGTCCGGATTTCCTAAGAAAAGTGGATGGTTTAAAGGACATTGTGTATGGATCCATCCTTAAGTAACGGGTAGCTATTTTACGGTTCGTACTTACATCCATACAGAATGAAAGTAGGTGCAACTAGTCATAAGAATTCGAGCTAGTCTTTAAGAAAATTTCCAGCACCTAACAACTCGTTAATTATTTTCCAAGATTGATTTATCACCAACATAAATTGAAAATATAATTGCCGAACTCTTGCGGCTTCATTGTGTGAGTTGGTGAAACTGGGGTTTGTATTGTGTTTGCATTGGTGTGCGCGAAATGAGTTAGAAGTTAAAAAATCGCACACTTGTGCCGTCACTCTCCTTGATAATTTTTTTTGAGTATCCCGTGCACTTACACCGAGATCAACCATAATGATTCATCATCAACCTCATTTGATAAAGTCTGGACAATGGTCCAAGTACCCAACCGATCTTTATTATGAAAATGAATTTGTCTCTGTTTGACCCAAATCATCTAAACCCTCGTCTGTCATGAATCGTCCAACTTTCGCAGGATACTTGGACAGGAAGAATCCAGACCAATCTTGGAATTCCAAGCCATTTTACTCGAGTATCTGATCATAGTCACCACAACATCATATTTTTCACCTCCACCACTTTTGACCGCACATGATCAACTATCATCCTGGACTGAACCATCTTATTCCCGATTTCTCGCCGAAACTCGTGAACTATTTAAAGATCAAATCACTTTTGAGACTCATGACTGGTGGAGAAACCAAACCCAACCGCCATAATTCTTTCTTCACAATCTTGTTGGGACAGGTTCACAACTCACACAAATACATCCGGACTAGACCTTAGGGAATAACATGAATACCCGATCAAACCACAAGGAGAGGTCCACAACTAATGATCATCAGTGTTGGATTAATCGTGACGATCACATCCACATCGACAACCCCAAATACCACTCCTTTGATTATGCTACACATACAGAGGACTAGACTGATTATATCGACACATATGAACCATGTATGACTCCATTGTTTGGGGATACGATCAATCATGACCATGGAAGTAGACTCTACTCAAACCAGCATTGCATGTCTGAGTCACGGCATGCTGAGTATGAGACCTACAGATTCTCGCAAAATCCTTCCACTGAGCAGACTCCTTCCATAATTTTTGAGAGAAATTTTCAGAAAATAACAATCATATAATAGATATTCTAAGAGAATCTCCTCTCAAATCATACAGGATAATTGAAGATGAAATAAATGGATCTCAAATTCAATAACGAGAACACACACCAACTGCTCCCATGATTGATCATGAAACATTTTTGGAGGATGATATTTTGAGGATAAATAAGAGGTATGAATTAATGGATGATAAATTTAGAATGTTCGCCGATCGATTTCATGGAGGATTAATGGAGGATTAATTTCATTCTATGGTAGCTCGGATATAAAAATGATTGATGAAAAGATTGGATCTCCTGTTGAAAGCCATGAGGATATTCAGAAACCCATATACTATGTTCACCCTAGGGATGACTCTGACAGCGACACTTCTGCATATTACTCCCCTAGGGATGACTTTGAATCTGACTCGATCTAAGCTCCTCCTCATATGGGGAACACAACCCATCTACACACCACATAGAAAATACCAAAGAAATAAAATATTAAAAAACACTCTAAAAATCAAAAAACTAGAAAATTTCATAAAAATTAAAAGTGAGGAAGATCTGAAGAGTTTGGATCCTGCTTTACAGGAAGCACTGGAGAAAAGATTGATTTTTGAACTTCCCTTGATACTGGATATTGAACACTTTCCTGACCATAAAGGACTTGTAATGAGCAAATTAATGATGAAAACATCAGGCAGGATAAGAACAATGACTAAAAGATAAATCTTGTCAATGGCCTCCTCTTTGGTATTGAGGAGAAAAATCAACATCCGCATTGTGAAGCGGTTGCCCAGATTTGACTGTGGAATCAGAGACACATATTTACCCATGATCGAATCGATGATGACTCACCAATAAAAATCCTCCCGACTTCTGTATTTGACAAGCTCAAACTCAGGCCCATCAGGAAGATAAGAGAGATCGTTCAACTAGTTGATTGATCTATAAAGCAGTCGAGAGGAACAATTTCAGTCATCGTTACATTCCAAGGTGCCCCGCTCAAAATGGACTTCACGATCATTGGTATTGAGCATCAAGGAGAATTCACCAGATCTCTGATCATTCTTGGAAAGCCATTCTTGACATTGGCTAAAGCAAATTAGTGCGAGACTCGGGAAATCAATTTTACAACAGTGGGAGCACTTCGATCTCACTCAGTATTTAAGGAAATGCAATATCCTAAGGCGACCCACGAAGCCGTCAACAACTGTAACCATCAAGCAGTATATGAGACCTACCACGTTGCTACACCTGAGATAACGGTTGTTGAGAAGACTATTGGTGTAAAGACTCCCCACTGTTCCGTTTCCCATTTCTCTCACCATGGGAAATGACTTCTCATATGATACTGAGATATATGCATGGGTGCATCTTGAGTCGGCTGAAATCTCCTCTGACCACTTTGATCAAATCAACCTGACACAAGAATGCACCAACAACAAGTCAATTGAGAACGAATATGCGGGACGTGCACTAACCATTAGTTCAGAGGCTTGCCCCCATTGTTCCATTTCCCACTGCTCTCACCATAGGTTAAGGTTTCTATTGTGATCTTGAGACATATGCATGGGCGCATCCTGAGTCGGCCGAAATCTTCTCTAACCACCTTGAACAATTCAATCCAACTCGAGAATGCACCAACATTAAGACAACACAAAACAAAATGGCTGCTCCTTCATCTAAAAAGAAAGTCACCTTTGACATGCTGAAAATGAAATCGTCTGATGATACCTCATCAGGTCCGGACAAGGCAATTTACATGAGTGAGGTCTCTTCAGAAATTGTAAAACCCTATCTACGCAAGGATCCAAACACCGATTCCCGTTGGATGATTCTTGTTCCTCGCTATTATTCATCCAAAGACGATTCTCCTGGTCTCATTAAATATACAAGAATAATCTCTTATGCCCATACTGAGATTAGCGCTTCTGAATATTCATCTGAGGATGAATTGCTTGACACCAAGACTAAGCGCAAACAACTAAAGCAGCTTAAGAACAAGAATATTTGGAGTGCCTCCACCTTCAAGTATTATTCTTCTGAGGATAACTCCTATGATGGTTGGATATCATCTGATTCAAACGCTTCATCTACTCTCGAGCATGACTTTTCTAAAGATAACAATGACAAGAGTTGGGACTCATATGCTTCATATTTTTATCATTACGATCTCCCACCACAGGATCACAAAAAGATCAGTCGAAAACCGCCTTAATCATCGACTACCCTCCGCCCTTTAGACCCCATCGATCTCCTTTTACATCTTATTCCTCTACTTAGGTCAAAGTCTAAGTATAGGGGAGATCGATTCCATATGTATATTCATTCTCCTCATCAACTCCTTCTCACGATCGCCCCATTTCCACCCTTCTTCCGTACTTAGGCTAAACATGAACCTAAGTATAGGAGGAACTGATGCCCATCTTTGTATACTCTCCTCATTCACATCTCCCAACCGCCTCAGTTTCACTCTTCTTTTATATTTAGACTGTTTACAGTGTAAGTATAGGAGGTGGCCCGACTTCTATATTCTTCTTTTTCTTTTTCACTCTCTTAAGGTTAGCACGAGCTATGTCTTCTCTACGCTTGTTGTGCTCTGAGGACATAGCACTCACTAAGTATAGGGGTGTGTGTATGTATACTCTCTATATATTTTACCCATAGCTCGTACTTTCGCGAAGTCTATATGTATTTATGGGTGGGTAACTGACTTGTAAAAAACAACAAAAAAAGAAAACAACAACAACAAAAACAACGAGAGAAAGAGAGAGAGAAAGTTTTGCTATTAACACTGACTGTGTCCTACCAAAACTTTTTGAAAAAATATCCTCTTATTCATTTTTACATAAAAATAAAAAAATCAAATCACAAAAGTTAGAAAAAAATTGTCTACATTTCACACACGTGCACTTCATCCAACATTACATGCATTTGTGAAAAGCCCTTGGGTTTTGAACCGTGTTCTGAGCAGAAATCAAGAATGATCTAGACTTGGCCTTATTCCACTTAATTTTCAGAGGAACTTCACCAAGAAAGAGGATTATAGAAGCTTCAGGGCTTTGAATTAATTCTTCGAGTTCCACATGACATTGTGCAACGTTTGACTCTTATTGTCTAACTTGGTCTCTTCATTCTGGGTACGACTTTGGAACAGGGAATTAATTTGTACTCTCGTACTATGCACTTAGCTCAACTCATACGGGGTGTTGTAAGACTATGTGAGTTTCTTTTATAGTAGCATGCACATTTAAAGATCGGAGTATGGGTTGAAATAAAGCTTCTAAAAAGGGATGGATGGCTTGGCACAAATTTTTTTTCTAAGACCCCAAAACATGTACGGGAAAAAAGATTCCATATCTGTAGGGGCACAACAATATCCAAGCACAGCTACCAAAAATTCAAACACAAAGAAGCCTACTACCAAGTAAATATTTGACCAAAAAATATCCAAGCTTCAAGAAAATCTACAGATCTTCGTGGACACATGGCTAAATTGGTCGGCTTCACAAGGAGAGGTGACTACACTGGTCACCCTCTAATTATTTTCTCCTTCTAATTTCTCCCTCAATTCGATTGTAAACATAGAATGACATACCTTAGAAGGAAATACCAGACTCCCCGAGGATGAGTTACTGGAGAGGAGGTTTGCATGGTAGTCCAGCATTCTGTATGGGAAGAGCTAAAACCTTTCATACACATGAGTCTATTGTTCAATGTTCATGGGGTATGCTTTGGGAGGTGGAATGATCTAAGATGACTTCAGAGCCGAAACCGTGACAATGATGTGTAGAACTTGAAGGCAATTGATTTTAAAATCTTAAGTCTCACAAAAGTTCCGCTAAACTAATAATCCAAAGGTCGGGTCTAGCTCCATTTTCACCTTCAGCACATAGTCTTGGTATGGAACCCAATCTCATTTCACCTCATTGCATTTCTTTAGCTGCTCAAGAACGAGCATGGTTTAAGTATAGGGGGACCATGAATCTCAGATTCATCACTCTAAAATTATTTAAGCTCAAATTCCCAAAATTTATTAGCATTTCTTTATTTATATTGCATAATTAGCATTCATGCATGTATAATTAATAATTGTATTTTATCACTCATTATTGCATAAAATAAGAAGCCAAAAATCCCAACAAAATTGACATGTAAAATAGCCTAACTTCCCTGATTTTTAGCTATTTCATGCTAACTCCAAATGACCTCAAACCACATCCATTGTGTACATATTGCTAACAAGAATAAATGAAAAATACAAAAAAAATCACTAACATAAATCAGTGGATCAAAAGGCCAAACCCTAATTGCAGGATTCTCGGACTAAAACCTCGATATCTTCCTCATCCAGTGTCTGATTTGATCCTACTCACTTTTGAGCTAATACACTTTCAATGACCTTAAAAATCAGACCAAGATCAAGAGAATCAGAGCTCATATGTGAAAGTTGGTTTTGGGCCTCTTTTATACATTTTGTAATTTAGTGGGTTTTGACCTAATATTTTATGTACATAGTTAACTCATTTTATATTATTTCTCTTTCATTTATTTTCTTTGATAAAAGTTTTATTAAAATACACAAAAATCCAAATCCAAAATGAGCTCGAAATCAAAGAAATTAACTTAGTCTGAATCTTCACTTATAGTCTGTACAAAAGTTGTAGTTTTCATATTTTATTTTATTTCTACTTTTCTTAAATAATAAAAATCCAAACAATAGTTTAATGTGTAAATATTTATCTTTGATTTTATCATATTTATTCCAGATTTTTATCTATTTTATAAGTAATAAAAAAATATTAAACCAAAAATCAAGGTATTCAATGTACATGGAGTACCCCAAAAATAGCACTCTGTGAAAATGATCGATTTTGGTTTTGGTATCTTCATGAAAGTTGTAGATCTCATCCAGACGAGAAACTTTTCTAAAGAAATTTTTTCGATCTGAGGTTGTTTCCTATTTCTTTTTGAATTATCTTTGTATTTTATTTTCAAATTTTCTAGTGGTGACACGTGGTTGCTCTTGGAGCCACCACAGTCATTCCTTTTTCACCTCTATTTTTTATTTATTTTTGAAAAAAATAATAAAAATATTAATAAAAAATTAGTAAATAAAAAAATTAATATCTGCGACATGGCAGCACTTGGGTCGTTCGATTTCGATCGATCAGACGGCCGCTGCTTCTCTTACACCTGCGACTCGTCTCCTCCCACTTTTCCAATCGAATGGCCTCTTTTGGTCGTACACTGCTTCCCGATTGATCCCTCCTCACCGTTCTCCTTCCATCGCAGCCCCCTCAAGCTGCCATCGTGCTTATCTCATTCTCTTATCTCACGCACCAACCTTCCATATGGTTTACATCAATCGGCCTGCCACCTTCCATCTTTGCGTTGCCGTCAAATCAATTTCAAAACTTCCACGATCTTCAATCAGGTTCCACATCATCTCTAATCTCCCGTGATCCCCTTTCATCTATGACGAGGCTCCACTTCTCCTATAAAATGCAGCCCCCCCTCTGTTGATGATCATTTACCGACTGCACATCAGATTGGGGAGCCGGGGTGACATATTGACCTCTCCCTCGATCTGGCAAGATCCAACCTTCTCAAGTTCATTGCAGGTCTCCCCGTAGTAGAGCTGCCTTACTCCAGCATGCAACACCGTTGAGCCCTTACTTCAATGCTTCTTTGCCTCTACCGTTCAACTCCGACCACCTGCGACTGCAATTCCAGATGCTCCACCGATGTCCATCACCGCCACCCAGCATCCACCTCCATGTACACCTTTGTGCCTTCTTAGCAACGCCTTCATCATCGACAACGTGACTCACCAGCACCTTAAGCATCTTCATCAACAACTGGGGGAGCCTGCACCTTCATCAGCGCCTACCGCTTTGCTGCACAACCGCAACACCTCCGCGGCTACATCGACTTCACCAAGGATTGCCAGCAAGCTTGGTCTTCTCCGCTGACTCCTACAGCACGAGCAGTCAATCTAGTTCAGGCCAAAGAACTGCACGAACTCCACCTTCGATGCCTGAACCCACCTCCCTCCGTCCTCCATAGAAGCCCCGCTCCTCCATCGCTCCATCGTATTCAAGTTCCCAGGCAGTCACGTGCTTCTTATGTGTCACATGGGAACATTTGCATCCAACCCCGTGGAGGTTTCCCATATCCCGAAAACAAGCCCAACATAGAGGTCACGTGCATCGCACGTGATCTGCTGAAAAAAATGCGAAGGCTCCCCTCTAGTCTGCCCATTCACACCGAGGTCCAAGCGCCCCATGGCACGTTCCCCTTGGGAATTTTTCAGAAAGCCCCCTGGGATCTTGGTAATCACACTCTAGCCCTCCTACTGCACTTCCCACTTTATTTAATTATTGCAATTTTACATTGAGACCCCTATGTTCCCCCTTTATATTAGACCTCTACACGACATTATTTTTATCATTCAAAAATAACATGATGTTTTACAATTAATTTTTCTACAATATGGCATGATTGTGATATTTTCACTCTCTACGGTTAATTAAGAATTAATATTTTTGTAATAAATTGCATATTTTACCCAATATGTGCATGGAAATTCGTAGTTAACTAACAACTATCTGAAAAATTACCAAAATTTCACGGATTAGAGAATTACTTTTCTTTTACATCGTGCCCAAAAAGAATTGCATTTGCATACATAGTTTGCCCTATAAAAATCTTTTTGTTGATTCCAATCTTTAATTTTTAATAGATATTAAATCTTGTATTTTTAAGGTCTAGAATTTTCTTAGTTCAATTACCTCGTGATAGATCTAGGATAATTTTATCCCTTGAAAATAAATAAGTTCAATATTTATTATAATTAATTATTGAAATACACATTGTTTACATTCATAAATTCATAAAATATTTATCTTGCATCCAAAAATTCCAAAATAATTATAGTGCATTCATTTCATCATAATTAACATCTTGGCCCAATTTCATAATTTTTAGACATTGTATGATTGAAATTGAATTTTAGTCGTTAAAATTGAAGACATTTGCATTTTGCATTCCAAAATTGCATTAAAAATACCCAAAAAAATACCACCTCAAAAACCATACACGAACTTTGATAGACAAAATTCTAGATTGTTCCTTTGCCTCCTTGAGTTCGACCTTGGGACTTTCCTAAGTAAAATAAGCATAAAACCACTCCGGATAAAATTCAATAAAATTATTGTGGTTATTTTTTTATCGATTCCGAATCCCAGCCTACAAGGAAACGATTAATTTAAATGATAATTCATGCAAATTAAAGTAGGGTTTTCACAGCACTTCAATGAGAGACGGTCATATTCGACCACGTTCTAAAGCAGGAGATGCAAAGGGTAATTGGAATGGTGGAGCTCCAGTGAAGGTGATAGAAGGAGCTTTGATTCCCACTCAATCCATGCAGGATCGAGGGGCTAACAAGTGGAATCAATGGAGAAGATGAAGATGATCGAAAAGGAGGTGAAAGGGCGAGTAGAAATATTCAATTCGCAAGGAATTTAGTGTTGGAGCCTAGTGCTCCAACGATTTTTGATTATTAAAGTTAAGCTAAACTATTGACTACTTAATGAAACTAGCATTTAATCTATACTAAAAAAAGTAAATGTAAATTGAAAAAGGTTACCTAGAAGCTCAGACCTAGCCGGAATGCCAAGGAGAAGGAATGTCGCCGGTGATGGCTCGACTGACCTGGATCTCCTTCTACACCGCTTTATCCTCATGAAGATGGTCTGGAGCACCGTGTTGTCACCATGGAGGCTCTAGAATGGGGTCCCAATGGGGTTAGTGTAATGAGAAAGGGATCGAAACCAAGAAGGAAGAAGGAGGGGGTATTTATAGAAGTAGTGGATCACAAAAAGGCGGAGAGGGATGCTTGGAATAGATGAGTGGTTGGTGGGAGCTAGATGTAGGGCGATGGAGATGAATGATCGTGCTATCGATTGGTGGAGAGATCGAGGGAGAAGGTAGTATGGAGAAGGAGTGAAATTTGGTGGAAGATGGAGGGTCATGAGTCTGACATAGGCAAGGTTGACGGTAGTACAGTGTACCCGCTCAGTCAACAAACGACACATTCTGGTTGGTCCACGTGGACCAACTGGATAATTTAGGGATTGATTCCTCTATAAATTCATTTAAAATTAGTAATTAATTAGATTAATTTTAGATTAAAACATGAAATATGTTTATTGTTTTTTGTAGTATTTTTAAGATATTTTTATTTTTTTACAAGTTAATTTATTAGAGGTTACTATTTACATGTATATACATAGGTATATATACATGTATTTATAGTATTTTATCTTTATTTTGTATTTTACATTATTATTTTATATACATAATTTCTATATTTATAAATTATTTAAATAAATCTTTACATATTTTTATTGTATTTTTATAAATTTATTTATTTTCCATAAATATTAAGTATATGTAGTTTATATTTACCTATATATTTTAACACATTATTATTTTTATGAATTAAATGGTTTTATTCTATTTTTATTATTGAAATATATTTTGAATAATATTTACAAGTATATAAAAATATAAGGAAGTTAATAAATAATAAATAAATTGAATATTATATACATGTATAATAGGGACCCCAAAGCTAAATTTTGTATCTCAATTACAAATAAAATGAAACCTCCTTCATTAATTAGATAATTTAATTTTATGAATAACAAAGATGAGTGTGGTGATTTTTGAGTCTCTTTGGAGGAGATACATGTTTGGAAAGCTTTCTTTGCAGCTTTTTATTTTAAGTGTCCTGGGTGCACTATCTATTATTTTAATATGAAATCAATTTTGTATTTTTCTTTGTATTTTTATGTTCATGTTCAAAGTTTGTTATTTTGAGGTACAAAAATAAGAAAATCAAATAGGGCCCAAATAGGTTATTTATTGAGTTGAAGAATTAAGGTTTTACTGTATTTTCTTGTACATTAGTTCTGACCTATCTCCACCTACTTTATTTCTTGTCGGCCAAGTCATCATGATGACTGGGTCTCGGGGTCTAGGGTCACAAAGTGTCTTTGATAATAAATTCCTTTTCTTTTCTTTTCTTTTATTCTCTTCGCTTTATTCTTTTATTTTGGAATTAAATACCAAATTTTATATAGTATTTAAGTATTAGTTATTGTGTGTTATTTTTTACAGATTAATGCCAAATGCATGCATTTAAATAGGGATTTAAGCATAAAATTAAGAATAAAGGTGATGAAATGGAGATTCATCACTATTCAATTCCATTACCCATCTATGAAGGACCACAATGACATATGATATGAGTCCGGGGAGAAAATCATACACATTGATTATATCAATCATTCAATTATTATTAGTCAAAAAACATAGTATTGCCTCCATTTTTCTCGAGATTCATTAGACTGGTACAAATCTTCTCTTTTGCTAACCACGTCTCGGAACTCCCTTATAGGGATAATGCAAAGAGACAAATTAATGTGATTAGCACTATTTGGCCTCACATATTAACTCTATATATGAAAGTAAAATCCAAACCACTAGCCATGCAACTTGGCATCAAGTAAGTTTAGCAGAATTCAGAATGTTACCTCAGGCACCAAGTACTACATCACGTCCAACCAATACAACTGCCAGGATCATGAATATATAGGATTCTACCCTGAGTCCCAAGACTAACTCCAACTACCCATGCATCTCGAGAAACACATCCACGTGCAAGACAAAGACCTCACGAGAAATGTTATCCACGGGCCACAAATGCCAACTAGATTACAAGCTTATTATATTATATTTATATCTAGACCCTTTATGTGTGTGTATTATGATGCTCTCTCTCGTGAGTCTCGCCATGTGGTACAATTTTATTCATTTACATGTTGGATACAATTTCCATTATCATAATCCAATTGACAATTGTATCTCATAAACCATATGCATGTATATCATTTTTAGATTCCAAAAATCTAATCTGATTCGCGATATGGATCTAACAAATCATGGTTGATCGATCATCTATCTCAGATGATCGATCGTCCATGAACGATCAATCAATCAGCATTATCAATCAACCAATTGACATGGTCGATTGGAATGATCGATCAGCCATTTGACCTGATCCATCAACATGATCAATCATGCCAGATACATGATCGATTGCTTTTGTTTGTTATCCCAAAAAAAGTTGCATATTTCAAAAATAGTAACAAGTGTGCATTCATCTTTCATATTCGTCAGAATGATATAAAATCTGTAATTTTTCTATAAATATTTCTCTTGAAAATGATGCAAAATGGAGAAGATAACTTTTTGGAAATCAATATTGCATGCACTAAAATCCACCTAGTTTGGCTCTTAACACTCATGCATGTGATATAAAAGGTTTGTGTGACCTATTAGCAAAAGGATGGGATAAAATCCATACTTCGGACTCGTTCCCTTAAAATAACCAACCATCCAAAAACTACATTTCCAAGATATTTCATGCAAAATGTATGCACTAATAGTGATGAAATCGTGTTCCTCTCCATGATGGATCCTTCATACCATCGATCAGATATCAGAAATCATCTTCAATAGTTGATCTGTGGTGTGTGGTGGCATAACTCGAATGAGGAGTGACGATACTTTGGCGAGCTCAATCTCAAGTGGTATGGTTAGCCTGAACTATTGACCTGATACCCAAATAAAGGGCTTAATCAAATCTGAATTTGAATTTGGATCCATAAGTTGGACCACAAAGTTCAAATGCCAATATCTTCAGCACCCAGACTCAGATCTCAATGTTCTTTGTCTTTGAAAAGTTCTTAACGAGTACTACACAATAGAGTTTGTAGTTTTTATATTAGCTCCTCAAGTAGTTTCAAAAATAAGAGATTTTGGGGACAACGTGTTCGGTTTGGACCTAATTAGACAAACTGATAACATCCAAAAATATTTAAGCCAAAATTATCAAGTAGTGGTCAACTTCTCTTATAACCCACTCTCAAACATCAGAAGTTTTTGATGGGGTACTATGTTCGGGTTGTTAAAAACTCCCTCACTTATATTCACATTGCCATTGCGATATGACCTTATGCTCCAAGATAAGTTACCTCGTTATCCCTTTCCACTACCAGAGGGAACCTACTATTTTACCATTTGTAACATCACAAGCTTAGATCCATGTATCATTATCGAGGAAGACTAATAGTGACAACATGTTGGGTGCGGGGCAACCACCCCAATAGTGTCCCACATATGAGACTCATAAAGTGTGAGAGTGGGTTATAAGAATGGGTATTATTACTTTACAACTTAGGTTTAAGCATTTTGGGTGGTTGCTAATAGGTTATTTACTTTGAATCTCTCTAGAATTTTCTGATCATTTCTTGTTTTGTAGAAGGCCCGTGGAGTCGACGATTTTTGGTGGACCGCAGAGGCAAGGAGCTTGGAGTTGCTTGCTGGAGAGCCCATGAAGCAAATTATTTAGTAGAGAGATGATTCAGATTAATTGAGTCCATTATTGTTGTGTTGTAAATATTTGTAAATTAATCGCCTATTTACATCGGTTCTCAATCGATATCTTGCATGTGTACCAAAGGCCTATTTAACTTTATTATTTTTTATGTGGTGGTTATGTCGAGAGTGATTCTAGACTTGAGTGATGTTTTAGAATCAAGCACTATTCCAAATTAGACATATCGTTGGTTCTTTTCTCTCTATCTATTTCGTAGTTTAGGACCCACACCACAATCTCATAAGATTCTCAAATGCAAAAATCTTAGGAGATTCATAGATGCACGTACCATACGTTCTACTTAGTCAAATAGATTGATTTCTTCATCGCTAATTGAACTACTGCTTATGTGATGATTTTTCAACTTGCATCATATAGATAGATTTATATATTCAGTCTATGCATCCATACGAAGAGTGTTGGGAAGCACTGTAAGTGACTCTGAATGATTGCATGCATCATTGATTTTCGATTGCATTCCATTTTTCGCTTTCTCCCTCAGATTTTTTACCAACTTAAGGAAAGGAAAAACAGATTGTACGTTAAGCAATGTTTGTGGTCACATAATTCAATGTGATAATCTAACTCTTAAAATTGAGACTGAATTAATGCAAGTTGACAAAATTAAATTGGAATAAAAGAAACCTTGTATTATGGGCAGTAAAACCCTCATTGATTGTAGGTACTTCCCTCCAGATAAAGTGGGTAAGGATGTAGTCCCTAAGGAATAGAGCCAAAAATCCCTGGAGTTGTGCCCAAGCGCTTGGACTCACTTTTAGGGTCATGTTATTACTGCAAGCACTTGCCTCAGAACATTAGAAGAAGTAACCCTATTCATGTTGGTGTGTTCCGCCGACGTGAACTTGAGTTACATTAAGGGATTGCACCTGTGAGATTTTATAAGATTGTTTGACTCACTAAACTAAAATTGAGAATATAATAAGACCATCATCCTCAGCCTTCAGTGTCGAGTTGGTGAATCAATTCAAAGGGGTTTTCATTGATTGTATTGTGTGAGTAACTCCACACATTCATGTGCTACTAGTACTGGATCTTTTTGAATCGAGCATGCTCCAGTTCCCTATATCTTGAATTCGAAGATGGATAGTTGGTCAGATATTTGCTCGGATTTTGTGAGCATGTCATTGAACTACCCAAACATCGTGTCTTTACCAGTCCAGTCCCCTTCTTCCTCTTCTTTAATTGGACAATCCTGGCTTACAAATAACCCTTTTTCTGAACTGGTGTATCATGATTCTCTCCTTGGGGGTGGTTACATCTCAACCAACTCCATTTCTTCTCTACTCACTGAGGAAGATAATTTCCCTGGTGAGATAGATGCAATTTCATTATCTTCATATAGATCTCATTCCAACCATTTCTTTGATGAAGGTGACGATGTTATAGAAGAGATGCCTCCTAGGAAACATTATGGAGAAGAGGAAGAACTAGAGGACCCAGTGCATGCAGTATTGGCTAGGTTGGTGGAATCCGAGCAAGACGAAGCACTCATGAGAGCACAACTTGGCCTATTACATTTGGGTAGAGATGCACCAATGGACGTAGCACACAACCCTGGGAAATATCATATGGCTAATTGGTTGAGCCCAGTTGAACTTGAAGTTGAATATGAGTTGAAGCCATGGTTTCTTAGTCTGCTACCACATTTTCATGGGAATGAATATGATGAGCCATACGCATTCTTTAGGGACTTTGAGTTTGTTTGTACTAACCTTAGGCATCCTAGTGTTGAGGAGGGTTTTTCATGGGTCTAAAATATGTCTCATACAAGGCAGAGATACAGTTGTTGTGGCGACCCACAAGAAACCCTATTCAAACAACAATAAACACACAATAGATGATCAAACAATGAAAATAAATGTGGAGTTAAAATTAATTTTTTTAACTCTACAAAAGGTGTGTATAATGCAATTATGTAAAGTATCGAACACAGGAAGCAAACTGGATAGATCGGGCAATTAAGTGCAACAGATGATTGTGAAATCTTTATCTATATTTCTTTTTATGGGTTTTTAATTTTTAATTTTTAATTTTAATTTGGTTTTATCTTTTTTTATTTAGATTTTTAATTTTCTATTTTTATATTTTCCTTTTAGATGTTTAAATTCTTTATATTCCTTTTTACAAATACAATATTGCTACATATAAGTGTATACACACAAGATAGCCTAATATAGATATAATTACCAATAAAAATACTTGAAAAGCAGGAAATAAAATATTTTTGGGTTTTCAAACCTTTTTTTACAGTTTTTGTGATCTTTCAAAAAAATGTGCTAATTTTTTTATATTTTCAAGTCAAAAATATCTTAAAACATGGATTAATTAATTACCCGAAATTGAAATGAAAATTAAAAATAGAAAATTAGGTCCAAAATTTTCTAAATCAATTTTAATATGAAAATAATATTATAAATAAAATTAAAAAATATAAAATATAATTTTTGGAAATTTTAGGGATTTTTAATATTTTATAACAGTTTTGGTGTTTTTAATTTATAAGAGTTTTCTTTTATAATTTTTACGTATTTTTGGTCTAGAGATTTAAAATTGCTAAATAAATATGAAATGTACTTTTTTTGGAATTCAAAAACATTTTATATTTTTATGTATTTTCTAATGTAGATGGGGATAAAAGGTGAAATTTTAATTTTTAATAAAAAATAAAAGAGTCATAAAATTGCAAAATAAATATATAGCATGGAAGTATGTGCAATCATGAGCGTACACGTATTTTTGTGGATTTTTAGAGCACTGTAGCTTTGTAAAATAAATAGAGAAAACAAAAAGAAACTACAATGCTGGTAAAGGAAATTTTATAAATAAAATAAAGGATGAGGATCTCGCTGCAAATTACCTAAAATTATAAAATGTAATAAAAAATTTAGTGGGCCTAGATAAAATACAAAAAATCTACATAGGCATGCCTACAAAATGTCACCTCACGTAGGGTGTCACGTGAGGTGATGTAGCGTGGACCTGGATGCAATTATTATAAAGTTTGGGGGTCAAATCACAATTTATACAAAAATATAATAAATGCAGCAAAATTCTTTTGGTTCAAATTTTAAATACAAAAACTGGCAAGGAAAAAATTGCAAAATACCCAACTGCGCGCACGCCAATGGTTGTGATGAAGTCACTTAAGCCACGTGTCAAGTTCTAGTGTGACGATGATGGTTGGAACCAAACAACTCTGATTAGATCTCTATGAAGAGATCGATGGTTGAGATGCCACTGATCGGACGGAGCGGAAGGATCTGGAGCGGGTCTTCAATCGAATGGCTGGAAGAGGCACCTGAAGAACATGTCAGGAACACGCTGGCGACGAGCTTCGATCAATTCTCTTGCGCTCTTCTCAAAGTCTGGAAGGTTAGGTCCAAGCGCAAAAGGGGATATGGGCTCCTCCGCTGCATATGGCTTCCTCAGGAGGTCCGTCGAAGCTCAGATGGAGGCGAGCGAGCTCGGGGAAAAATGGAGCTCCAGGTACCTCGGTCCTGCAAAAACTGACTCAAAAAGGAGTCCTCTGGCCGTCCAGCACCTGCAAGGAGGTTAAGCACGACAAAAAAGGTGTTGGGGCCTTCATAGCGTGGGGGGACGACAGCTGAGGCGTGGCGACACTCTCTGACGAAGGGCACCGGAGGGAGAGCAGGGATCTTTCTCCAGGAGGGAATAGGTTGAATGGGAGGTGTCAAGCCGTGGGAGAAGAGGTGGGGAGCGATGTACAAGTGTTCATGGGCATCGAGAACGGGCGGAGCACGGTGGATCGTTCATCGGAGGCTAGCTCTTGTGAACTACATGGGTGGCTATTAGTGGCTAAATACGTGATTAAAAGACAAACGTAAAGGAAGAACTAACCTAGGAACTAATCTAAGCAATAAAATATGAAGAAAGTGGACCTCGAATGGCCAGAGCCATGAAGTGTACCTCGACAACAGCTCACCGGATATGTGGTGGAAGCACCCTCGACCACGCCTAACAACACTGCCACAGAGACGGGGAGAGGGGGGCTTTAGTACAGGTTGATGAGGCGCTCCATAAAACATGGAGAATCAGACGACATAATGATCCACAACCTAAGGAAAGATCTGGGCATGCATGCTTGATGAATGAGGCCCAATTGTGTAGAAGGAATCGAGGCAGTTTGGTGAAAGGAAAATGGGGTCAATGTGGAGAAGAAGGGCTAAAAATTAGGTCTGACAGACCTAGGGCCTCGGTCAGAGAGTTGACCGAGGTCAATGGTCAGGTGCACCTGATTGGTCCACGTGGACTAATAAAAAAACCCCGACCCAAAATTATTTAAAATTTCGATAAAAAAATAAGAAATGAATTTATTATATTTAAGTTATAAAATAAAAAATATTTATAATTTTAAAAAGTATTTTATTAAGATTTTTTTGTTTTTTTGAGGTATATAATTACAAGTTACTTTTTACGGTTCCTTTATTGGTATATTTACCTATGTCTTAAAGTACTTTATTTTTTGTATTTTTGATTTTATTATTTTATATTTATATATTATAAAATTATAACGTATTTTTAGGTACTTAAATATATTTTTCTTATATGTTTTTGATATAATATATACACTTAAATAAATAGGTCTAGTTATTATATAGGTATAGATATTGTATATTCATCTATGAATTTTTGATATTGTTTTATTTTATTATTTTCTTTATGTTTTATTTTGGTTTTAATATGTAAATATATTAAAATAAACCAAATTATAAAAATATAAAAATATTAAAATAATAAATAATAAATAAAATGAATATTTTAATCGGGTATATTATATAATAGGGGGTCCAAAATCTAACTTTCACACATTAACTCCCAAAAATATGAAATCACCTTCATTAAATAGCTTATTAAAGATATATACAATTAAAATGATTTTGATATATTTTGACTTTTATATTTGAAGGATATAGGTCTGGGAAGTAGGGATTTTTTAAATTTATTCAGAGCATAACTTTTATTATGTATATTAATTTTGCATGAAATCAATTTTGTATTTTTCTATATTTTATTATCTACTACTTTCATGTACGAAGTTTCTTTATTTGAGGTATACAAGTGCAAAATAAAATAGGTCCCAAAAATGAATGATAAATAAATAAAAGGGATTTTTATTGTATAAATGGCCCTTATCTCCCACTACGTTATTCTTGTCGACTTGTTCATCAAGATGCCTAGGTCTCGGGGTTTAGGGTTATAAAATATCTTCAATATTTTATTCTTTTTCTTTTCTTTTCTTTATTCTATAATTTTGGCAATAAATATAGTACACAATTTATACAACAATGCATGAATGTTAATTATGCACATTAGAGGTGTTTGCATGCATTTACTAGGGTTCTTAAGGTCAAAATGATAGAATAAAGGTGATGACATGGAGATTCATCACCTAGGTTTATCCAAGACTACATTAGGCTCAAAGACTTTCCTTTTGCCTTAAAGGATAAGCCAGATTACTTGATGAAGAACCTGAGGGTAGTTGTAACTACCTTCGTGCAGTTCAATGACCTCTTCCTGAAGAAGTTCTACCCTTTCAATAGAACTAATATGATGCGCTCACGCATCACAAGTTTCTCCCAATTTCCTAATGAAGCTTTCTGCGATACATGGGAGAGATTCAAGGATCTCTTACAGAAGTGTCCTTCTCATGGCTTAGAGCCTACCATCCTGGTTCAATTTGTTTATTTCAGTCTACACCTTGAGATGCAGAGTCTGGTTAGTGCTGCTTGACGAGGCAGCTACACTTCACGAGGAGCGGGCATTGTCTTGATGGTGTTCAAGAGGATGGCTGTGATGAGTAGAGTACATATCGCAAGTAGACCCCAGCTATAGACCCCCATTCCATTCCTATCCATGGGGGAGTGAAGGATACAGTGGATCCTTTTGACATGGGCCTTATAGCAGATAAACTCACAATAGTTGAGAGGATTGATAGGCGGATGGATGTGTTGGGCAGCAACTTATCCAAACTGCTTAAACAAATGGAGGAGCTTTCTGAGAGGGTATCCAAGATGAGGGCACCTGTTATGATTGCATCTGCTTCTCCCAATTACCGTGGTCATCATATTCATGAGAAGAAAATGTTAGGGTCACCCCAGCCATGGGTAAAGGATCCGCCTCTAGCCCATTCTTTCCAGCAGCATCCACCGTCTGTAGAGGCAATTACTGAGGAGCCTTCCCAGGTGAGGGAGGTAAATGTTGTGTGTAACACCAATGACCCTGCTAGGCAGGGGAGTTCTGGGGACCATTTCTCCCACCAGCCTCCCCAGACCTTCTACAACACATCATTTACTCGTACACCTCTTCCAGCACCACATAGCTCTGGAGCCATTCCTTACCAGGCACTGAGGCAACACATGTTCAGCAGCATACCCAACAGTAACAACATTCATATGGCCATCAAGGCCATTCTTCACGTTCTTCTTTGCCTTCTTCTTCTTCAGAGACACAACATTCATCTTCAAGTCCCATAGTTTTCCAACTCTATATTTTGGAGGACATGCATTCCTACATGAACGAGGTATAGGATTTAAGGGTTGATCTGGACTGTCTTTCTCGCTTACATGATGAGCGCACTGCCCCTATTACATCCATTCCTGCCCAGGTTCAGGCTAACCCCAGTAGCTTGAACAGACCTCAACAACAGCAGTTAGATCAGGTATACTAATCAGATTCTGTCAAATCTGGACATGAAATCTTTCTGTTTGATTATGTTAATCTTATGTCTCTCAGGAGCATATGGACTGTGGTCGTACATTATCTGGTAAGGGATATAGAGAGGACAAACTTTGAGTCTCATCCTTAGGAGACTTTAGAGGATGATGATGCCAGGCATCTTCACATATATCACTAGAGAGAGGATACTTCTAAGAGGAGATCGAGGAGTACGAAAGCAACGCAACACACAACATATTCAGAGTCTATGGAGGACCTTACACCTTTGGATGAGGAGAATGCATATTCAGCCGGCATTCTCCATCCTATAGTAGATTATTTAGTTGTTATTCCAATTGTCAAAGATTCATATATGAAAAACTCAGTTTTTATGTATAATAAAGTGCTCATGCATGTTTCTGTTTATGATTCTAAGTCTTCACATCCTTCATTGCCTATCCCTTTCCCCCATGCTCTAACGACAAGAATGCGCAAATTAATAAGATTCAAAAAGATGATCTGAAATGGTATGATTTTTAGAGATATCATGGTTAAGGTGCCATTTGATGAATTTGTGGCCAGTCATCATGCATTCCAGAAGTATTTGAAGGTGAGATGCAAACCTAGTAGAGTTAGAAAACTGAACATCTACATCAAGACCTATGTTCTCTCGGTTGCCACTTTGTTTTGTATTAACAACTAGAAGTTGCCACAAAAGAAGAGAGATTTAGGTGCACATTATGTGGTGAGTCATATCGATGACATAGTGTTTGCACGCACTCTCCTAGACAATTGTTCTCCAATCAACTCGTTAGTGACTTATATGAGAAACTAAAGTTGGGACCTTTACGCCGATCTAGAGCATTACTTCAGTTTTTTAATAAATAAATGAAAAAGGCTAAGGGTGAGGTCCAGAATGTCATTATCTCGATTGAGGGACATGACTATAGGGTGGACTTC
The DNA here is from genome assembly GCA_037367405.1 of Ottelia alismoides. Classification (NCBI taxonomy): domain Eukaryota; kingdom Viridiplantae; phylum Streptophyta; class Magnoliopsida; order Alismatales; family Hydrocharitaceae; genus Ottelia; species Ottelia alismoides. Next base: position 298,422 of record JAZKJV010002058.1, read on the forward strand.
ACTGTACTTGATATGGACATCCACAATCATTGGAGGGAATCACAGATTATCCTTGGGCGGCCCTTCCTTAGGACTGCTGGAGCTTCATTCGATTATTAGACTAGGATGATGAAGTTTCATTCTCCAGGCTGAGAAGTGAAACTACAGATGAAGCAGACAAAATGCCAACAACCTAATTTAGAGTCTAGCATAGATTTCTCTTCATTCTCAGAGGCAGACTGCGATGTAGTTAACACAATTGGGATTTGGGCATAGAACCTGACAGTACAAAGCTATACCCTCTCATCTGGAGAAGACAGTGTATGCAAGCGACTCCCTATTCTACAGTTCAATTGGTGGACAACATTATAGATTATTCATCTCCACTATGCAATACATATCCAGATTAAGTTGTAGTTCAGCCTAGTGTACCTGATGATTCTTCTTTACCAGAGTTGAAGCCACTTCCTCCTATACTCAAGTATTCCTTCCTTACAGACCAAAGAATAAGTTTCCTGTCACCATTAGTTCTAGGTTTACACCAGAATAGGAGACTAGGTTGTAAGGAGTATTAGAAAGAATCGTAAGGCCATAGGATGGACTTTGTCGGATCTCGTGGGTATAAACCCCGTACTCTGTTCACACCATATTTTTGTTGAGGATAATGTTAGTCATTCCTATGAGTTCTAGAGGAGACTTAATCCAAATCTACAAGAGGTAGTTAAGAAAGAGATTGATAAATGGTATGGAGTGGGGTTTATTTACCCAATTGTGACTCCAAATGGGTATCACCTATACATGTTGTCCCGAAGAAGTCGGGAATTCAAATGGTTACCAATGAGGAGGGAGTTGACATTGCAACACGAGTAACCACATCGTGGTGCATATGTGTTGACTACATGCTCTTGAATGTTGCGACCAAAAAAGATCACTTTCTTTTACCTTTTATTGATCGGATCTCGGGGAGATTAACTGGGAAAGATCTCTTATGTTTTCTTGACGGGTATTCATGATACAATGAAGTTGCTATCATCCCTGAGGACTAGGAAAATACCACTTTTACATGTCCTATCAGAACATATGCATTACAACACATGCCTTTTGGGTTATGCAATGCCCCAGGTACTTTTCAGAGGTGCATGATTGCCGTATTTGCTGAGATGGTTGCGGATTTCCTTGAAGTCTTCAAGGATGACTTCTCAGTCCATGATGATTCATTTGACTCTTATTTGTTGCATTGAACCGAGTCCTCCAGAGGTATAGAGAGGTGAATCTAGTAATCTCGTGGGAAAAAGACATTTTATGGTTAAGGAGGGTATTGTGTTGGGGAATGTCATCTCTCCAAGAATGGAATGGAAGTTGATCTTTCCAATGTGGATGTGATCAAGAAACTTGATCCAATTACCAACATCAAGTCAGCGAGGTCATTTCTGAGGCATATTGGATTTTATAGATGATTTATTCAGGATTTTTCTAAGATTGCCTGACCCCTGATTGAGCTCTTAGGAAAGGACACCGAGTTCTTTGTAGATCACAAATGTCTTGAGACCATTGAGCTCCTTAAGAAGAACATTTGTGACTCATCGATTCTATAGGCTCTTGATTGGTCTCTTCCCTTTGAGATCATGACTGATGCTTCAGATTTTGCTATAGGAACCGTGTTGGGGCAGCGGTTTGATCAAATTTTGTTCATTATTCACTGTGCAAGCAAAGTTTTGGATCAAGCACAGAGGAATTATACAATGAACGAGAAAGAAATGATTGCAGTAGTATGGGATTTAGAGAAATTTAGGTCTATGATTCTTTGCTCAAAAGTGATAGTTTATACAGATCATTCAGTCATTAGGTATCTCATGGAAAAGAAGTTTGCGAAAGTGCATCTTCTTATGTGGATATTATTATTACAGGAGTTTGATTTGGAGATTAAGGATAAACATGGAGTCAAAAATGTAGTGGCTGATCATCTTTTGAGGATTGAATTAAAGGATACCACCGATACTGAGCCTATTAGAGAAACATTTCCAGATGGGTCTATTTCTTTTGTGGACTTACTTTTATGGTATGCCAACATGGTGAATTACCTTGTCTCCAAGCAAGATCCCCATTGTTGGACTAGGAGCAGTATAAAATGACTCAAATCGGATTCAAGGAAGTACCGTTGGGGGGATCTGTTCCTTTTCTTTAAAGGAGAAGATTGTATCTGTAGAAGGTGTATTCCTCAGGAGGAATACCATAGTGTCCTCACATATTGTCATTCACATGACGTTAGAGGACACTATTCAGGGAAGAGAACCACACACAAGGTGTTACGGTATGGTTTCTTTTGGTCGTCCTTGTTTAGAGATGCCACTGATTTTGTACGTTCGTACCCTGTTTGCCAGAGGATGGGAGGGACTGTTGGTTCTAGAGATGAGATGCCCATGCATCCTGTGGTTTTTCGTGATGTTTTTTATGCTTGGGGCATAGATTTCATGGGTCCCTTCACTAATAGCCAATATTTTGGATACATCTTGTTAGCGGACGATTACTTATCGAGATGGGTGGAGGCTATTCCAATCCAATCCACAAATAATAGGATTGTTTGAAAGTTCATAAAGGATCGTATCATTTCACGGTTCGGGGTACCTAGAGTTTTGATATCTGATGGGGGTAGCCATTTTGTGAATAGAATGACGAAATATTTAGCAAAGGACTATGAATGAACATAGAATAAATAGTCCTTATCCTTACTACTCACAATCAAACATCATGGTAGAGGTTTCAAACAGGGTGTTGAAGAACATTCTTCAAAAGTTAGTTTGTCCATATAGGAAGAACTGGTCTCAGTTGTTAGACCAAGTTCTGTGGGCTTACAGAACGGCCTATAAGACACCTCTTTGTACTTCACCTTTTAGGATGATTTATGGCAAGCCATGTTATTTACCCACTAAGTTAGTGTACATATCTGAATGGGCAATAAAGAAGATAATTTGGAGCTGTAACTTAGGGAAATTATGTAGAGACCTAGACCTAAATGAAATAGTGGAAATCTGCAATCGAGCATATGACAACAGCATGATCTATAAGGACAAAGTTATGAAATGGCATGATGCACATATTAGATGCAAGAACTTTATCTCAGGACAAAAGGTATGGTTGTTTAATGCAAAGTTAAAGATTTTCCACTGGAAACTCAAGTCAAAGTGGACGGATACTTTCCATGTTAAGGAAGTGCATGAGAATGGTAGTGTAGAAATTTCAAAGCTTTCGAAGAATGCACCTTCCTTTCTAGTTAACGTGCAGTTACTTAAGCATTTTGTGGAATCCAAGGAAAGGCTAATTCCCGTTGAGATAATTGTCTTCATGCCTATTGATTCAGTTTAAGATTTCTTTGAGAAGGCATGATCATCATTATAGATTCACATCACAAGATTCAATATCAAAGATTCATATTCATTCTGACTCTATTTTTTGTAGATTCATTTTGCTCTTATTCTTTTTCCTACCTACACTTAGGCTATTCTCAGCCTAACTATAGGGGGAATTTGTCCATGCCTTTTCCATTACCCAGATCTCTTCTATGTATTTATCTGTATCTTTCTACTTACGTTATTCAAAACATAAGTATAGGGGGGACCATCCCTGTATATTCCTAATGACTCATTCTTTCTTATTCTTACCCTTGCCTTATTCTCAACTCAGTTCTTGTGCATTATTTTATGCTTAATTGAGCTATGCCTTAATATCTGTTTATGCTATGAGGACATAGCAAAATCTAAGTATAGGGGGGTCTACCATATATATTACATATATACTTTAGGCATAGCTCATTTTTTTTAAAATTTTCAAACTTTTTGGGACTATGGGTATCGTTTTACATTTTTGAATTGGTCTTTTTACAATATGTTTTGAAAATGATTTTTGAAAATTATATACATATTTGACTTGTTTTTCAAGTATTTTACATGGTCTGCAAAAATATGGCTTGACATGTTTGGAAAATCATTTGTAAAATATTTTAAAAACATATATTTATGTGACGTTGTTTGCTAAAAGTTTTTAAAATTCTTTTTAAAGATAAGGTTCTAATTAACTAACTTTATTTAAAAATCAATAAAAATCAGAAAAGTAAAATAAATTCTTTAGTATCAATTGTGACTACTAGACTTAAATATGGTTAGCTACCTTTCTAGTGAGGGATTATTCCCTTAGTAGATTGGGTCGTTAAAAGATAACGCATATGGAACCGTCTTTATGTAATATGGATAACTGTCTAACAATCCATACTTACGCTCATACAGGATGAAAGTAGATGCAATTAGTCATATGAGTTTAGGAAGGATATTATTTTTCTAAAGAATTTTATTAAATAAATAAATTTATATAAACAAAAAAATCATTAATTCTATTGTGTCTCTTTAATTATCTTTAGTTTTTTAGGTTTCTAAGAGGTTGCAACGGTTCACTGAACTGTCTTATCTTTATTCATTATAAGGTTATCTTGCCTTAGAGTCTTTCAGAGTCGTACATGGACGAAAGTCTAGATTCCAACTATATATTTTGGAAGATAAAGTTGATAAAGAGTTCACTTAAAAGAGTGATGCCGATGGAGGAGGATGATATATTGATAGAAGAATTAGATAGGTTCCCTTACCTTTTCTTGAGGATGTTCAGTTCTTGGACTCTTATCTTTCCTGTAAGTTGGGTCATCCTTTTGTGTCTAGTTTTTCTTTTCTAAGGAAAACCCAAAATTCTGTTGCAGGATTTCAAGGTTTCATTCGTCTTCCTGGGATTATGAAGAATTTTGAGGCTTCCCTTGTAGATATGGATATTACTTTTGAGGAAGAATGGCATCATGGTAGAAGGTTGAAATTCCAAGTTGATGAAGATCTTTCTTTTTCAGATTCTGAAGTGTTCTCTATTAGACGGAAGCAATTTAAACATAAGGCAGCTTGTCATTTTAAACCTCGAAGAGTCGATCTTGATTTGTAAAGAGATGAAGTTTCTAGTGTTGTGTTGGGTATCCTAGTGTGTTTGTGTGTTATCTCTGTATTGTTTTGAAAAAGGTACTCATTTTGTTTTTTGTGTTTTAATAAAACTAATAATTTACTTAGTTCTTTTGTAAATAATTAACTTGCTAACTTATTAATTGGTGTCTTTCCTTGACATTTTTCACTTTGCAATCAAGGCCTGAGATGATCTTTAACACTTGGTTTAAGGAGTCCATGGACTTAGAGTTATCTTGTCTTAATCATTAAGGTATTGATCTTAATAATTCACACTTACCTAGTTCAAAGATATGTATGCTATATTGCATGATCAATCTCCTCTAAAGGAATTTGACTATCACTCACATGCACGAGTGCATTCATGATTGAGATGTGTCAAGGTATCATTTGAGGAACTTAGATTGGAAGTTTGAGTTTGGACTTAATCTATATGATACTCAAGGATGGGATAAGATTACTGACGGCTTCATGAAACCTGAGTGTCAGCAATCTAATCAGTATGGGACATGTTATCATGCTATCTTTTGGCTTTGACCTAAAGTATCTGGGTGTGATGACATTAAATTAATAAGTTGATCAATGTGCACCAATCTTTGGTAAAAGCAGTGGAGCTAGCCACAAAGAAGAGAAGTTCCCTCAAATATAAAAAGATGAATGAAACCAAAAGAAAAGCTCATCACATTACAAAGCTACATCATATGAGCTATTACATTCAAGGCGAGAGCTCCCAACCTGTAAGTGTACACTTGGACCAAAGTATTAGGCTTTTATGAGTCGGGCTAGTACCTCAAAAAGGGATCTACATCGTTAGCACTACAAGTCTGGGTACATGTATATTAGATACCTTAAAAAGACACACCCCGATGTACTCCCAGGAAAACAAGTACGAACGGCCTCAATCTCTTTTACGGACACACTGATTGGCAAACTAAAACTGAAATTGTGTTGAGTATTAGCACTTAATAGAATCATGTTCTAATGAGAGGAAGAGAAAATAAGTACACAATCCTATATCCTCCATAATCTGGCTTTCCATCTATACCATTAATGTTTGGCGTACTAAATAGTCGGTGAATTGAGGCAAGACTATATTTATTCTCTAGAGCTGAGTGTTGGGTCCTTAGGAGAACTTTTGTGATTAGAACCTTTGGTGAAATCTTGACTTTACTCTTGTGAATATAGTCAAGACTAAGTCAACTTCTTATATTTATGTATCTTGAGTGTCTAATAATTAGAGGAGTTGAATTATTACACTTGGATCAACTTAGAGTTTTAGGATTTCTAAAACCTAGTGTTCTATGTCAAATCATGCCTTGTAAACTCACTTGCACATGTCATGGATAACACTAATTAAGCTAACTCTCTAAGTAAATTCTTTATTAGCTCAAGGATGAGCTTAGCTTAAGTATAGGGGGCGATAAATCCTATATTTATCATCATTAATCATCAATATTATATATCTTGATTAAGTTAATCAACAAGAATCATTGCCTAATTAACACTAATTACTATTTGGTGCGTTGTATATAATTGACACAATTTAATATATGATAATATAACCCTATGATTGTGCTAATATTTTATGTTTTATTCCTCACTGAAAATTAAATAAAAATTAGAATAAAATTGTATATAAATAACATAACAAAAAAATAAAAACCCATAAAAATAACAAAAAGGAAAAATAAAAGAAATTGTTTTATATTATTTTAGTTTTTATTTAATTATTATTTATCTATGTATGACCTATGATCTCTTTAACTTCTACATAGAAGCTGTAGATCTA
>JAZKJV010002059.1:0-45000 GCA_037367405.1 Ottelia alismoides
TTTTCATCCCTAAACTTAGGAGTAACAAAAACAGTTAAGATTTATGTCTGATCCGTCACCATATCCGACCTGCAAGCGATCGACAACAATGCATGTTTCGGTACGATGTTTGGGTAGGGTGGGGCTCCTTCGCCAACTGCTTTATTTCCCATATTTTATATGGAATTACTGTTCTTTTCATTCAAGGCGCATTATATATTCCTTATTCGAAGAAAATGATTTTAAAAAAATCACTAATTTAATCATAGTTAGATAAATAGGAACGCAGAATTCATGATTAAGAGAAATTTTTTATTTGAACATTGGAGATGTCGAAATAGAAGCCCATGCCAAAGCGGTATCGATATGATTATCCCGTTCTACATCAATATGTAAGTGTCAAATTGGCATATCCGCATCCATCTGGCATATTCATTTCATACATATTTTGACTTCAGACATCTAAATTTTAAAATATAATCGCAAATTTTGTAGTGTTTGACTTTTTTTGTCATTTACAATTTTATACGAAATCCTTTTTTGGAAGCTTTAACCAATTTTGTTTGGCTTGAATCTAATTCTTTTGGATCCATGGATACCCACGGGTAATCCGATATCCAATGGGTATCCAATCTAATGGATAACCATTTTGATTGGAGCGGGTTGATCCGTTGATCCAATATCATGGATCGGACCGGATCAATTCCAAATGGAGCGGGTTTTCGCCCCACGAACACCCCTAATAGGTACTGCAGAGTAGAGTACCATTCTCTGAGCCAAATGGGAGAGACTCGATTCTCCGACGAGGAGACTTCTTCAGACTTCATTCTCCAGTGACCGTAGACTCCGACGAGGATTGCACTCCACGACTTTTTCAGTTCGACCCTTTTCAAAGATGTAGCAATTGTCCACATTGTTGTGGCAGGCCAGAGTTCTCCAGGTGGAGACTCATTTTCAGTTGCAGTGACTTTGACAAGCGTTGTACAGAGCACATGCTCTCAGACGAGGAGATTCAGTTGACTCATACTCCAGCCTGTTTGTCCTCCTCACCTGCACGACATGAGAAGCAACGTCCTCAACAACAGCCGACAGTTGTGCGCGTTGAGTTGATATTGTATGTAGTGTCATGTATTGTGAGTTAATTTTTTTTCTGTTTGTCCAAGCTGAGCATTGTATGCTCCAGCTTGAGGGGGAGTGTTGGAGTATTTGGTTGTGCGCTACTTGAGTTGTAGATGGGTAAATGGGTACCTCCCGGATCCATTTACCCCATCCATGTGTTAAGTCTGACGTCTACTAGCGGTGGGACTTGGAGGCTCTGTGGAGGCTATATAAGGAGCCCCAGACCTCCTGTATCCATTGAGAAAGTTGAATGCAACATATGGCCCTTGGAGGCCTTCTCTCGTGGTTTCATCCTGCTCCTTAGGGAGTAGGGTTCCACATAAAAATCCTGGTATTCCATAAAGTTTTATTCTTCTGATTTACTTCAGCATGTTTATTTTCTAACACTTAATATTTAGAATTCATAGGCAGCCCATTATCTAGCTCAATATTATGTGAGAATATCCAATCCCAAACCAACTAGCTTCCAAGGAGACACCAGATCTTTAAACCCACCGTCTAAATCTAGGGTGTTTTAGGGCTCATACCCTATAAGCATTCATGTAGATTCAAACTTGTTGAAAATAATGTATTGTAATGATGACGAGAAATTAGATCACTCCCATATCCAATTAGTACATGATCTTATATGAACTCACATGCCATTATTGAATGAGAAATGTGTGTCATAAAATTAGGATTGTTCACAGAGCAGGTATCTGCACGATATGCATATGACACAACCTTAATGATTTGTCTGAGTCACGGATTGATCAACTCCAACTGAAATGGTTCTCAAGTGGATCGGATACCGACTATACGAAGTGGATCATGGATTATCCGTGGATATCCATGGATATATGATGGTAGACTTTTGAAAAGATATTTAAATATAATACAACTTAAATGTATGCCTAATAAATTTGTTGTGAATCAAATGTATGAATGCCCAAACCACTGCCGTGAATCTAGTTATCAGTAAAAAAATTCAGACCTGAATCACTGAGAAAGAAACCACATCATATAATCAAAACTTTATGTATTATTACGTGCAGAAACATGTATCTAAAATATGAGATCCGTCAAAAGAAATCAATCCCAGAAATTCCCAGCTTTCATATCCGACAAGGACACTGGCAGTTCCAGCACGTGGTAGAGGAACCCTCAACTAGGGTCGTTCATCATCGGGGCGATTGGGAAATTAGGTGAGGGAGAGCGGGTTGTGGGTGGGAAGATCCGATTGTGAGGAGAACGGGTCATAGACCGAACCGATCCATGGGTTTTCCACCCACCATTGAGAGTCGAATCGCATGCATGGGCACCCGAATCCAGCTGTTTAAATGGGTACCCGATAACCGATGGTCAAAACCATCTGGATCATATTGGATATCCATCCGATCCAGTGACCACGAACAACCCTACATTAAATCCCTCCTACGTAGGATGGCCATGATGATGTCACAAACCACGTAATCAGTCAGTGTTTCAGCATTACTGTTTTTTTTTATTTTTTTTATTTTTATTTATTTTACTAATATGATACTTGAATATCATATCATATCAAGGGTTTGTACTGCATTCTTTTGCTTGTTAATACATTACTACAACTTTAAACTATCTCTTTGGAAACACTTCTTAGTAGAAACTCTTATAACCACAACCAAAAAAATGTGGAAACCTTAAAAAAGAAACATCGATAATATTTTTTTGTTAATTACCTGCTTGTCTATAGCATTCAACAATTCATCAATCGAACACTGGTCCCTGGAGTTGCATCCTCCAAGCAATTTAAAAGGATCTACACAGACTTCCTCATATCCATTCCGACTGTCAGTAGATGATCTGGCAGCATCAAAATTCTGTGAGGTGAAAGGAACGCAGAGATTTTGCTGACCAATAAAAGGCGCATCCATAATTTTAGTTCCAGCTGTGGTATTGAGTCCTGAATCATGCGTAACAAACGTCTCCAGGAGGCCATCACCAGATTCCAATCTTTCCTGAGGTCTGCATATGTTTTCAATACTAGCAAAATCTGGACTACTGCTGGAAGCTGTAGGCAAAAACAAGGTACTCCCATTCATTGTATCTGATTGCTTCTGGGAATATCTTCCAGTCAAGGAGTTGGGAAATGAATACGGGTTAGTTCCACTGGAGTTCTCATCAAGAATATTACCTTTCGGATTGTCAGGAGGTAAGCTCCCATGTGTAAAAGGAAAGCTGAAAGGCAAAGCATTTTCCATGCTTCCAGTAAAAGGAATGTCACCAAGATAACGACTGTCAAAGCCATATACCTTGAAGTTTTTATTTTCATGTGGTGCCTGAAACCTTTGGATATAAGTTGAATCAGCAGAGCTAAAACTTTCTGCAGGATTGTTAACAACAGGAAGGGAATCTGGCAGCATGCTGACTGGTTCATGACACAGCTTGTTTTGTTGAAATTGGCAGAATTCAAGAGATGAAGGCAACCCTGTAACTAATTTTTCATGTTGGGAACCATGTATACTACCATCCATAAGTTTAGCCAGATTATTAACATAGTATGGTTGATTATTTTGTATAAAATCAGGATGGTTCATTCTCGAAGTAGGAGAAGCAGGGAAATGAAATCTGGATGAGACATTTTGTCTCCCAAAGCATGACCCATCAGTAACATTAGAACTATTCAATCTCCTGGCTAAGACACCTTTCTCGAATGATGCGAATTTCGACAATAGTTCTGGTCCAGACAGAGCTTGGCGATTATATATGTCATCTAACAAAGTCATGGGTAAATACGAGGAATTACGAGCACCCAAGGCAGCAAGAATATCATCCTGGCAGTTAGACACATCATTCATCTTCTTCAAAAATATCCTGTATTTCTGCAAAGCAAAAAGATTCAAGATAACAGCTACATGTAAAAATAGATTCTGCATCAAAATTTTTAATAAGGGCTTTACAAATCTATAATAGCTTATCAACCCCCACCCAAAAAATTCAGCGATTCAATTTCATTAAAAAAACAAAAATAGCAAAGAGTACCTGTAGATGGCTTGCAACATTTTCCCTGGTAAGCTCTTCAACATTCATAAGCTCAAGAATTTTCTTTGGCACAGCCTCTGAAAAAAAATCAGCAAACGTATGTAGCAAAAATGAGAGAAATCCTACTCAGGAGAGATGATAGAGTGCACACAAGGGAAACCATACTCCTTGGAAAAGAGGCAACCACAAAGTAAGGTGAGAGATGAACTGTTAAAAATGGAGATAGTGTGTGACAGTGGAAGGTCTTATATAACAGGTGACTATATGTTGCAGATCCTGTATGATGCATTACTGAAAATAAAAACTTATAGCTGCTTACTAATATTGTGTAGTTATCCACCAGCACACACACTTTGGCACATCTCTCTCCCTCCACTCTTTAGCACAAGATTTTGACTCCTGTTGGTCTACCATTTCACCCTCAAGGAATCTTCAAAGCGAACCATTTTCCATGAATACACACCTATATAGTGGGATATATGGAGTATATGACAAAGGTGGAGTGTTAGAGCATTTCTATCGATCATCTATTGTCATATAGATCCGAGTCATAAATCAAATTGCTTCAATTGAAATTATCTGGAGACGCCTTATGAGCAATTTTTTATTGTAAATTATAGTAGCATGAAATCGCTTCCATTAAAATTATCTGGAGGATACCTTATGAGCAAAATGTTACTGTAATTTCTAGTGTGAATACTGTGTCAAACATGAAACTTGCGATTGATAATAAAACATCAATTTCTTTCCATATTATTAACATCCCGGGGTCAGTGTACAATTTTTCATTACATTAATAGAGAAACGAAAAAAAACATTTCTAACAATAAAACTAATCCAGAGACTTATGTTGAGTAACCGAATAATATCTTTATTTGGACTTTAAAGAAGTGTCTTTTTAATATTAGTAGTAAGAATTTAAATCGTTATAGTGATTTATCTTCTCTGTCTTGCAAAAAAGGGAATTATACGATACAAAATAACATAAAACTGGATTAGAACTTTATATATTACTATTGTTACTCTATAAAAAGGAAGATATAAGAAAATGACAAAGGTGGTGGCTACTGGAAAATAGTTTCCCAAAGAGCAGACATTTTTTCTTTAAGATAACTAATCCATGAAAACTTACTTTCAATTCCCAACTGGTTAACAGCAGCAACAAACTTGCTATGCAGATCAATATGCCAGACAACCCTTGGCTTCTTCTTAGTAGATGTCTCAGCATTCTCCAGACACTCATCATTTTCTTCTTCATCATCGTAATCATTTGAAACTGCAATATCTGGATCCTTTCGTTTCCTGTACAATCCAGTTTTCCCATCAGATGGATCATTTGAAACTGCAACGTCTGTACATATAGCTTTCTCAGTGTTTCCTGTTTGATCGCATTTCTTATGTTGATTCGGACGAGACTTCTGTCTTCTAACTACATGCTGCCAAACGTTCTTGATCTCCTCCAATCTGACAGGCTTTACAAGATAGTCACAAGCACCATGTGCAATTCCCTTCATCACAGCTTCAGTGTCACTGAATGCAGAGATCACTGTATTATAGTCAGCATTATTGTATACAATTTGCTCGCATAAGACATATAAAGATTCTCACTTTAAGAAAATTCTTCACGAGTCAATAGAAGAAAATCAAACAGAAATTGCTTTATTAGTTTAATAGGATATGAGTTGTGGTGAGCAGGCACATGATTTTTTAGGATTGATACGCAAATTCAAGCTCTGATTCTTTGCTTTGACGACAGACCCACCCGTGACGTGTTTTCATAAGGAAGCTCAATAAGGTGTAATATGCTTTCCACAAATTGAAATTTGGCCGTAGAAGGATCGAATTGTAGCAAAGTATATTTCCATAAAAGAAAGTAACTTCATTTTAAAGAAAAATAATTTACCATATTTGTTAAGGTGGTCCTATTAAGGTTGGCCGACCTTTTTTAGCATACCTTAAAGAAAAAATAATAAACTCATAGAAATATAAGATGCCTTCTTTTCCAAATTGAAATTCAGTTATTATATGTTTTCGTACAAACAACTAACTTCATTTTATGAGTAATATCCTTCCAGTCATTTTTGTAATGAAAAGCAGATATGGACATTGACCATCTAGGACCAGCATTTAAAAACTAACCATTAGTCATAAAATAGAAGATGTTCATCTATATCTATACTATACTCTCTTCTTCTTTTTTGAGAAACCAGTCACTAGTTGTTAATGATCATCAATTATACATTTACTACATAAGGTTTGCCTACTGAAGCACGAAAAATTGTCTGATCTAGGAAGGTAATGTCGCCAAGCAAGGAACTGGTAAACAACAGGAGAGAAAGAAATCTGTTTACAAACTTTTGTACGATGACAAACCAAGCTCCGTACGTGTGCAATATAGATGTATCTGTAAGCAGCTGGTTCAGAAAAGGCTTATTCACGGAAAAGTACAGAACTAGATTTTGCATTAGCTAAAGTACACAAAATACACAAAATACTCCTTCGCTCCGAAAAAATAGCAAAAGGATTCCTAACACATTCTTAGTTAAAAACAACAAAGATAAAAGTATTCCTAGAAGAGAAGTACAATTAACCAGAAGCAAAGCACAAGGTTAGGGGTCACCAATTATAAACCAAAGACTTAAACCCCTCACTCGGACAATGTTTGTACTTTTGTAATGCACATGAAAGGACCTCATAAAGGAAATCCATCACTCTTTCACCACTTAATTTCCAAGTGTTCGTAATTTCTCCATCAGGAAAATCAACTTCAAGTTATTTTAAGAACTATTTTCTGCTATTAGTTTATGTTTTTTTAAACAGCTTGTAATACTGGAAACGGAATCATCTGAGGCATATGATGGGAAACATAAGTGCATTTCAAATAACCGTGTAACCTACAAATGTCAATATTATCAATGTTTCTTCTTTTAGTTGATTGTTTGATTTGATTTTACACATCCGGACTCCGTTTGTTGCCCTTGCATGAAAAAACACTATATCTCTTTCTCTACAAAAATCACAATTTTCACTCTATTTCTCCTGGAGGCTGGAAGGATCTCAAAGACAAGGAACCCAATCAAAGGGGGATAATGACGTGGTATTACTGTTGGAGCATTCGTTGTATGCACCCATTGTGTTGTAGCAGGGTAAATGGATCCTGGAGGAGATCCATTTACCCCACCCAATTGTTTAGTCCCACATCGTCCAGTGGTGGGACTTGGAGGCTCTAGAGAGGCTATATAAGGAGCCCCAGACCTCATGTATCCATTGAGAAAGTGCAATGCAATATCCGCTCCGTTGAGGGCTTCTCCCGTGGTTTCATCCCGCTCCTCACGGAGTAAGGTTCCACGTAAAATCCCGTGTTCCATGTTTTATATTTCTTGAGATTATGCTCTGTTTATCGTTTCCGTTTCCGCTTCCGATTTTCTAACATGGTATCAGAGCGGGTTCGGTTCTCGAGGATTTCGAGTTATTATATTTTTTCGAGATTCGATTTTTGTATAGTTCTTATGCTCAAGTTCTGAAGTTCGATCACCGGGTTCTAAAACCCTAGATTTGATGCTCTGCTTTGTTTGTGGTTCCTTCCTTGGAACCCTAACTGCGACATAGATTCGAAGCCTTATTCTTTGGCCAAAGGCATCCCGCATCAGCAGCACCTTCTGTTCAAGCAGTGCGCATGATCCAAGTCCACGCGCACGCGCCTTCTCCCAGATCTGTGGCGGCGCTCTCAAGCAGGCGGCATCCTCCAAGTCCACGCGCACGCGCCTCCAAGCCGCGCCCAGGCGGCGCTTCTCCTCCTCGCGGGGTTTCGCCTTCCCCCGATGGTGCTCTTGTTGAGAGTCGTTTTCTAACATGGTATCGGAGCGGGTCGATCTTGAGGATTTCAAGTTTTTTTATTTGTTCAAGATTCGATTAGTGTTTGTTCTTGTAGATCTTCTTTATAAAGATCATGATTGTAATTTTATCAAGTTCGGTCAAGTTCTAGGGTTTCGATTGAAACCCTAATTTCTGGAATATCTATATGTTGTCCCGTGCTATAGCATTTTTCTTCCAGATCCGTTCCATGAGGAGGCGCATTCAGGCGCGAGCCCTCCAGCCCTAGCAGAAGCTCTGTCGCGCCTCCAGCCCTTGCCGCCCAGGGCGATCCCACCTCGCGGGAAGCCCTTCCCAGGCGCGAAGCCCTTCCCAGGCGCAGGCGGCGCACAGCGCCTTCCCAAGCGTAGGCGGCAGCCCTTCGGTCCAAGCGCCATCAGCAGCCTTCCCTCGTGCGCACAGGAACACATCCCAGGCGCGGGCCCAGCGGTGCCTTCTACCCCGCGCAGATGGCCGCATCACCAGGCGGTAGTCCTCCATCCAGTCGCTCACAGGTCGCACCTTCAGATTTGCGCGAGCCCCTTCTCGCCACTACGCGTGTGCTTCGCACGCATCTCCTGCAAAGGCGCGATCACCTATCCAGACGATCCAGGCGAGCCCTTGCTCGATACCCATGTGCGCGAGCCCAGGCGGGGCTCCCCTCTAGGCCGCTCCTCCAGGCGGTCGCACCTCCTCTCAGGCGGCAAGGGGCGGTGCCCCGCGTGATTCCAGTTCAGATTTGAAGCCCTCCACGTGCGGCTATGCCGCCCGACTCCTCACAGCGGCAGATCGCATCTCCCAGCGCCGCTTCAGTCATCCTACATCGCGTGGGAAAAGGGTTCCCATCGGGGAACCCTAAAAACGCCCCAAAAAGGGTTGCGGTCTGAGAAATCCCATTGCATTGTATTTTTTTAAAAAAATGAGAGGGCCATGTGGGCCGAGGCCTAAAAAAACTGGCCGAGAAAAAAAATATGTGGAGGGGCCGTAAGTTATAAAAAAAAAGAAAGGGGGAAGAGAGAGTTGGGCCCATGATGGCTGATAAAAAAAAGGAATTTCTGTTTCGAAAAAAAAAGGAAGGTCGCGTTCAAAAAAAATCGTACGCAGTAAAAAAAACAAGAGGAGGCGCGTACATCTCAAAAGCCGTACGCAAATTGAAAAAAAAAGAGGATTTCCAAAGCCGTAAAAAAAACAATTGAAACGGCTTTAAAAAAATGTTTGATAAAAAGCCGAAAAAAATGTCAACGACTTAAAAAAAATTGTTCCAAAAAAATGATGAATGTTTGAAAAGCCGACAAATGTTTGATCGGCTAAGTGGCACCTCAATTTATCTTGTCTTCTCCTAACTTTGTCGATGTCATTTTTCCGACAAGTATGGGAGAAAGGGGGAGTATTATGTAGAATCAACATGTCTTGATCCAGATTCAGATGCAGATGCCAGATTTCCAGACCATTCAGATTCCAGTCTCTACAGTTGTTCAGACTCGACGATTAATTCCGAGTCCAATTTCAGACACGCACGAGTGTGCGGTCATTGTCAGATGAGCATATGTTGCCATCATCAGTTCGAGTTCCCCATCATTCTTGTTGTTGTTCGGCCAGAATTTTTCATGTGAGCCATAGGAACTCCAGAGCAGAGGACCATTCCCTTAAGGGCAAGGGTTTTCATGTGGTATCATAGGTACACCAGAGCAGTGCACCATTCTCTGAGCCAGATGGGAGAGACCCAGTTCTCCGACGAGGAGACTTCAGGCGCAGTTCAGACTCGATGGTCAGATTCCGAGTCTTCAGTTGACTCACACTCCAGCCCGTTCGTCCTCCTCACCTGCACGACATGAGAAGCAACGTCCTAGACTGCAGTAATGTGCGCGTTGGGTTGATATTGTCCGGAGTGTCCTGTAGCGTTGAGTTGAGTTTCTTTCTGTTTGTCCAAGCTGAGCATTGCATGCTCCAGCTTGAGGGGGAGTGTTGGAGCATTCGTTGTATGTGTCCATTGTGTTGTAGCAGGGTAAATGGATCCTGGAGGAGATCCATTTACCCCACCCAATTGTTTAGTCCCACATCGTCCAGTGGTGGGACTTGGAGGCTCTGGAGAGGCTATATAAGGAGCCCCAAACCTCATGTATCCATTGAGAAAGTGCAATGCAATATCCGCTCCGTTGAGGGCTTCTCCCATGGTTTCATCCCGCTCCTCACGGAGTAAGGTTCCATGTAAAATCCCATGTTCCATGTTTTATATTTCTTGAGATTATGCTCTGTTTATCGTTTCCGTTTCCGCTTCCGATTTTCTAACAATTACCTCTCCTTTCCATGACTTTTCCTTAAACAATGAAAATAAATGTCCCATATCCCACTACGCATAAATTTTTAGACTTTAGAAGCGACTGGAATCAACATGTACATAAGAGAAAGGCACAAGAGCTCTCATATTGTGCGTCTCTACTATTTTTTTGGACCCACATACTATTAGGATCACCCAGCCCACAGACTCACTATGACTAAAAGGTCCTTGGTTAAAAAAAAGTTCAAGGATTAGGCATCTGAGTGGGGAGACTAGAAGGCGAAGAATCCATATAATATATTAAGAGCTCAAAAACTGAAGGAATTTTATTAATCAAAATGAAGCAGGCACCACTCCTCTCATCAAAAATTCATCCATAATGAAATTACAGGAATACACACTTGAAATGCCAGAAAAGAATATAAACAGTTCTCAAGTTGAATCTGTCTATGTTCTGTTCAGACACAACTGACACTCATTATCATTACACTTTCTTATTTCTTCTGAAATTGTGTAGATGTTTTAACGTCTTATCTGGAACCCCGATGCAGAATCATCATTTTTCCCTATACAGAAAAAATCATACAGATTCTAGGAAATATGTGCTCAGAGTACGTAGAACTACAGACAAAATAACAACGTTAATAAAAAAAGTTTTATCTCAGAATAGGATGAAGGAAAGTAGCATGTGAACCAATTAATTTAATATGAAGGCTATAAGGATTATTTAGATGTAAAATTGCCAAGACCAGTTATACCAAAACTGTCCTTGATTCGGTAATTTTAATAGTGATGCATGAACAGTAACGCAGGCCACACCAGATTCTAAGAACCTTTGGAACAGAAAAGAAAACAAATATAACGAGTAAGAGAATTTTACTTATGACCGGCAGGTCCATCTCCAATCCGACGAGTTCCAAAAGCTTAAATCCATCCATATCAGGCATCCTAACATCACTAATAATCAGATCAAACTTGTCCTTGTCCTCCCTGAGAAGTTTCAAAGCCACTACTGCCTTGGTGGTCACTGTCACTGCAAAAATCAAATGCCAGATACCAATATGATTCACGACATCACGAATGTAACAAGGGACAATAAATGTGTGAGAGAGAGAGAGAGAGAATAAACCATTGTATCGGCACTTCTCAAGAAGGGCCCTTAAAACCCTGAGGCAAACAGGGTCATCATCCGCTGCAAGAACTCTCATGCCCACTGGAAACTCATCGCTGTTCTCCATCTTACTGGATACTCTGCTCTCTTCAACTCTCACGTTCTTGTTTGTGCTACCCCAAAATCTGACGAAACCGATAATCGTACCCACAAAATGCTTAAATTGATTCAAAACACACTTCTACTTGAACACTTTGCGATCAACTCCAAGAACTCACAGCAACAGCAATCAAAATCCCATCTTTCACTCCCCGGCATCAACCGTCCGCACACCTCTACGAAACCCAGAAACGGATTCGAGAAAAGGTCTCGAATAGCTAGGATTTTCGAGGGGACGAACCGACCGGGAAAGGTTCGTCAATTGAACTGGAAGGTAATGGAGGGGATAGGGTCTTCCGACGACGAGGAATTGAAGTGAAAGTCTCCGAAATTTTCTCTCCAATTCCTCCCCAATCATCGCAATCGAAATTAAATTCTGCGGGATCTTTGAAGGCATGTTTTCAAATCTCATCCGATCAACGAGAGATAATTGCGCTCGATTTGGGAAGGTTCGGAGTGTCTCCAGGATGAAGAAGACAAGGGAAAGGGCAAAAGGGTTTAGGACATGGGAGAAGCTCTTCCCTCTTTTTTATTTTGAAATTTTTCATGGGCATCTTTGGTTACCAGCCCCCTTCCATTGCGGTATTTTGGGTTGGAATGTTCTAAGAGAGATAAAAAATTAAATATTAACATCAAGCAATGTCTTCGCAAGGTTGCATATGATCATTTACATCAGCGGTTAAAGTTTTATCTTCATCGGATGTAGCACCTTTCAATGGAGATACCACTAGGGAGTTGGAGGTGAAACATCCTTGCAATCCATCCCCGTCCCTACCGGAGTTTCCTCTTTCTGAAGCTCCTCTTGTTGCAGATGTTGACACCATTCTTGGATGTATCAAGTCTTTTCCTAAAGGGACTTCATGTGGTAGAGACAGTTTGCGAGCCCAACATCTTCTTGATGCTATGTGTGGAGAAGGGTCTGTTGTAGCTACGGATCTTTTACATGCCATCACACTTGTGGTTAATTTATGGTTGGGCGAGATGTCCCTTGTGTTTGTCAAAATTTATAGCGTCTGCACCGCTTACTCATTGCTTAAGACAAACAATAGCATTCGTCTATTGCAGTTGGTACCATTTGGAGGTGGCTTGTGTCTATAGTTGCTATGGCAAGAGTAAATAAAGATATGACTAAATATCTGAATGACTTCCTGTTTGGGGTAGGTGTTTCTGGTGGAGCTGAAGCTATTCTGCACAGTGTCAACAGAGTGTTGAACGCTCGCTATAATGACGGTTCTCATTCAATGCTTACAGTAGATTTTTCTAATGCATTCAGTATGGTTAACAGTTCTGCCTTACTGTGTCAGGTGAGAGCAAGATGTCCATCTATCTCTTTGTGGGTGGAGTTCTTATATGGACAGAAAGCAAGGTTATATATTGGAGACAGACATATCTGGTCATCTGCTGGAGTGCAACAAGGTTTTCCTTTAGGGCCACTCCTTTTTTCCCTCATATTACATCCACTTTTCATGATATCAGGGATAAATGCAAGCTACTTCTTCATGCATGGTACCTTGATGATGGTACGGTTATTGGAGACACAGATAAGGTGGCGAAGGTTTTGAGTATAATCCAGGAGAGTGGGCCAGACTTGGGCCTAGTTTTGAATATTCATAAAAATGAACTCTTTTGGCCTACACGTGATGATAGGAATCTCCGCAAAGGGTTATTCCCAACAGGTATTGGAAGACCTTCTTCAGGAGTAAAGTTGCTTGGAGGGACGGTTAATATGGATAAAAATTTTGTTGAAGGTTTGGCTTTGGAAAGGGTTGCTAAAGCTGTGAAATTGATGCATCTGCTTTCTCAGTTGGGTGATCCCTAGAGTGAGCTTCTTTTACTCCGTTCATGTATGGATTTAGCAAAACTTTTATTTGGTTTAAAGACTTGTCAACCTATGTACATGGAGGAGCCATCTATATTATTTGACAAGGGCTTACGAGAGGCTATTGAAGACATTGTTGCTTGTGGAGGCCCCTTTTTTGGAGACCTCCAATGGATGATCGCTTCATTGCCTATTCGACTTGGTGGTTTGGAGTTACTTTCAGCAGTTGAGACGTCTTCATATACCTTTGTGGCCTCTAGGCGTGTAGTTTTGGGAGCTTCAAGATCATCTCTTGCGGCACAACGAGATTCACAATGTGGATTCCGTCTTTGATTCTGCTCTTCATCAACTTCATGGAATAATTCCCTCATTCGACCTCAGTTACTTTTCTAGAAAGGACATCGTCCCTCCAAAAACCAAAAAAATTTGGCAAGTATTTTTTTAGCAAAATAATTGAGGACTGGAAGTGAAATTGGACATGACCGTTAGACAAAAGGCCATTTTCCAGTGTCTTCAAACTGACCATGCCCAAGATTTTCTCCTTGCTATTCCTATTGACGGACTTTGTCTGCACATGTCACCAGTAGAGTATCGCTCTGTCCTCGGATATCGTCTCATGATTCCCTTATTTTCAGATGATGAGTTATGTCCAGTTTGTCGTAAGGCATGCTTATACACTCTTGGGGATCATGCAATTCATTGCAGGGAGCTTCCAGATTTTAAATACACGATCTTATTAGAGATGTTTTATTTGATGTACTTAGGTGTGTTGGTGTTGCTGCTAAGAAAGAGGCACCTGTGAACTTTTTAACTGATCCGTAAGAGGGAAGATCTACTCTTAGACCTGTTGATATTCTGATTTTCGGATGGGTTGGAGGGAAACATGCCTATGTAGATTTGACCGGAGTTTCTCCGTTGGTGGGATTGAAGAGCGGGACATTTACAGCAGGGCACGTTGCCCTCAAAGCTGCTTCAACAAAAGTGGAGAAGCACGAAAAAGCGTGCTTGGAGAATCAACATGTCTTCATCCCTTTTGATTTTGATACTTTTGGATTCCTAGTACCAGAAGCTGTTGAACTTTTGAAGAGGGTCCAAAAAATCCTGAACAATAATGTTATGGTTCCTAAGTTTATGGGTGTAGTGTTTAGATTGATTGGTTTTACAATCCAAAAAGGACTAGCGGCGCAACTTGTTGCCCGTTTGTCTCCTATCACAATGTTTTGAAATAGTTCAGTTGATTTTAAGGATGGAATTAGTTGTATAAATCATATAATGTCTTTGTTATAATAATTTTTTAAGCACATTCAAATATAAAAATTAACATAAAATATCTATTATAATCATTAAAAAAGTTAATATAATATATAATTAATATCACATCATATCGCATTTATCATTCTAACCCTCCCAACCATTCAAACAGTTGTTATTCACAAGAGGATAACTCAACTCAATCCAATCCAATTACCAAACACGCCCTTGGGATCACGAATCGGCCTTTTGTTTGTAATGGAAAAGTTATTTTGATTTGATGAATGCCATGAATATTTACATCTATGGTTTTGGTATTGTTTTATAATTACATACTAACTCATAGGTAGTGTTTGGCTACCGGGTTAAACTCCCCTTTGGGGAGTTTACTCCTCTTAACTCACATCCCCCTCTCTCTCCATGGGCCCCACTTTATTTCCTTTTTAAAAAATTAAATAAATCAATTTTACATCATCAATCCTATCAAAAAATAATATATTATACCATCATATCATATAAAAATTGTAAACTACTCCACTTCTACTCACTTTTCCAAACTTCAATACAATCACATCACAATAACTACTCACTTTTTCAAACTTCAATACAATCATATCAACCCAAACCCACTTCTAACCCACCCCCAGTTTAACCCTTTATCCAAACACCCAAATCCAAAAACGGGTTACCCTCTACTAGTTTAACCTGCCTTAACCCGCCAACCAAACGCACCCATATGTACTTCATATTTACACCGGATTTTCTGAATAATATCTCCTTTCTTACAAAGTATATCCATCGGTATTCAATCGTCCTTAAATTTTGCAATTTGTTTGCCCCCGCACATTCTTCCTACTCCTTCGATTTTCTCCTTCCTCTGCATGTTCCTAGTGGCCATCTTTCTCCCAATATCCCCCACCGCTCCCAAACTCCCCTCCTCGTCGCTTTCTTCCTATTATTGTCATCGTAACAATGAAAAACACCTTAGGGTGCGTTTGGTTGGGGGGTTACCCCTCACTTTGGGTGGGTAACCCCTCAAAACCTCCACTTTTATCCCACTGGTGGGGCCCACTTCCTTCCCATAAAAAAAATTATATATTATACCATCATATCATCTAAAAATCATAAAATAGTCAACTTCTACTCACTATTCCAAACTTCAATACAATCACATCACAACAACCACCCACTTTTTCAAATTTCAATATAATCATATCATAATAACTACCAACTTTTTCAAGTTCCAATACAATTACATCACACAAACCTTCCCAACCCTTAACCCACCAACCAAACACACAAACACAAAACCGGGTTATCCACCCCTGGATAACCCACCAACCAAACGCACCCTTAGAGCTTCTCTGACAGTGTCCCCTGTTAAGTGATCATGTAGTGGTAGACCTAATAAAATGGAACTTGATTTGGTGTTCGACATGTGAATTCATAGTGAATCGTGGAAGATCATGTTTGAAATAACTTAGAATCTCATAGGTCGTCTACTAGATTTAGGAAGATTGGTTGGAACATGGGTCTTGTAGATCAAGATTATGAAGGTGACTTAGATAACTTGGGAGTTTGATTTCAAAATTCAAAGTTGGAATTGTTGGAGCAGGAAATGTAGTAATAGATCACGAGTTCGAACAAAATCCAATTTGATTTCGACCAATCAGAGCAATTAATGAGTAAATCAATAAAGGATATCAATGTTTAGGTTATAATACGACAATTCTTGTCGTTAATGTTTAAATCATCATCATTAAAAGGATTATAGCTGCTAATTGAAACATATGAATTTGACTTGTATAAAATTACTAAATAAAGTGAAATTAAATTAAGTTGTATTAGTTGGATAATGATTTGATTCATTTGACATGCATACATGATACACATAACCCTATTAGTTAGTTAACAATTAAATGTCTGGTATTAAATAAATCTAGTAGAAAATATTAATCGTACAGTTTAGTAGGAAATGTATGTGTTTAATATTCCATCCCAATTCTCCAACCAACTTTTTATTTTCCTGTTCTTTCATTCGTGTCACCATTTATTCCATCCCTTTGCCATTCTTTACCAAAGATCCATCAATCCTACTCAACTGGTGCATGATGATGTTAGTCGTGCTACTTCAAGTTCCTCTTTGATATCTGTCGTGGATCATGGTCTATCAGTGTCTTCTGATTGTGTGAGTTCTCCATCCATTACAACCCAAAGTGATGGTTATTTTTATCAAGACAACATCGATCATGAGTCATCTAAAGCACTTATGATCATCATGCGGGTTGTTAATTTATAGTAAAAAATCATATATGATTCATGGCTTTAGTTTTTAAATATTGATTATCATCGCAGTACATGTGTGATTTTATCATGTTATGTTATTTGTTGTTATTCTAGTTCTTTCAAATAATAATATTAAATTATAATATTTTATCTAAGAATATTGGTCTTGTCTTGCTTAAACATCTAATGGCGGTCATAATATCTTCATTTTTTATCAATAATATTCATCTTTCTAGTTAGTCTCATATATTTATATTTTATTATTATACTTTTTCACCATAGGGAAAATGGTAAATAAAGTATATGGCAACTATAAAATTTATATATTTCGTGTATTATATACAATCCTTGATCTTGAAGTGTTTTTACTTGTCTTAGTTATCGATATTTTGTAATAAAATTATAAAATAAAATCTTCGAAATTTAGATTATAATAGATTTATATAAACTAATTTATAATCTTCAAAACATCAATCAAATTGAATTTGAATATCTACAAACTCAAAGTGAATTGATGTTAGTATCAACTTAGCAAATTCTATTCAAATTCGGATTCATAACTTTAACATTAATTGAATCCAAATATAAGTGGATTTAAAGGTATTTGATTCGATTAGCAAATCTAAGAAGTATAGATCTCTATTTCAAGATGATACATCTAATTTTTAGGATTTTTATTAGTTGTGCCTCTGAGATATTGCAATTTCAGTTATGCCCCTCCTTTTTTTGGAATATCAGTTATGCTCCTACCTTCTTGCAAAAATCACAGTTCTGCCCTTCTGTTAAGTTAAAGTAGGGGCATAACTGATATTACAGAATGGCAGAATTGTTAATTTTGCAAGAAGGTAGGGACACAATTGATATTTCAAAAAAGGGAGAGACATAACTGAAATTACAATATCTCAAAGGGTACAACTGATAAAATCCCTAATTTTTATTGTCTATAGACATCTAGATCGAGGGTTGAATTGCCTCCAATGCACAATCTTGCATGCCAAAAATGAAGGGTCAAACCTTAGGTTTTGTTCATCACCCATGTATTTTTGCATCAATAATCATAGAAGCACAATCAGACCAACGAGACCGCACCACTTAGCAAGGTGTGACAACATATGCATGGTGAAGGAACATGCTTTTGAATCATAACTATTAGTTTATGAAAGTTACACCTCGAACCTCAAACATTTCTTTCATACTAAATGAAGATGCATTAGGGGTGGGGGTGTTTCGAGAAAATTATGATCAAATAAAACTCTGCCTATCAGGGACGAAGCTAGGATTATTGGCTTGGGGGGGGGGGCTATATAGAATCAAAAGACATATTTATACGTAGATTTTTTTGTAAAAATGATGTGATCATTTCTTTTGGCCTAAATCATGACATTTTTAAGATATCAATGGGCTTTTTCGAACATTTTGCATTGTTTCTAGAAATATGAAGGAAAATATGGATATCACTTTTTTTAATTTGTTAATGTTCTAGAATAAATAATAACAATTATATTCTAACGTTTTTAATTTTTTGTATAATCTTTATTTATTTCCTATGTATGGATAAATTAATAAAATAAATTCTAATGTGATATAAGGAAATGTAACTAATAATTTAACGACGAGAACATCAGGATATGATATTCAAGATACATTTGATCCATTTAAGTAATTATATGATATTGGTTAAGAAAAAAACTACTTTTGAGATAAAATTCTAATATCAAAAGATATAGTTTATGAATTATTGAATTTCAACTTTGGGTTATATATTCTTTCATGGAATTTCTATCAATCACGCTTTGTTTAACAACGCCATCATGTATTATAAGGGACAAATTACCCTGAATAAAATAATTTTTATTTAATATAAAAATATAATATCTATGTTAACAAGTTTATTTTTGAGGTATATTATCACATCTTCAAAACCATCCAAATATTTAAATAAATTTTCAATTGTGATTTACACTACAACAAAATAGATTTATAATAACGCTTTTCAAAATCTATCACTGTATCGTCCATTATTAAATATATTGATGGTGAAATTTGTTGCAAAATTATTTTTTATTGAAATTAGCAACGGATATCATATACAATGTTATGTCATTCACGTGGTGCATATAACAACATTTATACTTTACCATTTTTTAAAATTTTAACTAATCTTTGCTAATTTAGTCAAAATTTAATGACAATTGCTAGAATTTTGAAAAATGTCAATGGATAAATGTTGCTATATGAATTGTCACTAATGATGTAGGAACATATATGACATTGGTCGTTAATGTCAAGTGTAAAAATAATTTGGCAACAAATAATATCGTCATTATATGTTTAAACAACGGATGTTATAGTGATGGATTTTATATCATACCATCAAACCTTTTAAATAAATTCTTTTATTTTGTAGAGAGATATATTATCACATCATAAAGTTTTACAAGTAAACCTTTACTTTCAAAAATATTTATATTTCGTCTTCTTATAGATATAAATTATATTATTTTTAGATAAAATTAAATCCAAGAAAGTACTATTCAGTAACAAACTTGCCTCTAGTGTAATATAAAGAAATAAAATTTACTAAAATGTTCAAAATCTTGAACGAATTCCCATATTAAGTTGTTTTGAAATATGAAATCAGAAACATATATGGAGAAATTCTTTCACCTTACACATGAGAAATTTTGAGAAGTAGTTGAGCAAGGAAGAGAAAAGGATGCAAAGGTTAGGGATGAAAACGGATCAGACATATCTATTTCCATATCCATATTCGCTTCATCTCTATCGAATACGAATACGGATACAGATATGATTTGGATATGCATTAAAGAAAACATATCCTTAAAAATTCGAATACGAAGTTGAATCGGATATTTATCGAATCTGAATACGGATCAAATAAAGAGCAAAGCCGAATGCACATCGAACAAAGAGCCAATCCAACCATGAATCAAATAAAGAGTGAACCAAATATGGATCCAATAAACCCATGAAATCCAAATACTGATATAATAAAGACCACATACGAATACAAAATGAATTTTTATCAAGGTTCGTATGATTTTAAAAATGACAATGAAATATAAATAATCTTCCATCATGACAAATGGGAGCGTCGGATGACGTGCATTCTTTACCTTAAGCAAAAAAAGATATGATTTTGTCAATTTTGTTCGTATTCATATTCCCAAACAAATGAACGTTTGTTAATATCATTAATATATAATATTATATAATATATTACTAATATAATAACATGGGTTGTAGCTTATGTTATCTTAACTAATATATAAAATAATATTAAATGTTATATTCGTATATTTGGATCCGAATCCGGATATTCAAGCCATTAGCATATCCTTATCCGTATCCGGAAAGTTTTTACAACCCATATCCATATTCGATCTGTATTCTTAATATTCGGATATGGATATCCGTATCCGATAATTTTTCGAATACGGTAAGCAGATATTCAGATATAACCATATCCGTTTTCATCCCTAGCAAAGATACAATGATCTATGTATATATTATTATTACACATACAACTATATTTTTTGAAATATTTTAGTTAAAAAAGGGATGATTGACTATTTAAAGAGTGGTTGATCTCCTATAATATAGGTTTTTTTCCATGGTTTGGGGGGGGGGGGGAAGCCCCCTCTCGCCCCCCCTCCCTCTGTTACTGTTGCCTATATAATTCAAAGCAAAATAAACAACTAAGTAAATAAATTGTAGTGCACGGAGATTTAGACATGTCCGTTCTATACAAGGGCTATGTCTTGTGTGAGCTTCGCTCTTCCAGAGCTTGCAAACACTAACTATAAGAACTACTTCTCGAGTAGTCCAAACTATTTACAAAAGCGCAAATCTTACCTTGATTTGTTTTCTATATAATAGAAAGGATTTAACAGAGAACGGTTTCAAGGCTGGCATGTAATATCAAGGGTGTATCTTCTTGTTGAGAAGAAATACATTTACATATAACGGCTCTTAATCAAGAATAGAAGTAATTACAAGTATCTTAAATAAAAACCTTCTAAAATATGGATAAGAATAAAATGCGAACTAAGTGAATCGGAGTAGAAGGTTTGTGAATGAATTTTGGAAGAGCAACAAGATGCAAATATTAGCGAATAACTTCACAAGACTTTCCTTAGTTAGTAGAGCTCAGTAAAGAGTGACCTTCAAAAATGAGTGAGTTGTATCATGTTGTGTGTTGGAATAGGGTGGATGGTTATCCTTTTATGAGTTTATAGGAAGTATAAGAATATTAGGAGTCTTATTTGAATTCACCCTAAAGGGTTAGCATAATCAACCAAATGTTACCGGTCTATCACTATAACATCATATGTACCAGTGCACTAGTGTCTTTCAAGAAAATAATTGTTTCCATCATGTATCGATTATCGGTATACATTTGTATATACCAGTGTACAAGAGTTTTCAAGAATAAAAAATCAGATGATGGTATTTTCAGATAGCAGTATTTGAATGTGTGACGGTGCAAATATGGGTGGACCAAGGCACTAGGAAGACGAATTACTAGGGTTAAAACGCATGAAAGTGTACCGATGCAAGTATGGGTGTACTGGTGCAACATGAGTTTGAATATGTACCGATTCAAGGGGTGCATATCAGTCCAACAAACTTGAATTTTTATTAATGGAATTTATGAATGAAAGCTTTGTATACTATGTTCTAAACTATATTATTACAATTGATTAATAGCAAAGAACATGAGTCTTCATAGATTCATATGCTATCATCCACATGATATGTATGTACACAAAGACTTGATTCTTTGAGCTAAATACATACACATGCTTGGTAATCTTAATCATATTGTAATGTCATTGCTACAGATAAAATAGTTATATATTTATCATTGTTTGCCATATTTGTTTTGTCGTTATCAAAATTTTAGGTGATTTAAAAAAACTCCGTTTTATATTGACAAAACTTTAAACTAAAGTAATCCATACATAGCTAAAATTTTATCACATAACTCTGTAGACAATAATAAAAGAGCTCCCTATAAAGACATGCGTTCTATATGAGGAGGTAAAAGCTTGATAACTCAGAGAATAACCACAAATTATCGTTCTATTCAAACATGTTACACAAATTACTTGATCTAACATATTTTAAAAAATTCCGAAAATGTGAACAAAAAGCAAAGTAGATCAAGCAAAAGCAAATTCAAACATTGGCAAAAAGTGACAACAAGAAAATAGAAAAATATAAAGATAATGTATGTTTCTTATACAAGTAATAGATATAAAGACCAAGTCATTATTGACTAATAAAAATTAAAATCCTACTCATTGTTCATGTCAAAGTTTAGAAAGTTTGGATCTTCAGGTAACTTATTTTGGAGAAATTTGATTCTTAAAGATGGAAGTAGTTACGGAATGTCATTGAGATTTAATACTTTGAACCTTCTCTTGAGTTTGGGAAAAGAAACTTTGAGAATCATCTTAGAAGGTCCTTCTTTCCACACGGTATTACTCCAACTAATCATGCATGGTTAAATTTGCGATCATATATCTTTTATTGGTTTACCATGAAAATCATCCTAGAGAAAATGTCATTTCATGGATTAACCATCGAACCTTGACAGGGATTCCACTCCATGGAGTTTGAAAATAAGAAGCATGAGGAGTAGGTATGTAACTTCCAAAAGGTATTCTTTGCATATTGTAGAGGTTTAAGGGGGTTCTTCCCCAGTGTTAAAGCATTAATTTAGCGCAGATCGTGAGAATGGTACCAAACTAAGGGAAAGTATGAATACTATGTATGACCTAAACATAGATCTCATCAGATGAGATGATGGGGCGATATGCAACATCGTCAAGAGATGGGGCGAAATACGTCATCATCAAGAGGGAAGCAACCCTAATCACAGGTAAGGCCCCTAAATAATCATTCTGTGTCAAAGAAGGTAAGGGTGCAGAGACATCCGGGAGCTTTACCTAGAATCAGGTTGATACTCATGTTCATCCATATCAAATTCTACAACTCTTATTTCATTTGCGGACATACAAAAGTTCATAAAGTCAAATTATATTAAATAAATTACACGAAAATTTTAGTTGTGGTAAAAAAAACTTCACTGTGTAGTTCATAGAAGTTATCATATGTCTAATTGCAATTGAACACTCGATTGACTAGTTCATAGAAATGATCATATGTCTAATTGCACTTGAATACTGGATTGACTTGAAACTCCGAACTTGTCAACTAGATTATTTCATGTTGTCTTGGCATTAAATGTGGGTTGGCAATGTTTCCAACAATTCTCCCTAATGCATATAGTCATAAGACATTTATTCACTCAACTCAAGACATTGATTTTCGTATATTGTATCAAAATTAAGATGCATTATCTAATAGAACTGTATAGTATCCCTTGAATCCGATACCAAATCAAGATTCTAGAATTATTACAATCATGAATGCAGATGCCATGGTTAAAGGTATACAAAATAGTGGTGAATGGATCAAACTCAAACAATATTCATCGAGACATGCAAATTAACTGAAAAATATTAGAAGATGCAATTGGAAAACTCCAAAGTACTCAGATGAGACTCCAACATAGATCTATGCTCAAGCTCTAACAAGAACAATACAACATCATTAAGTTGTTTTAAATAATCAATTAAAGCTTCTACTACCATAAAATATTAAATTTGCAAGCCCGAATTTCAACATATGAGGGAAAATGAAGGAAAAAAGGAATGATGTTCCGATGAAGGTGAGAATTCTAGGATAAAATCATTGATAA
Organism: Ottelia alismoides; assembly: GCA_037367405.1. NCBI lineage: Eukaryota > Viridiplantae > Streptophyta > Magnoliopsida > Alismatales > Hydrocharitaceae > Ottelia > Ottelia alismoides. The sequence continues at coordinate 23,645 of JAZKJV010002059.1, forward strand.
AGATTCTCAAGAGAATCAGATCAATGACTAGGTTCAGAAATATATCTAAATTGAGGGAATGCTTAATCATTTAAATTAAATGTGAAATGTAAATCAATAAGTTAAATGTATATAGAAAAATAACAAAAATAAGAACCTCACATAAATATATGATTGAGAGCTTGTGATGATGGCGATCAAGTTGCTCTTGAAGTTGTAGCATCGATGGTGACAAGCTGAAAGTATAGCTAGCATCAATACTATATAGAAGGAGGTGTCGACTACCCGATCAGATTCATGGTCTCTCCATGAATCCCCTTATGTCTTAAACAAGTTGGAACAACCATTATCACTATCAAAGTATCAGTTAGAGGCCAACATTGGAAGAATGACATCCCAATATGGGAATGGTATGGAAGGATATGGTTAGAAAAGGAAAAGGTTTGAAATATATGTAGAGATCAATATTGGAAGTGATTGGGAGGATGAGGAAGACTAAGTAAAAGAGTTGGGAGGTTGACAGAAGAAGCGAGCTAAGTTTGACTAGCAAAAGTCGGTTGTCTTGAGAGGAATGGTTCCTGCAGCGAACACATAGAGTCGGAAATGTTAATGGAAAAAGTGTAAACACGAAAATTGTACATCTCGATAGGATAAGAAAAGTTAAATGTAAATTTCCAACTTTCAATTTATTTGAGAGATATGAATTATCAAAGCATTTTAAAATGTGCTTTTATTTGTATTGTTTTTCTCAATAATATGGTATTTACTATTTTTATTATGAAATTTACATGTTTGATAAAAAAATTTAGAAATTTAGATAAATGGAAATGAGTTAGTATGACCTAGTTATGAATTCTAAAAGTTTGATCAGGATAGCTTTATAATATTTGAAATGGGCACAAAGTTGACTTGTGACTTTTGAGTTTTGTAACTTTGTGGCAACTTTATCATTTAGTTTATAATTAGTAAAGAATTTTAATATTGATTATATGTTATTTAGAGTTATGCACAAATAAGATAATGCATGTGAAGTTGGAAAATATAAACGGGGGATAAATAGCACTTTACGTTTCAAAGGTTTTGATTTTTTTAATATTTTTATATAATAGAGTTTTTTATATGAAGTTTTAGTGTCAATTTGATTCGATCAGGATTTTTTTATATTAATCACAATTCCCTGATGATGGTCAAACAACTAATTATAGCTTTCAGTTATTTATTAGTTATTTTGTATGAATTTTTTTGTGTCTGTCATGCATTTTATTCGAGGACGGACTTGAGTGAATCAGAGTTAATTTAAGAATAAAATGTTATTAGAAGATTTATGATAATCATCTATCTTGAAGTAGTCAGTTGCGTTTATTTTTCTTTGATTTTATTTATTTTCTTTTATTTTATTTTAGGTAGTAATTTAATGTTGTTAAATTTTTGTATTCGTCTCCCATCTCCGGTCGCCCCCTCTCTCTCTCACGTCCACCACAAAAGCCTATCACCCCCTTCCTTTTCCCCGACCTCGACGACCACTTCCACCACTCTCTAAACACGCCAGGACCTAGCCCTAACCTCCGACAACCTCATAGGCTACCTGGCTAACCATGCCTCCTCTCTCTCGCCTCATATCTCAACTGCCATCCACGTCTTCCACCACCTGCACCTCGGCGCTTCACCCTTCAAATTCATCGTCTCCACCCTCCTCTACCTTGTCCACCTTTACGAGGGCCACAGCCCAACGTCTCTCCATCTCCCCGTGACAAGAGGAGGTCGGATCGATGAGCGAAGACCGTCGTGGCTCCGGTGACGACCCATGGACATGGTAGGCCATGATCCAGCCCTAAACCAGCCGGCAAGCTGCTCCAACCGGTCGTCGGAGTCCAACAAAGACTGGAGCTCAGCCCAGACCACCCTCCTCCGCCTCGGTCTCCAGATAAGCTTCCTCACTTTTCTGCCGTGTTTTTTTTCCTGATTTAATTCAAAACACACTTTCACCATCAATCCACCATCGCATGAGTTTCCCCACACTTCGTTCATCCTCGCGCACACCTCTGCTCGCCTCCTCCTCTTCTCCATCACCTAACTCCATTCGCACTACCTCCTCTCCAGGTCACCGGAGATGGAGCTCCGGTCCCCCACTCCTTCGCTCGCACGGGACTCACTCCACGTACTTTCGCACCATGCATGCACGCTTTGGCTATGTATTAACACTTCATGTAGACTTCTCTCAATGGCTAGAGCCTTCACCGGGGCTCATTTCAAGAGCTTCATCTCCGATGGTCTCACGTCGCCGCTACAATTCTGACCACCCCGGCTGTTCTCTTGCATCCAAGATGCACTGTCAACGCTTTTGGAGCCTACCCTGACCTTCTAACATCTACCATAGACATGGCGGAGCTTTTGGATCATCGCTGAAGCCCCTCTAAGTCCACCGCAGGAGGTGACGACGTTGAAGAACAAGGGGTATAGGTGTTGTCCGATCTCCATGATCGGACGATCCACAAGATGCCACGTGTATACGCCCGAGCCTCCGCTTCCAGCCTCTAGGTTCGGGGTGCCCAAACCAAGAAAGAACATCAGTAGAAACCACGTGGCCCGAGCCTCCAGCCACACGCCGAGCCTTCATCCGAGCCTAGCGTCACGTGCTCTAGTCACATGAATGTTGGGAAAATTGCAGTGGTGTCTTGCCCACTTCTCCAAATTACAAATAGGTCCCTCCGAGCACGTGAAAAACATGTGCGCCTGGAGTTATTTGCATCTGACCCCCTCCGGGTTTTAATAGTTACAATATAGCCCCTGCGTGCATGGTTAATTTACAGGGAAGGCCTCACGCTTTATTTTAATTGCATTTATGCTCTTCCAGGGACCTGATTATAATATTTTTCTAATTATTTTGCATGTTTTCTTTACATTTATTCCATGGACTCTTTTGTAAATATCTTGAACATAGGATCTCTGTTTAAGTTGATTTCAATTTTGTTTCGAATGTTATTTCCTTATCTATCTATTGACATGATTTGTTTCCCGATTTATACTTAAAGTTCGAAGGATCAATTCTAGTAATATAGTACCATTTGTTCAATGATTTCTCATGCATGTATTTTATTAATTAAATTTGCTTCATTAATTAATCCTGAAATTGATACATTTTTATTGCTCAATGATTTTATTTAGATACGACATACTTGTATTTTTCTACACTTCTATCTCATTGCATCATAAAAACTAAATAAAAAATGTTTTTATATGTGTCCTTGTGTGTTGATCTATGAGTTATGAATTCAACACTTGAGTCGAGTATTAGGAGTCTGAATAATCACTTAAGAGGCTCGTGTCACTGAGTTCTACCTTGGGCTTGCCCAAGTAAATAAATTTGACCGCTTATGTTTAATTAAAAAAATTGATTAAGCAATTTTTACTAGATTCGATTTTGCCCGACTGCAACGGGACTCGAATGTTAATTCAACATTATTAAGAGGGCTAATTTTGGATTCATCAAGGGGACAGATTGCATCTGGAGAAGGTGCATTCCTCGGGAGGAAGTCCAAAGTGTCCTCCGAGCATTGCCACACCCGAGAATCATGAGGACACCACTGTAGAAAGTGTACATCAGCTAAAGTTCTACAATACGACCTCTGGTGGCTGACCTTATTTAGAGATGCAGAAGATTTTGTCAAGCATTGCACTGAATATCAGAAGATGGGTGATACCATAGGAATTAGAGATGCAATACCTTTGCATTACATTGAGATCTCAAACGTGTTTGATGCATGGGGCATTGACTTCATGGATCCATTTCCCAACAATAAGGGTTATGGATACATTATTCTAGTTATCGGTTACGTCAATCGTTGGGTGGAAGCTATCCCAACCTGAGCCGTTGACAATTGTACCATTTGTTGATTTCTAAAGGAACACATCATTACAAGGTTCCAGATCCCCAAAATTTTGATATCCAATGGCAGTAGCCATTTCATCAACAAAGAGGTGAAGAAGTAGACACATGAATTATGCATTGAACATTCGTGTCGCCTCTCCATACCACCCATAATCTAATGCCTTGGCCGAATATTCAAATAGGAAGATTAAGACAATTCTATAGAAACTTGTGTGCGTCAATGGGAATAATTGGTCACAACTCCTTGACTCCATTCTTTGGGCCTATCAGACCATGTAATAGTCGTCATTAGGAATGTCTCCCTATCGCATGGTATATGGCAAGCCATGCCATTTGCCCATGGAACTCATTAACAAATCTTTATGGGAAATTAATGTATGTAATTTAGATTCCAAGAAGGCTAGAAAGAACAGAAAGCTGGATCTGAATCAACTCCTTGAATTCCACGACTATGCATATGACAACAGCCTAATATACAAGTATAAGGTTAAGAAGTGGCACTATAAGTTTATCTACCGCAAGACTTTTGAATTGAGTCAGAAGGTTTGGTTATTTGATGCAAATCTCAAATTATTCCATGGGAAGTTGAAGAGCAAGTGTACCAAGCCTTTTATAGTGAAGCATGTGCGTAACCATGGAAGCATCACAATATTTGGTTTGTCAGATGACGCACAACCATTTATGATCAACAAACATTAACTAAATCCTTATCTTGAACATGATACGCTCATGTTCGTAGTTGATTCAATTCAGGTATTCTACAATGAAGAGCTTATATCGCAATATCAGTGCAATCAGATGAGGCACAACAATTTTTTTTTTGAGTAGTTAATCTTTTTCTTGTTTTCTTATTTTGTTTTCATTCTTCAAATTCTTTCTTCTGTGTTACCCTCACCCCATTCATCTATGCTATACTTAGGATATGTTTCATCCTAACTATATAGGGTTGAGCGCCCCTGGGTTATTCATTGTTAAATCCCTCGCTTGTCTCCTCAACTATAGACTTTTCTAACTATACTTAGGGATATTTTACCCTAAGTATAGGGGAGACATGCTGAGTTAATGATTTATTCATTCCCACCCTTGACCCTCCCTATATGTTGAAGACAATCTACTACATTTAGGATTAATTGATCCTAAGTATAGGGGGAAAATCTACTTATCATTCTTTATTCAATCATTGTAGTATAGATTTTTCTAGTATGATATGTCTTCCATTTCTCTTTAATCTATGAGGACATAGCTCAAGCCAAGTATAGGAGGGTCATATATACGTTGTATATATATATTTCAACCATAACTCGTACTTTCGTATTTTCAATAAAATGGATAATTAAAACACACACTAAATCTTTTATATATACTAATTAATAACTTAGGTTAAAAAAAGTTTTGTAAAATATTCAAAAAATGGTTGGAAAATCTATTCAAAAAATATTTTGAAAACTATTTGGAAAATATTTTTTGTAAAATATTTTCAAACTTTGCAAAAATATTGTGTTTGTAAAAATTACTTTTTTTGTTTGTATAAAATATTTTGAAAATATATTTGTAAATGATCTGGAAAATGGTTGCAGAAATTATTAGAAAAATCTATACATACTGTTTGGAAAATCTTTAAAAATCTTTGCAAAATGATTTTCAACTTTTGAAAATGTTTGCAAAATTTATTTGTCAAATTATTTTCTTCAAAATAAGTTTTCAAAATATTTGTGAAAATCTTTTCAAATTATTTTAAGAACCATATACAAGTTTCAAGCAAATAATCTTCTTTACAAGTTCTATACAACAAACATGTAAATACATTCTGCAAATTCTTTCACCTAAAATCATGTAAATGACAAATGCACTCCCAGGTAAATATATGCACATAATTATTTGTGAAAACATTTTATTTTTGAAAAATCACTAAAAATTTTAAAATAAAAAGGCCATAAAAACTTGCAAAATGTTTTCATTTTTTTTGAAAAATCCATAAAAATTTATAAATCAGAAAATGGTTGCACAAAAGTATTTTCTACATTATGCATAGCATTCGCATTTTTCAGACTGATAATGATAATTGAACAAGTCTAAATAAAATATGAAGATTGGATCTTACTTGGATCTTAATCCACTTAATCACGTGAACCTTTAAGGGAACTAGAACCGAGACGTTTTAGGTCTACCAGACTTAATTCTTGGAGACCATGAGACTTAGTTCAATGTCATCTTGACTGCCTAAGTAGAATATTTCAAAACACACACATGACTCTTGATGACAGTAACCTAAGTTGCACACTCGCACCTTACACTTTTCTCAACTTAGCCGAAGTGCTAGAGGAATGGATTTGTCTGCATGAGACACAAGCCAATGGAAACATCGGAAGTCACACATCTATGACCATTGTACCCCCAACCCAATCTAGTAGACATGAGGCCTAATGATAGAATATCGTGGGTTGCAATAATTCTTCAAAAGATGTATATTCTAGGGGCTCAAGAGGAACAAGTTCATATGTAAATGTTGTTGTGCAAATTATAAAAAAAACACCAAAAAGAATAGATGAGCAAAATCAAAGAAAAATCAGTTCTCATCATAATATATGTGTATTCAATAAGCAAGCTCAATCTTAAAAGTCATATATATATATACATATATATACATATATATATATATATATATATGAACCTGCAGCCTGATGACTTGGTTAAACTGGTGAAGCATCCTACGGTAGGTAGCTACACTAGCTATCATCCATTCTCTTCTCCACCTCCTCTTCTTGAGCCAGTTGTACTTGAACTTAAAAGGGAATACTCTGCATCTAAAGGAAAGAGTTATTAGGATGGGGAATTAGGGTCACCATTGTGGAGAAGACTGACTTTTACTGCTTCAGCTGAGATGAGCTATACATCACATACAATGTACAAGATAGACCGATAGACATAAGGGACTGCGTATGATATCGATTTATTCTAACCTGGCTTTTTAGGAGACTCGGGCAGAGTTTTGTGGATTTCAATGGCTGTTGTGGTTCAAGCCTGATTTCCAAACAAGGTTTCGACCAAACTAACAATCCAAAGGTCCGACTAAGATCCAAACTTTGATATTATGAGGACAAGTTAAAAGTTAAAATCAATCCAAGTTTTCCCTTTTTCTTTTCTTTATTTTCTTTTCTGTATTTTTATCAGAATAAGTGTTTGATAGGGACTAGCAAAGGCAAGTATAGGGGATGATTAATATGTATTTCATCACCTTTATTCTTTTATTTGGCCTTAAATCCCTAGTTAAATGTATGCATATATCATTAATTTATCAAAATAAATACTTTGTAAATTGTACAAAATATTGTATAAAATATTGTATATTTATTGTATTTAATTCAAAAATAAAAGAACAAAAGAAAGAAAAGAAAAGAATGAAGTGTCAAAGGCACTGAGTGACCCTAGACCCGATCATCATGATACTTGGTCGGTAAGTAATAAAGTACGGGGAGATATGGCAAATGAACTGTACAAAATACATAGAAAATCATTCATAAAACCCTAATTTTAATTCATCAATGATTGATCCTTGGCACCTATTTTATTTATTATTTTTACACTTCAAATAATAAAACCCACAACATGAATGTTGTAGATAAAAATAAAAAAATGCAAAAATAATTTCATAGAAAAACAATGCACAGTATGCCCGGGATACATAAAATAAAAAGACGTAAATAAAAATTCACTAACATGTATCTTCTCCATGTTGTATCAAAATTGATCAAAATCACCTTTAATTGTATATAACTTTTAATAAGTTATTTAATGAAGGTAGTTTCATTCAATTTAATGTTAATATGCAAATTTTAGGATTTGGGCCCATATTGTGCAATATATCTGTATATTTTTTCAATATATTTATTCTCTGTAGTTTTCAAATTTTATTTTTATAAAATTTTATATATTAGTTAAAACATGTGTACATAATTAAAATAAATTAAAATTATTAAAATAAAATTATGCACCTCAATACATAGGTAAAGTATATTGTAATACACATATAAAGAATATGTAAATAATTAATTAAGTATATATATAAATTCGGAATAATAAAAAATACCCAAATATGTATTTTAACAAACTAAAAATACATAAAATACTTATACATAATAAAATATGAAATACACACTAAAAAATAAAATAAATAAAATACATGTCAATTTACCTATGTATATACATGTAAAAAGTAACTTCTAATACAACACCTCGAAAAAATAAATAAAATTAAATAATAAATATTACATAAAATCAGAAATATTTTTATGTTTTAATAAAAAAAGTTAAAGCAATTGTTTTATATTCATTTTCTAATGCATTTTTGCCTTGGAATTTTTCTGGTTGGTCCACATGGACCAACCAAATGCGTTTGTTTGTTAATTGTGAGTCAAATGTCCTATTTGACTCGTAGCATGTGTCAGAAATCATGAGGACCCCTTTTCTCCCCTTTTCCATGCATCATCCATGCACTTCCTCTCCCTCGAGCTCTGCCATCTTTGATCCCTGCACATCCTCGACCACACCGACCTCTCCATCTCCATCAACCCCTCTTCCTTCGCACGTAACTTTGCCTCAAAAACCCTCGAACAACATTCCTTAAATCTCTCCCATTCTCCACCTTTTTGAAGTTGATCCCTCCTAGTGCTGCCCTTAGCCCTTTTGAACAACCCTAAAGACCTCCAGCTGGTGATAGTGATCGAGGTTGGCATTTGGTAGCGAGGTGGAGCCTCGCCGGAGTAAGATCAACTCACCGCTGGAGTCCCTCCGATTGGTTCAGTCTCTTCATTCTATGGTTGAATCGAGGCCCCCTTTTTCTTTATTATGTAAATTCTGGTTTTTATTTTTATTTCTAAGTCTTGATTTCATGTTTTAGTCGTTACATTTGGGTTAATCAAAGATCTCTAATTTGACCTAAAGCTCAAGCTCCAGGACAAATCATCGTGTTCCTCACTGTGCTCTGCCTCGATAATCACCCCTCTTCGTTCCTCGGTACCTTCTATATAAGTTCCCTCACTTCCCAACCCAGGTCATGCACTTACCTAGTGATTCAAGCTCCTCCGCCCGTACTCCTCCAGAGCTTCTATGCATTCCGCTCCATTTTAGCTTCCAACTTCGATCAGACGATCTAAGAGATAGCCCTCGGATCGTGTTGACTTCTGGTGCAGGTTTCAACTTCTGCTGACCTCTCTGGAGCCAAGGAGGAACAAGGAAGAGGCTGTAGGTCTCTTGGAGCTAACCAGACTTCCAGGTTCATCTCGATCCCACCTGAGTCTCATCTGAGCAACTTGCACGTGTGACGGACTTCTAGTGACACTTGATCGCCTTCATATCGAAGAACCACATTGGGATGGAGTAACATTGTGCAATCGAAGCAACCGATCAGCCGTGTTCTTGGGTGTTCTTCCAACGACAGATCTGATCTCATCCACCTGATCAAGCTGAAGCATTTCCCTCCCTCAGCCGTAGGATCAACCATTTGGCATGCCAGTAACAACTTGATCTACGATCATTTAGGTGGGTAATTTGCAAAATCTACCTCTGTAGTTTTTATAGTTATTGATTGCTTTTGTAATTTTTAATTATATGTAAAAGTTGATGGATAAATTGGAAGAAAACCATCGAAATTTAATTTATTTGCTATTTGGTCCTTGTCAGGCTCGTGTATGGGCACGCGTGATGAATCCACGATTCATCATCTTAATATCTTGATCTTAACAAAATCCCCAAGTAAAATCCCAAATAAATATCCATAAAATCCATAAATTAACAAAATGACTCTTGTAAATAAAATACACTAATTATTGTATAAAAGATTGTACAAAATAAATTAACAATAAAAAGCTGCAAAATCAAAGGAGTTTTATACATGTAAATAGACCAAAACTTCATGTATTTTTAATAATTTCATTTCAACTCCTTTTTGCCTAATTCTTTCTCTAACTTGTTCATAAAAATGTATATAAAAATGCAAAAATACAAAACAAATTTCACCTCAAATAAATGCTCTTAGATCCCAAAGAGAAAAAGCTGTAAAGTCCAACTTCCAAGCCAAATTCCCGCTCCGTCTGAACTCCAAATTCACCAAACTCACTTTTAAGGTTCAAGTTAGAAAATTATCTATCCAACGGAAGTGGTTTCATTAAAATCGGAGCTCATTTGCAAAAGTTGGGTTTTGGGACCTAGATGTACATTGTATACCATGTATATATTCATTCTTTCTTTAATTGTTATTATATCTTTCTTAATTACTAAAAATACAAAAAAATCATACTTGTGTTGTATTTTAATTGTAGTATTTTATTGCATTTTTCCGTTGTAAATATCTCTTATTAAAAAGACAAAAAAATTACATATTAGAAAAGTAAAAAAATGTGTACATGTTGTTTGTCTTCCCTTGTAAATTCTCCATATTTCTCTTCTCTTTTTATTTATTGTATTTAAAGTAGTCAACTTTATTTATTTATTTATTATTTAATTTCCATTCTCTACAATAACCACCAATTCAACTCCATTATTCCACCATTTTCCCCAACTTCCCATTCAACTCCATTAATAATACAACCTCCCATTCAACTCCACCACTTTAATAACCTCTCATTCCATCATCTTTATATACATGTCATTCTCCTCATTTTTGCCTTTGATCCATCTTTATGTGAGGAGAGCCTAGTTCCCTGAGTTGAATCGGTGACAGCGACGCAACCGCGGTCGAGCGACGACGACCCTCTCTCCGGTGAGATCCGTTGGCTTTTCGGCCAACATCGCAGCCGCAACCACGCGCTGCTCGAGCTCATTGCACGCCGGCGATTCGAGCGAAGACCGTGCTCTCGTGAGCACTCCATAGGCGACCGTATCATCGTAGGTAAATTTTCCCTTCATTTTATTATCTGGTCATTTTTTGCAATTTTTTTAGCATAACACATATCATCCCATCCATCACCACCATTATAACACCATTTTTCCCCATTTGTTTAGTTCATCATCATCCTCCAATCCATCTTATTTGTTTTTAATCTTATTCCCTGTTTAAAAAAATAAAAAAAATAAAAATTTTTAAAACAAAAAAGATTTTATTACAGCAAAAAAATCAAAAAAAATAAAAAAATGCAGCAAGCAGCAGTGGTGGGAGCACCCACCGCCGCCGCCCCTTCCTTCAACGGTTGGCGGACCCTCCGCCGGCTACCGGCGTGCCTCCGCCGCGCCCACCAGCGCGGGCCGCCGCGCCTCACACCGCCGCTACAGCCGGCGGACCTGACGCCCCCACCCCCAACCAAGTTCGCTGCCACCCAGCCCTCCACCGACAACCGCCAACCCTCCAGCCCCCCCCCCCCCCCCCCCCCCGCCTCCGCCGCGTGGCCCCTCGCCGGCCGCCGACCGCTCTCCGCTCCTTCCCTCATCCGCGCGGCCGACCTCCAGCTCTAGCGGCCGCGGGCCGCCGCCGACACCCATCCACCTTTGGGTTCTTCCCCCGTGTACCAAGGAAGAAGAAAAGGTTAAAGTTTTTTATTTTTTTATGTAAAAATTGTATATATTTCTTGTTAAGTTTTTGTAATTACCATTTAGTCCCTATGCATGTTTTCTTTTGTAATTTAAGTTTTTATATTTGCAAAGACACCCCTGTGTTCGCACTTTAATTTGGACCTTGTTTATGCTTCCTTTTGTTCAATGAAAAATGCTTCTGTGATGAGCAATTAATTGTCTACATTTTGATTATTTATTTGTATTTTTGTGAGTTGTGGGTAATTAATTAAAAATGGTTAACTGAACCTGCTTTTTGAGTCTGATATGATTCTGACGACTACTTGTCATATTTATATGACGCAGCGGCTGAACTATCTATTTGGGTCAGGTATATGCACTTAGGTCAATCAGGCCGAGGTCTCAGATACGCTAGGCTACCCTACTCTCGGCTTCCCTACAGGAGGTGCAATGACGAGAAGCTACGAACTAGGCAGAGCGGTTCTATTACCAGGATCAAAAGCGTCAAGGTCCCCAGAGCCCGAGGGCTCAGCTACAAAGTCCCCTTCTACTTCTCTCTCAGCGGGAAGCTTTCCGGGAAAGAAAGATGGAAGAAGTCTGCAGATTGAGATAGTACCTCTTCTGACTTGAGAAGTCTAAAGCCTTAACCGACTAAGTACAGGGTTCAGATGCCGGAATTCATGAACACTATGTATAGATACCCTCGGGCCCCAAGGCTTCTCCCTCGGACGACCAGGAATTTCCCCACCCGACCTTCTCTCGGGACCAGGTGTCGAGACATATTCAGGTAACTTGTAAGTCTTTCCTTCAGCCGGAACACCGCAGCTCTTTTACCCAATCTGAACTCTTAAATTTATATCTCACAAACGGTTTCTCTAAAAATTCCAATTTCATCTAAAATGGAGATGTCTTGTGCCTGAAATAATTTATAGAGTGAATTTAGTATTTGATTTTTAATTAAATCCACGTATATCCTTTTTGCGAAATTTCAACTCTACTGGATTGCTTGTCTAAATATCTTTCTGAGATAATTCGCACTCTGATTAATTTGACAATATGGATTTATTAGAAATTATTTACTCACTGTCACTCTATTTTCACTAAAAAATCCATAAAAAATTCATAACTTGTCAAAAAAATTCCAAAAAATTACTGTAGCTTCCTTGCATCATGTTTTAATTCCAGTAATATTTTCATAGTTTTTGCTTACTGTTTGTGTGATAAATTGCGAAAAAACCCATAAAAAGTGTGTATTTTTTATTTATTGCATTTTAACCCATAAAATTCCAAAAAAAGTACCTTGCATTCATATCTGGATTAGGACTCTAAGAAAAATATAATTTGGCTAAATTGGACTAATTTAACATTAAAATTAATTTGGCCTTGTTGTGTATTTTCTTAGTGTTGTAATTCACTTGCATTTGCATTCTATTTGCATAAAAAAATATAAAAAATACCGCTTTGGATATCTAGACCTAAGTTTTTGAATTAAAATCAAAGTTGTTCCTTTGCCTCCCTGAGTTCGACCCCGGACTTGCCCGGGATATAAATTGAAGCCGAGACACTCTTCACGGAGATCTTCTCTCAGTTCTGACCGAATCGCTAAGTACACGTATTACAACGTAACCAAATTAAAAATCGTATTTAGCGACGCGCCAAAATTTATGTATATGCCCCTAATGTTCTTGGAGGTATTATACTTTGTATTCAAGGTTTTATTAATTGCATATTAGTCTATGTGTTTCATGGAGTTTTATATTTCTTTCTTCATATCTGAAAAATAGTGCATGTGCTCATTTATTTTTTGATAAATTATTTGAAGTGCCTTAAAAATGCTCATTCACGCTATGTCTTGGGATTTAGCATTTATCTAATTTTACTATTTATTAAATTTAATTTAGGAACTATCTATTCCTTATTTAGCATAGAAAAATTGAAAAAGTAATAACCTCTTTGAAAATTTCCAAAAAATTACCCATTATTTTTATAGTATTTTATAGATACAGATCAAAAATCATAAAATATTAAAAGAAACTCTAAAAAGTGACTTCTAATACAACGCCTAAAAAATAAATAAAATTAAATAATAAATATTACATAAAATCAGAAATATTTTTATGTTTTAATAAAAAAATAGTTAAATCAATTGTTTTATATTCATTTTCTAATGCATTTTTACCTTGGATTTTTTTGGTTGGTCCACATGGACCAACCAGATGCGTTTGTTTGTTAACCGTGAGTCAAATGTCCTATTTGACCTGCAGCCCGTGTCAGAAATCATGAGGATCCCTTTTCTCCCCTTTTCCATGCATCATCCATGCACTTCCTCGCCCTCGAGCTCTTCCATCTCTGATCCCTGCACATCCTCGACCACACTGACCTCTCCATCTCCACAAATCCCTCTTCCTTCGCACGTAACTTTGCCTCAAAAACCCTCGATCAACATTCCTTAAATCTCTCCCATTCTCCACCTTTTTAAAGTTGATCCCTCCTAGCGTTGCCCTTAGACCCTTTGAACAACCCTAAAGACCTCCAGCTGGTGATAGTGATCGAGGGTTGGCATTTTGTAGCGAGGTGGAGCCTCGTCGGAGCAAGATCCACTCACCGCTGGAGTCCCTCCGATTGGTTCAGCCTCTTTGTCCTACGGTTGAATCGAGGCCCCCTTTTTCTTTATTATGTAAATTCTGGTTTTTATTTTTATTCCTAAGTCTTAATTTTATGTTTTAGTTGTTACATTTAGGTTAATCAAAGATCTCTAATTTGACCTAAAGCTCAAGCTCCAGGACAAATCATCGTGTTCCTCACTGTGCTCTACCTCGATAATCACCCCTCTTCATTCCTCGACACCTTTTATATAAGTTCCCTTACTTCCCAACCCAGGTCATGCACTGACCTAGTGATTCAAGCTCCTCCGCCCGCATCCTCCAAAGCTTCTATGCATTCTGCTCCATTTTAGCTTTCAACTTCGATCAGATGATCTAAGAGATAGCCCTCGGATCGTGTTGACTTTTGGTGCAGGTTTCAGGTTCTGCTGACCTCTCTGAAGCCAAGGAGGAACAAGGAAGAAGCTCCAGGTCTCTTGGAGCTAACCAGATTTCCAGGTTCATCTCGATCCCACCTGAGTCTCATCTGAGCAACTTGCATGTGTGAGGGACTTCTAGTGACGCTTGGTCGCCTTCAGATCGAAGAACCACATTGGGACGGAGTAACATCATGCAATCGAAGCAATCGAGCAGCGGTGTTCTTAGGTGTTCTTCCAACACCCTCAAACATCGTTAGATCAAGAACCCAACGACAGATCTGATCTCATCCACCTGATCAAGCTGAAGCATTTCCCTCTCTCAACTGTAGGATCATCCACGTGGCATGCCAGTAACAACCTGATCTACTATCATTTAGGTGGGTAATTTGCAAAACCTACCTCTGTAGTTTTTATAGTTATTGATTGGTTTTGTAATTTTTTAATTACATGTAAAAGTTGGTGGATAAATTGGAAGAAAACCATCAAACTTCAATTTATTTGCTATTTGGTCCTTGTCAGGCTAACGTGTATGGGCACGTGTACTTTGTAAAATTTATGTTTATGCCCCTAATGTTCTTGGGGCTATTATACTTTGTATTCAAGGTTTTATTAATTGCATATTAGTCTCTGTGCTTCCTGGAGTTTTATATTTCTTTCTTCATTTCTGAAAAATAGTGCATGTGCTCATTTAATTTTAGATAAATTATTTAAAGTGCTTTAAAAAATGCTCATTCATGCTATGTCTTGGGATTTAGCATTTATCTAATTTTTCTATTTATTACATTTAATTTAGGAACCATTTATTCCTTATTTAGCATAGAAAATTTGAAAAAGTAATAATCTCTTTGAAAATTTCCAAAAAATACCCATTATTTTTATAGTATTTTATAGCTACAGATCAAAAATCATAAAAATATTAAAAGAAACTCTAAAAATGAGCAAACCCTTGCTAATCCCAAAAAGTTTGCAAAATATTTTTGGACAATTCAAAAACATAAGTTTCTATTCCAATATATTATTCTCTATATATTAAAATTAATTTGGAGAAAGTTTGGTTCTATTTGTTATTTTTAAACCCCAAATCAATTCGGTCTATTTAAAAAGTCCACGTGTTTATTTTATCTTGGACTTAAAAATATCTAAAATTAAGTACAAAATCCTCATAAATACATAAAAATAGAAGAAAAACATAAAAAATATACAAATACTTTATTTTGCAATTTTTGATTATATTTAGCTATATTTATTATTAGTACATCATAAATAGGCTATATATACTTATATGTTATTATATGTAGTATATATTATTATTAATTACTATAAATACCTTATATATATTAAAACCTTTAAAAAATAAAAAGGAATGTTATTTAGGTATTTTTATAATTTATATATATTATATTATATATTATATATATCGTATATAGATACGTATATTATATATTAAAAAAGAAATTAAAAATTAGAAAACATAACAAGAAAATAAAAATTTAAAAACTAGAAAAATTAAAAAATATAGAAAAAAGAGTTATTTCATTTAATTAAAAACCAATAAAATATTAATTAATTGATTGAGTAGATATTGTAAAATACATATAGTAATTACTCATTAATTATTTATAATTAATATACATGCTACACCGACTTGTCTTCCAGTGTTCGACTCCTACTCTGCTTGTCACTATATGCAAATTATTATAGGTTATAATAAATTTCGATCCACATTTCATCTATTTTTATTGTTTTATTATTATATTGTGGGTTGATTGTTGTTTTAATCACTCGGATAAGTGAGCGGTCACCGCATCGACTGCATTCCCACTTTATGTGGAGCGTGTGATCACTTACCTCGCTCTTTTTATGGGGTTGAATAATTTGCAAAAAGATAAAAGAGAGAGGATAAGGGTGACGGTGAGATGTTGTGAGCCGCGTCGAGGGGAATAAGAGGATGATGTGTGAGTTGGTGTTATACACAAAGAAAAAAAAGGAGGGAGAAACTGTTGTACCTAACATTGTGCTAGAATAAAATCGCAACAAGATAGAGGATGTCGCCTATCGTGACCACTACTCAAGTAAGCATGGCTTAGTCTTCGCTTCCTCCGGTAGGGTGTCAAATAGAGCGAAGCTCCGATGCTAGCGGTTGTAACTCCCTTGATTACATTGATCGCAGAAGAATAATAGTAAATCACCCCTAACCTCATCGAACCTATCATGTCAAGGGAAAGGTAGGCAATGACACAAAAATCCGATCAATTAAGGTGGAATAGATATGCAATGTTGTTGTCCCTAATCAACCGATTCGATCACAAGGAAAATCAACCACTAAAGAGATTAATCAATGAAATGTAAGCGGTTTGCTATTTTTATTTACCTGGTATAGCCACCAGGGTCGAAACACAAGGAGCACGAATTAAGAACTAAGTGGTCAAGTTTCGAAAATAAAATAAATTTTTAGTGGTTTTTATTTTTTTTCAAATTTTTAATTTTTGAATAAAGGTGATAAGAACAAAACAATTAAAGCACTCACAACACTCTTTTGGAATTTTGCAAACTGATAAAAAATATTTAGAAAATAAAGCTTAAAATATTTTTGGATTTTTTTGGTTTTTTAAGTATTTTTTGTACTTTTTTGGATTTTTTTCAAATGTTTTTATGATTTTATAAAAATCAAATAGTGAAAAATATGCAAAACAGTGCACACTCAGGACCAAATTACAAATTTAAAATAGTTAAAATACGCCAAGTCCTGGATGACAAATTTAAGATAAAGTTGAGATGAAAACATACAAACAGGATTTGGAAACACAATTTTTTGATTTTTTGTTGATTTTATATGATTTTTATAAACTTTTGGTTATTTTGTGATTTTTAGGGGTTTTATAATGAATTTTCAAACAAAAATTTTACTGAAGCGAAAACACAATAAAAGACAAGCACATGAATTTTTATGGAATTAGTAACACATTTTTCGAATTTTTATAATTTTTATAAGGCAAACATGGACTTTTTTTAGGGATTTCTAAATTTTTAAAAATAGAAAATGCAATCAAATCAATCCATAAAAACTAAAATAAAAACTACACACTAACATGAGCTGATATTAATATTTAGGCAATTTTTAGAATTATTTTGATATTTATTAATTCCAATAAAGACATACAATTAAGCATAGCTCACGGGGACCAAATCGCAATTAGTTTAAGTTCTTGGACCAATTAGACAACCAACTGTAAAAACATATGGTCAAACTTGCAAAAAGTCCAACCAATTTACACATATGCTCAATATTCAATGCACATGGGTATAAATGCAAATATTAAAAATATAGCATTCATTCATTAACAAGATAAATCTCTAGACAGGAAGTGCAAATACCCCACAAAACACGTGAGCACACCCATGCTTCAGACTCGGAGGGACTAAAATGCAAATATAAAAAATATGAGGTCTAAACTGTAAATGTTTTAACAACACATTTTATTTAACGGACTAAATCTAAAAGCGCACACATGCAAGGGCACAAGAGAAATATGCCCAATGGGGTGTGTGATGCACGCAGGGGCAGGTGCTGGCGTATGGCTCTGGTTATCCCCTACCATGCCTCTGACAGACCAGAAGCTATCGTGGACGTGTGTCAGATGAGTCAGGTGCTCAGATCTAGCAGCTCTAAAGCTGCCACTATTACGTGGCTCTGATCAAATCTGGCAACGACGGGTTCATCCGATGGCAGAGAGAAGGTCTATAAGAACACACCTCCAGTGAACTTCAACCAAGCATCGGAGTGGATCCGACGCTCCGATGAAGAGTCGGAGAGGTCCAATCGTGTCATAAAGATGCTCCGCGTTGAATGGGAGGCTCCGATGGAGGAAACAATGATCAGATGGGCGTGAAGGTGAAGGTCTTCCTGGAGCTGCTCTGCTTGAGCAGTTGGGAGTCCAAATGAAGCTCCAAGCGTGTGTTAGTACCTGCAAGGGGTAGAGGGGACTTGGAGCGATGCTCCGATCCTAGTTATTGCTTAAGAGGATAAATGAAGTGGCTGGGGACATGTTTGACCTATGGTGAAGACGAGGGAGGGAGGTCTAGACCTCAACCTTGTTATGATGGGCGATGTTGAGGGTGATTAGGTCACGTGAGAAGATGTGGGATGAGGTGCGGAATCGATCTAAACGGCAGAAGGTGGGTGTCGAAGCTCCAGACCCAGTGATCGGAGTGCGGGAGCTATGCCGGTGATGAAAGGGAAAATGAATCGAAATGGGGGAATGGGGGTGAAAGAAATGATACTTGAAGGTCCAGACGAACTAAGAGGCTCCAAGCGAAGCTGGTCAATAGGGTCTTGGCCTCAACCAAGCTGCGACTAGCTGCGAGGCTGCTCGCAGCGGTCCTCCGGCCATGAAGTGAGCTTAAAGCCTCCAGGCATCTTCGGATTGTCCTAAGATGCTCCTCCGATAGTTGTTACACTAAGGAAGGGATCTAGGGGTATGTGGTGGCGCGACGAGCTATTGAGCACAGGAGGTAGAGAAGACACTTTATAGGGTGCTCTAGGGTCCAGAAAGATCGACGCGCAATGTGCAACCCTAGGCAGATCCGATCGCGCCTAGGCATCCGCAAGGATCATGGATGTGAGTGCTACAATTGGGTGCAAAAATCAAGTAAAGAGGTGGTCAGGTTCAGGCGCAAAAATTCAGAGAAAGAGCTCCGGCGAGACAGGGCACAACCCGACCCTGCTGAAAGAGATCGTTGACTGAGGTCAATGGCCTGATGTGGACTAATGAGAAATCAAACTATGCAAAAATAAAAGGAAATTGAATTAAGTTAATAAATGAATTTAAAATAAAAATTGTATAAAATAAAAAATGTTTAGTATATAGTATTATATATAGGTATAATATACCTATGTATTATGTACAAGTATTTTTATTTTATTATTTTTTTTTAAAAATACATTTATTTATATTTTATTTATTTACATAATTTTAGGAGAATACAATAATTTTTATTTTATTTTTATAAATTATTTAAAGGTGTAAAATAAAATAGTTAATGTAGTATATACGTATGTATTTTGTACAAGGGTTTGATGGTTTTATTTCTATTTATGTTTTGTTTTTCGATTTTGATTTTATTTTTACATATTTCTAGGACTATATACAAGAGTGTAAAAATAATAATTTTTATTTTATTAAAATAAATATTATATACAAGTATATGTGATATGTACAAAACGTAGTGTACCCTTATCTCTTACTATTTATTCTTTTTGCGATCAGGTCAATGCTTGACCTTCTCTTGGAATTTGGATCACTCTATATTTATTCTAAATACATCATTCTTTTTCTTTCTTTTTATTCTTTTATTTTACAAAAATTAGGTGTTAATTATGCATTATTAACAAAGGCATGCATATGCTAAGTTATTGTATTTATAGGTATTTTAGGTGATTTTGCAAAAAAAGAAGAGCTAAAATAATAGAATAAAGAATGAGAATCATAGATTCATCAGTAGGACAACCTAGAGAAAATCTTGATCTAATGACACGAGGAGGAGAGGTTCAGTGAAGTGGTTTGATCAAGGGCGTCGATGGGAAGTCTGAAGTGGAAATGATGGTGGGGGGTGATTGGGTTCTTGCATGGAAAAGGAAGAAAAAGGAGAGAGGTTGTGTAGTTGATGTGTGGTCAACAAACTAAAAGAGGGGGAGAAGTAAGATGGCATGGGCTGCACCAATAGGGAGAGGGTCTTTTAGTGGGGTTTTGGATAGTATTGGAGGTTAATCTTGGAGGGAGATTGGGCCACGTGACCGATTACAAAAAGAAGGGACGAATACTTTGAAATGGAAACGAAATTCATAGTAGAAGACCGCAAATAAGAAAACTCAAGGCATTAAATTTTTTCGAAATAATTTTTGAAGAAATGTTTTTTTAAATGTTTAGAATTCAATATACAAGTAAAAACATTTTTAGGTGTAAAATACTAATTTTGGTGTTTATTTTTAGGTTTGTTTTCTTGTTAGTAATGATATTATAATATATATTGATACTATTTAATATAAGCTACTTAGAAATATTTTTGTAATTTTATGGAATGCAAAATATATAAAAATTAAAGAAAGGTAAAATATGTGCCATATTACTTGTATAGAAAAGATAGATTTTTTCATTTTTTTTGTTAATTTTATATATTTAAATGAAATCAGAATATAAAATAAAATAAATTTAAATCAAAAGAAAATGATTTAAAAGGAACTCTGTACAGAATAAACAAAAAGGCTATAAAAAAGTTGTACAAATGAGTCTTAGAACTACCTTTTCACGAATGATCTCCAATCACTTATAGTGTTTTTAGAATATAAAGTATTTTAAATGATAAAGTTTAAAAGTGAGTCGGGGTGAATTGGAGTTCATATGCTGTAGACATAAAATCTGAAATGCGTGCATATTAGTAGAAGTCAACCTATTTAATTTGTCACTCATTTACAATGATATTATTGTGATATTTTTATATTTTATATACATTTTTATTGAATTGATGCAAACAAAGAAACTAAATAAAAGTTGTATAAGCATAAATACAATTGTTTGAAGTTTGAGTACATTTGTATGTATTCACGTTTCTATTATGTTCTTATTTCTTTAATTATTTTCAGAATTTATTTTGAACTTTTGGAGATATAAAATGTTTTTATTTTATAAGCACTAAATTATAAAAACATTAATTCATGCATGAATGTGTTTTTGAGGAATTTAGCTCAATTTTTTGTTCTAAGGTACATGAAATCTAGTTTCATTAGGGCCTCAGACTCAAGGTTGAGAAATATGTCTTTGTACCATTTCGCTTGATCGAGGAGGAGGTGATGTCTGTGGGACCATCTCTATGCTCCTTGCACGGGGCTCTTTCACTCAGCTACCTTGGTTTACTATTGATGTACGGGTGATTGCAGTTGGCTGACTGGTTGCCCGTGGTGGCGTG